>ML798533.1:174295-195505 GCA_009831015.1 Picea engelmannii | reverse complement strand
AGAAACAATGATTATTATCTTCTCTATATCAATCATTCACAACAAAAACAAATGTTTAGTATATTCATATATATATATATATATATATATATATATATATATATATATGGAAAAATAAAATAAAAATAGAAATACATAAAAACTAAAAGATATATATAAAAGAGAACAACTATTAAATGATACAAATTAAATAACAATACTAAAGGGCATTACGCCACTAAAAAGAAAACGAAAGTTAAAAAAGAAATAAAAAAAAAAGAGGGTTAATAAAATAATTGCTTTTGTTGTTATTTATGGTATGGTAAAATGAGGGTGCATAGTGGCAGCCATGCCCGTGCCCAAAGGATAGCCGGACTTGAGGCCATGCAACTACCCTCTTGTAAATTTCTTTTAAAGGTTTCATTCATATTCTCAAAAGCACGCGAAGGAAACCCTCGGGGCTATGCCTTATCCACCTGCATTCAATGAGAGGTTTTAAACTTGTAAATATTCAAGAAATCAACAAACCTACCGGAGGCTATGAACTCAGTTTTATACTGATTAAAAATTAAATAAATAAAAATCTATCACTTATGAGTGGAAACAATGAATATTAAATCTATGCATAAACCTCAAAAATAAAATAAAAGTGAAAAAGAGTGGAAGCTCGTACTTATTAGTGGAAACAATGAATATTAAATCTATGCATAAACCGAAAAAATAAAATAAAAGTGAAAAAGAGTGGAAGCTCGTCTTTGGATGAGATTCTCTCACGTTGCCAAAAAACTAATGCCTAAATCTGTATTGCTCATGCTCAATCCATGGAAGCCATTCACCCACAGGGTGAACATGGATTGCACCCCTTATGGAACTATCTCACCACATGCCTTAAGTCAGCTGCAAATGGAGAGAAATGAGGGGGCCACGACCTTTAACTTGCATTCCCATGTAGCCATTCAGTGTGCCCCATTTCTAGCATGTGGTCGCTCCAATAAAACTCCAAACCACACCTTAATATTGCAACCTATAAACAAACAACCATGGTGGCAGAACTTATAACCTATAAACAAACAACCATGGTGATAGAGGGAGTGGTGAGGCTGCCTTATGGAGAGCAAACGAGAAAAACAAGTAAACTATTAGAATTTGGTTCGGGTTAATTTTTTATTTACGAAATGGGGGGAGGAAGGCACGTGGGCCTCATACAAGGTCCCACGTTTCACATCCTCCAATTTAAATAATTGCTAGTTAAATTATCATTATATTGTTAAATTGTCTTATTTTGATTTTATTATAATTATTAACATTTTAATTAATTTTATTTGTTTTATATTTTATTTGTTATTTAATATTTTTGGTTTAATTTAAATCATATCCTTTTGTATATATTATATTTATAATTATATATATATAAAGATTTAATAAAAAATTACATATATTTATTATATTTTATATATCTATAAAGCTTTAATAAATTATATATATAAAGCTTTAATAAATTATATATATTTATTATATTTTATATATCTATAAAGTTTTAATAAATTATATATATTTATTATATTATATATTAGGAGGACCTGATGAGTGTCCATTGTTCAGGCTCTTCTCTTCATCATTCTCATTCTTATTTTGATTTTATTATAATTATTAACATTTTAATTAATTTCATTTGTTTTATATTTTATTTGTTATTTAATATTTTTGGTTTAATTTAAATCATATTATTTTGTATATATTATATTTATAATTTTATATATATAAAGATTTAATACAAAATTACATATATTTATTATATTTTATATATCTATAAAGCTTTAATAAATTATATATATTTATTATATTTTATATATCTATAAAGATTTAATAAATTATATATATTTATTATATTATATATTAGGAGGACTTGATGAGTTTCCATTGTTCAGGCTCTTCTCTTCATCATTCTCCTCAATATATATATTACAAGGACCTAACGGGTGTCCATTGTTTAGGCTCTTTTCTTTGTCCTTCTCCTCAATCTCTTTTTGCTTGGATATACTCATGTTCAGAGTTGCACTATATTACAACCGGTAGAGAAAATAGAGGAAGTATGTGCAAAAATAATGACCTCAAATAGTTTTCAAAAACCCCAATTCTTAAACCTTGTCTTCTTCTCCATGGATATTGATATGAACTAAACTGATTGATTGATGTAGAGTTTATGTGAGAAGCAAAGGAATGGTGTATATTACTCTATCCTTTTGCCTCTCTCAACTTCTTCTTGTTTCTCTGCCTTCCAGTGGTGGTGAACAAACATCAAACAAAAACAATAATAATGAATATGTATTTGGGGATTCTCGGGTAGAGCCCATTGGGTTGTGCTGAGAATTGAACCTGACATCGAGACTAAGATCTAACACAGTATTTAGACGAGAATGTTGTATCAAGAAACCAAGCTACTCTTGTATCAATTTACTCCCATTGAATGTCATCATCTTGAGATTTGACTTGCAAGACTACCATTGTTGAATCCCGTGAGCTTCCAAAAATTTGAACAAAATGAACAAATAGTTTAGATAAATATATAGATAATAACAAGTAGTACAAAAAAATGTAACAAAATTGATGAGAAATATTGAATATAAGTAATTATAAGACAAAGTAATCTAGGTGGCAATAGATAAATATGGTAGGAAGAGGAAAAGACATGATTAAAAGGAAATAAAAATAATATAAGAAATGCAATAACAAAAATGATGATTATGTCCCCGAGGTGTAGGACAGTCAGTGACAGAGTGTGTTGTTAAGCCACTCCGTGATGTTAAAGTCACTGGTTTGAAACCTGCGGGGACAAAAAATCCAACCATGTTAAGGGTTGGTGTGGCTCAGGCCGGGTGCGATCCCCAGGTGATTTTGACGGCTTAGATGCCCCTGAGTCACGGTTTCTCAAGCCACAGGTTAATCGCGAGCCAATAGGTCCCGCACAAATTAACAAACAAAAAAACAAAGATGATGATTATATATATATATATATATATATATAGTTGAGGATTATAATAAATAAACAAATACAAATGTAAGTGTCTATAGAATAAAGTGGTGATGATATAAAAGTTAACAATAAAATAATACGCGAACGTTGATGAAGAAGATGAAACACGTAGCAAGAAATGGAGTAGGTAAAATTGTGTATTTAGTTATAAGAGTAATAGATTCAAATGATGAAGATAGTGATGTATAACATGTTAAGTAAGAAAAAACAATATCATATTGATAAGCGAAGGTAAATACATAAAACGTATACGGAAAAGTGTAAGGTATACAAGTAAGATTAAGAATAAGGTGTTGTATAAATGAGATCAACACATATTAAGGCGACGACTATAACATAAATAATAATAGTGCTTGAGTTGTAATGAGTATGAATGTTGAATCGAGGGTGGTTGATTGAATAAAATGTTGAATAGAGGGTGGTTGATTGAAGCAAATGTATGAAAGAAATAACAAATGATTGGGATATATAATGATGTTTCAAAGTATGATAGAATGGTGGAAAGAAGGGAATAGGAGGGAGGTTAAATATGGATTTAGAATTGAGTTCAAGGTGGATCTAAAACACATGAACTAGCAATATGGTGTAGTATATGGAATCAACAAAATAGTTATAGTTGATTAATCACATTGAAGTGTGTTACATAAGTCATAAATTGAGTGTAGTATATGGAAGTAAGAGAGGGTAGTTGGATTAAGCTAAGAGAGAGAGAGAAGGGGGTTGTGAAGGAGATACGAAGTTTATGAATAGTGCAACGTTTATGTTAGGTTAAAAATTGATAGTGTGCTTAAACACAATTGGTAGTTAAAAATTATATATATAATAGTAATAATAGTATAAGGGATATAAAGTTGAGAAGTATGAAAAGAAATGGTTAGAAAATAAGTCCTTAAGACAAGTAATTGTAGAGGAGAATGGACCCTTGTGTTAAACTTATTCTTTACCAAAATATGCTCACTATGACATGGCAGACATGATGCCTTCAAAACATTTGTGTTCCTTGTAATACTTAGATAGGCAGAGAACATAATATACTTTGATTATGATGAAGATAATCACATACTCAACATTACCTCATCAATATCTAATATTTATAACTTAACAAGATTGTCGCTAATTAAGAATAATGACTAGAGGATCGATGAAATGATTGCTACACATGGTAATTAATTAACCATATCTTAGTTTGTGATATCCCTAAAAATAAAATATTTTTGAAATTTAAATTCGTTGGAAATTTATTTCCATTTTTAGTGAATTCGAATTTGGAATTTTTTTTCCACTTATGGAAATTCAGAATTTCAAATTTGGTAATTGTAAATAATTATTTTGACTATTGGGCAGAAACCTGATTTGACCCAACTAACTATTTGACTATGACACTTGTATGGAAACATAATATTTTATATTGATTGCAGGAGGACAAATGGAACAACCATGTTAAATTTAGCTGACCATGACTCCATGAGTGGGAAACATGTTGGAACTAGCTCTAGGCTGATTATTACAAGTGGAAAATCAGTGATTTGTCCATTGACAACCCTTGAAAATTAGGGATTTAGAAAGATGTGAAAATTCCCAAGGGAGGGAAAAGACCTGGGCAAATGATAAATAACATATGAGAGGAGTCAGGATGCTGCCAGGTATGCTATGAAGAGAGACTATTGATTTTCCTTGTTGTTATGAGCACTGTTGAGTAAGTGTGAGGCAAGAGGATAACTGCTGGAATTGTGGACATTGTTGAGGACGAGTTTTCCAAACTCGCCCTCATGGATTCATGGTCAGGCTAGGGGGTGAATCGGGCAAGTGGTTTTTGGCTGCTGTATTCTACGGTTGGGAGGAACATGGTTTTTCCCTTTGTCTTCACGTGAACTATTCTAGATATGTAAACCTTTCCTTCTCTATGTAATGATTATATCTATTTGTTGTAATGTAATTGTGTGAATGATTATGTCTACCGGTTGTAATGTATCTAACTGTACTAAGTTGAGATGGCTTCCATAGATGATATCTGTTCATTGTATGTAGTTTTATAGTCAAGGACTAAATTCTGGGATTGCCCCTCCTGAATTAAAAACTTGAGACAGAGTTATCCTGTGCAAGTGAATTTGAAAGTATAAATTCATCTATAGGTAGAGGTTATATTTTTGTAATCACAATATCAAACAGATATATCTATGCGTATCTGGATTGAGTAAGTCTGTTGAAGTATTTCCTGAATTGATTTGGTTACTCCCTGTTTTGGAGGTTTTCTCTGCTATTAGGTTTTTTTGTTATTGAGTTTGTAAACTCATTTTATTTCTTGATGAATTCAATTTTTTGAGGGAACACACTAATCATTTGTTTTTACCAATTATGAACCCGGTCATTTAGTTTTTCCGAGTTTATTTGTTAGATCAGATGATTCTAAAAAGAGATCAAATAACAAAATTGATTTTTCGGCATTCGGGACTTGCTTGTTATATATAAGCGGAGTTCCTTTGCTTTACTAAATACCAAAACTTGAAATTTTTGGGCCCACACCTTAATCTCTTTTTGTAATTCGTCATTTCGTATTTCATTTTGTTTGTGTGTCAGGTGTTCGTAAACCCTGAAATTCTAAACCCTGAAATACTAAACCCCGAAACCCCGAAGTGTTGGTCCCATATTCTTTTCACATTTTTTCAATTCAGGAGTTGTTGTGTGTTGGTTTTTGGCACTTGAAATCGAGAAATCTCGAGCCCCAAAACCTTGAAGCGTTGGGCCACAACCTTTCCACATTTCACGATTCAACAAACAACATGGTCTTTTTTTTCTTTTGTGTTCAGCATTTGTAATCGCCAAAACCCGTTTCACCTCTATTTTTTTCACAAAACTGTAGTAACATAGTAGGGATTATTTGTTATAGGAACAACTCTAATACTGTAATCAATGGACTCGTAGAAACGATGGAGGATCTTCATCCGAGATAGAGGTAGAATAGAAATAACAGATCATATTACAAGTCATTGTGTATAGGGCATGGCAAGTACATAAATTATTGTATATGAAAATATTAAACTAATTAAGAAGTTTTTTTTTTTTAGCGCGATCTTTCCTAAGAGTTATACTTGCCATGAGGTCATACACCTTTAAGTTTTCGAAATTTTGTAAATTAGACGTATGTTTATTTTCCTATAGGTTACGACTATGTAGAAATACAATAAGTAAATGAAATCCCTTTCTCATACATATTAAACATTTATGATATCCGGGTACGCAAACACTTTTCTTGTAATTATGTATGAATTATAATCAAAAGAATTGCAAAATTTTCTACAGGAAAACCTACATGACATAGAGTATAAATATTTTGATAGGTATTCATAAGAAATTGTAAGTCGATTTGGTCTAGTTTCTACATGTTAAAGAACTGGAATAAATTGGAAATGACACCGTTTAACACAGGGAAAATTATGGAATGTAATATGAAGGCCGCAAAATCCACAATTTAAATGAAAGTATTCTGGAACCCTTAAGTTTACATTTACTCGTAAATGCTTGTGTCCTATGGAGGCATAACATAGAGTCACGAACTGTGTGTTCGTCGACCCCAGACCCAGTTTCATGTATGCTTTCCAAACTTCCTAATTGTTTAGATTCCCTTGGAGGATGAAGTTTGTTAAGCTCAGGAGAGGTAGTGTAGATTGACATAGACCCTCTATGTGGAAAACTTAACCCAAAATGCCTTAACTCTTGGACAAGATCAGGAAGGATCACACCGTTGTGTGCAGGAACCCTGCATGGAGTGCAGAGGTCGAGAAATCCCTTGGAGGTTTCAGAGCATATGAAATTTCAAGAGTGAAAAATAGACCATGATTGAAATCGGTTTAGTGTGAATAACTTTCGACGTTTTGGCATTCGAGAAACCATAGGGCAAGACCCCTCATTTTCGCAAGTCACGAAATCCCGGTATATGAAACCCCGATGCGCTTTGTGGATGAGCCGTTTTAGTGTGAATAAGTTTTGGTGTTTCAACATCTAGGAAACCAGAGGGAAAGACCCCTCATCTTCGCAAGTCACAAAATCCCAGTATATGAAACCCCAATGTTATCTGTGGATGAGCCATGTTAGTGTGAATAAGTTTCGATGTTTTGGCATCTGGGAAACTAGAGGGAAAGACCCCTCATCTTTGCAAGTCACAAAATCACAGTATATGAAACCTTGATGCACTCTGTGGATGAGTCGTTTTAGTGTGAATAAGTTTCGACATTTTGGCATACGGGAAACCAGAGGGAAAGACCCCTCATCTTCATAAGTCGTGAAATCTGGTATACGAAACCCCGATGTACATTTAAGACTAAGTGTCTTTCAACACCCTTAAGCTCAAGAGTGATAATGACCATCAGATCTAGATCAACGAGAATCATTGATCTCATACACGAATTCCCATATCAGAATTCAAGGATTCTATCCCTTGAGAAAGAGTGAGAATTTTATTTTTCCCGTAGTGACTATGTGACAAATGTTATTTACATATGGAAAGAATTCTAGAATCACGAATCTCAAGTCCTCCATAGTCCAAGTTCAGTATAATATGTGTATGATACGTATAAATGTTTGGAAGATTTAGTACTTACAAGAATTTTAGAGTAATGGATGGTTAAATTAGCATGTCCTGGACACCTATAGGTTGGCTGAATAAAATGTCAACATGGGTAACCATAATATGAGAAACTTATCAGAATTTAATAATAGAAAAATAAAAAAAATAAAAAAAAATCGATCATCTTATCCTAAGAATGAATCTATCAAGTGATTTAGGATTAATATTCCGTAGAAGATTTTTTTTTTATGGTGAATTAGAGGTACATTACATAGTCAATGTTCTCGAGCTTCAGAAACTTTTTCGATGGCGTATGTATTTTTTTTTTGTAAGTAAGAAAAATATATATTAAAAGCCTTCTAGAGACAGAGTATTATGACATAGTACAGACAGAACCAAGCTGAGGCGCAAGACTGCCCCAATAGAGGGGAAACCAGTCCTTGTACCCATGCAGTTTGAAAATTTAACGAAAATAACATCTAGCGTTTGAAACAGAAACTACTACGATATCACCCATATACTGGTGAGAAAGGATAAGTCTAAAAAAGATACTAACCATCTGTAATGTAACATAACAAAGATAAACTATCTAGACACATGGCTGAGCTGCCCCGCTGTGCTCCTGTCCCACTTCGTCCATAGCCTCGTCTGTGCTTTCTCGATTGACATCTATCACTGCCCCCGGTGCTCGTGGTGCTATGTCTGGCCCAAACTCTGTCTCTTCGTCCTTTTCCTCGACCGGAACCTCCATTGGAGCATCCTCATCTGAGCTAAAGATAAGTGAGCTCTTCAGAGAGGAGAGAGTCCGAAGAAAAATATCGACCTTGGCTCCAGTGTCCTGTACCCGAAAATTTAGATCGTCCACTTCCTGGCGAATTTCAAAAACGAGGTCATAGAGGGTCATCATGCTATCCCACAGCTGGATACTGGTGTAGGGGCCACGGGGAAGAGGCCCGGCCCCGCGAAAAGCATGCTGAGAGTGGGAGTCTGGTTCAGACGTCGAATCGGAGGGACTGCGGACATGGTGCCGGGGGGGGCTAGACAAACTGGGCGCCAAGGCTCTGCTAGTAGAGTGCGTATTATTCCTTCCACGAGAGTGAGTTGAAGGATGTCTGAGGTGGCGCTGGGAGGAAGAGGTAATGGAGGGCGAATCCGAAGGGGAGACGAAGGGGCATCGAGGCTTCCAGGCCGAGCCCCGTTGAGGTCTTCCCCTTGGACGAGTCATGGTCCAGCCCACACTGCGAACAGAAGCAGTCTCGAATGCAGAGCGAGGACGCAGGGTCATGGAAAACGCAGGGCTAAGCTCGGCCTCGAAAACACTTAGAGTGGAATCACACCATTTCCAATGCAGAGCAAGATCTGTGGGAGGTTGACAAAAACAAATAAGCAGCACTGCCATCCTAGCCATATCAAAAAAACCGGAGGGGAGGGACGCTAGAATTAAATCTTGCATTAATGCTCGAGTGCGTTTAGTTGCAGGTTGAATAAATTATGAGGAGGGTGGCACGGGGCCTTCACGTGCCCCCGTGTCTTGGTGACTATTTCCCTCATCCGCCGATCGCCGCGTAGAACGCACTATCACCCCATCCGAGGGGACGTCCACCAGGATGGCTTTGCGAACACATTGCTGGAAGATGGGATGATCCAGGTCTTGCTCTGCGTTGCATTGGAGGTCTGAGCCAGTCCATGCTACGTCCAAATTGGCCAGCGCATCTACTATCTGGTTTTCCTTTCTCCTGACATGAGTGGGGATGATTACTAGATTAGGGTTCAGTAGTCCAGCAATGATCTGGAGGCTGTGAGACAGTCTCCAGCTGGGTGAAATGTTGTCTGGCCTTGCTCCGTTTACTATTCTTTGCAATAGGCGTATGATGAGTAGAGAGTCCCCTTCAACAATTAGCTTAGTGAAATTGTGATCAACAACCAGATGTAGGCCTTTTATCAAACCCCAGAGTTCAGCTGCGTTGTTTGTGGTGTATCCAAGGGGACCTGCTCCAATGACAAGAATGCATCCAGAATGATTTCAAAGAACCACTCCATAGCTAGCTTCTCTAGGGTTGCCTTTAGAAGCTCCATCAAAGTTCAGCTTGACGAAATTTTCCGGGGGGGGAAGACCAAAATGAAGGGTTGCTGAGATGGGCAAGAGGGGAGGGTGGGGGGGGAGCTAGAGGGGGGTGGAGAGGAGCCCAATGCCTAAAGACTAGGAGTTTAGAAGAGGGACAGTCCAAATCTACCCTGGACCAGGTCTAAAGATAAAGAGTTTCCAGTATATTGTGTCGGCATTGTTGCCAACATTGCTACCAGGGAAGAGAGAGGTTCCTGAAGATTCTTCGATTTCTCTCTTTCCAAATTTGCCATAGTATAAAGCCTGGAAGAAGCTGCCATACGCGATTAAGGATGAGCGAATGGAAGGCCACGTCCCTCCAATTATGAAGGGTCTCAATGATGCTATTCCTTAGGTGATCTGAGATACGCATAATGATTGCCACTTGGTCCCATATTTGAGCAGAGTAAGGACAGATATTCAGGAGATGATTCATGGTTTCTTCAGCGTCTCCACAAAGGATGAAAATAGAGGGTCCTGTGAAACCTCTTTTAAGTAGATTATCCCAAGTTAAGATGCTAGAGTGTAGGACCAACCAGAGAAAGAGAGTTACCTTCGGCCAATGTCTAAGGTTCCAAATTTTTTGCCAGATCTCTGAAACCGGGCTGGGGTCGATGCAGTATTGAATTTGATAGGCTTCTCTCGTGCTGAAAGTGCCCTGTGTACCATAGCCCCATCTCAGAATGTCTTCGCCCTTGATTTTGGGAATTTTCCTTTTGGCTAACTCTTCATTTAGAGGTTCCAGGTTGACATGTGTTTCTAAGTCCATGTGATCCCTATCTACTCTCCAGCAGCGCCAGGCATCCTCCCTAGAGTTGTTTTGCCAATAATACACTACCAGAGTTAGGCCTGCTTGGGTTGCTTGGTTGCAGATGTCACGAGCCCATTACTCAGCTCCCAAAGCAGGCCATTGGTGCCAGGAATCCTGCCAAAAGAGGGCATTTTTTCCATTACGTAATTTCCAGAATGCATGTTGTGTGACTAGCCGTCTATTCTGCTTGGCTGTTGTCCAGATCAGGGAACCTTGATTATCCCCATCCTAGCGGATGAGATTCCTTTCTGCCATACTTGGAGCGTATTTTTTCCGCCATAATTTAGCCCATAATTCCTTGGGGTTTTTAAGCCAGCGTTGCCAGATCTTGGCACTGAGAATCTTGTTCATTATGGCCGGATCTCTTAGTCTGAGCCCTCCTTGCTTTTTGGGACTACAGAGCTTGTCCCAACTGACAAGTGCTATCTTCTTCTCTTTGGCTATAACTTGCCACAGGAAATTTTTTTGCAGACTTTTGATGGCAGTGAGAACAAATTTTGGGGAAGCCAACGCAGAAAAGGTGTATATCGGGAGAGCTTGAAGGACGACCTTGAGAAAAATGAGTTGACTAGGGAGATTTAAAGCTCTGAAAGTCCAAGAGGAGAGCCTTTTGGAGAAGGAAGACAGGAGGTGTTCCCAAGAAGAGTTTCTGAGGGCGTTGTCAATCAGGGGGATGCCGAGATATTTGGATGGAAGGGAGCTTCTTCTGAAACCTAAAATGGTCGAGATATGATGCTGGATCTGAGGGGGAGTGTTAAAAAATAAGATTAAGGACTTTTCCTTGTTGCATTCTAGTCCCGAGGCTGTCGAGAAGGTTTGAAGGATCTCCTGGAGAGAGTTGGCTTCTCGGACTGTAGGGCTGCCCATTAAGAGGGTGTCAACTACAAACTGGCTATGCGAAATAGGGGGAGAGATGTCGTGCAATGGTAAACCTGCCAGAAGGTTATTTCCCAGGGATTCTTTGATGGAACGACTTAGGCCTTCAGCCATGATTATGAAAAGAAAAGTGGATAATGGATCGCCCTGTCTGATCCCTCTGGAGGGGGAGAATGGTTTCGTGGGGACACCATTGAGGAGAAGAGAGAAGAAGGTTGAGGAGGTAAGGTTAAGTATCCAAGTGACCCAGATTTGATCAAACCCAAAAGCTAGAAGCATGGCTCTCATAAAGTCCCAGCTGAGCTTATCAAAAGCCTTAGAGAGGTCTAATTTGAGAAGCATACCTAGGGTTTTGGTTTTTTGAAGGGAATGGATTACTTCGTGCGTGAGTATTACACTGTCCATGATTTGTCTGCCTTCAACGTAGTCGGATTTCTCTGGAGAGATTATTGCTGGTAAGATTGGTTTGAGCCTGCGAGCTATCACTTTAGTAAGGATTTTATAAATGAAGTTGCAGAGGGCGATGGGTCTATACTGCTCGGGCCGATGTTCTTGTCCCTCTTTGGGGATCAAGGTGAGGAAAGTTGCATTTAGAGCTTGTAGGACATGTCCAGTGGCCCGAGAGTCTTGCAAGATTTCCCATACCTCTGTTCGGATCATCGGCCAGCAATGATGGAAAAAATCACTGGTGAAGCCGTCCGGTCCAGGCGCTTTACACTTGGGAATGTCCTGAAGCGCTTGATCAACTTCTTCAATGGTGAATGGCCTGAGGAGGGCCGTGTTTTTCTCCTGAGTTACAAGGCGTGGCACATGCCTTGTGATTTTCTGAATAGCTTGTTGTCGATCTTGGATGGGTTCTGTGAGGAGGTTTTGAAAGTCCTTGATTAGAATTTTTTCCATATCAGCATGTGAGTGGACAGTTCCCCCTTCATCAGAGGTGAGATGTGTAATCTTGTTGAAATGCCTTCTCTGGATAGTAGTGCGATGGAAGAACTTAGTGTTGCGCTCCCCCTCCTTAAGCCAGATAACTCACGACTTTTGTTTCCACAGGATCTCTTCCTGTTTCTTCCTATCATCCAACTCTAGGTTCACTTTTGTTTCTTGGTCTTTTAGATCCTGCGTTAGCCCCTCCTCCCTGATCTGCTGCTAAATCTCGCCCATCTGCTGCATTAGCTCTTTTTGAGAGTTGAAAATGTTGCTGAAGGTGTGTTTGTTCCATATTTTTAAAGTTTGCTTCAAATTCTTTAGTTTCTGCTGAAAACAGAACATTTTAGACCCATAGGGGACCTCTGCCTGCCTCCACCATTCATGAATATTTGCTTGGAAATCGGGGTGATCTAGCCAAAACTGTTCGAATCGGAAGGGTTTTTTTCCAGGCGTGGCCGGGATGTCCACCCAGAGTTGAACGGGCCAGTGTTCTAACCCAGGGAGATTCAGGATAGAGGATTCCATTGCCACTCCATCCAGCATGAGGGATTCTGAGACGAGGAAGCGATCCAGTTTGCAGGAGATTTGATGTGCCCCGGTCCTTCTGTTTGTCCAGGTGTAGCATCCATTGTCGGTTTCCAGATCGATGATGTGGAGCTCCTCTATCAGGCTATTGAACTCGCAGGAGTCCCGATCCAGTCTCCTTGACACGCCTTTTTTTTCCATCAGGGTGCATATGATATTGAAGTCCCTACCGATAATCCATCGATTGTGCTGAGTGAGGCTGGAGGTATAACTCAGGCTTCAGAGGAAAGCTTGCTTGTCCCCTGGGTTGGCTACGCCATAGACACAGGTTATGTGCCCAGGACGATTTGATCCAATGAGCCTGTACGCTACTGTGATAGTCCACTTGGTGGCCCAGAAATTGTCCATCAGCACTACATTGGTGTTCCATAGGATAGCCAGGCCTCTGGCTGTTCCTGTGGCATCTACAGAGGCTACTCCTCCTTGTTTCCAGCAGTAGGGGAGTATCCTGTCCATATCTGTTGAGGTACATTTTGTTTCCTGTAGCAGGACAATGTCTGGTGTTTCCGCTATAATCATTTCCTGTAGTGTCTTTTTCTTGCTACGACCGTTGAGACCTCTAATGTTCCAAGAAATAATCTTCATGATGACGAGTGGGAGGGAAGGGGAGGAAAACTATCTGAAATCAAATTAATTTGCCCTGAGTTCACCATGAAGTTTCCTATCTCTTGTATGAGCTTATTTGTGGATTTTCTCCCTCTTTTCTTTTCCTCCTTCTAAACTTTGCTTGGAATTTTAGATTGGTTGCCTTGGATTCCCAGTGCTTTGCCTGCTCAGGCTGTGGATCCAGTTGACGAGTTAAGGAATATTTTATGCACCTTCCTCAGTTGGTCCCTAGGTATAGTGTAGAGATTTTGATTCCTGTATGCATGTTCTAGGTGGTCTAAGTCTACCCCTGCAAGATCTTGCTCCTCTATTGTCATTTCTTCGTCCCCATCATCCATCTCCTGCAGGTCTGGCTGTTCCGGGAGTGGGTTCGGGGAATGGAGAGAGGTTGTGTTGGACTGGGGGGGTGGGGGTTCATTCTGACCCTCCGTTTGGGTATCGTTGGGTGGGGATGGATCGCTTGGATTAGCATTGGATACAGGGTTTTCAGGTTGATTCTGCAGAGTATCAAATTTATTACTAGTGGGGAGATCTTTACTTACCTGGGTCACTTGTTTTCGGTTCCCCTGGCGTCTTTTTCCTACTGCTTGTATGAAGCCCTCCGTGTCCTTTCCGGTATCTGGGTTCCCCTCCTTGTGAACTTTGTTGAGCGGACATTCCCGGAAGAGGTGACCATGTTCGTGGCACTTCCTGCATCGGAAGGGGATATGCTTGTAGTCTATTGTTTGAGACCAATATTCGTCATGATACTCCAGCGTGATGGATCTTGGAAGTGGATTAGCTATGTTAAGGTAAACACAGATTCTTGCATATGACGTTTACCTTCTCTGCTTCGTGGCTTCCAAAGATTTTACATAGATTCCAATGGTGTTGCCGATGCCCGCTAGGACCTCCTCCAGCCAGAATTCCTGAGGAAGGGAGTAGAGTCTGATCCATACTGGTGCATGGGAAAAGTCCTCTTTTTCAGGGCTAAACTTTTCTGTCCAGAATCTCAGGAAGAGGCCAACCAAGTTGTAGAAATATGGCCCTCCATCAAAGATACGATTGCGATCTTCCAGGTTATGAAAGATGATAGTGAAAAATCCTTTCGAACCCAGCTATAGGTCATAGTGACCCTTTGGCTTCCACCAATATTGGATCCATTTGATCAGATCCCTCTCATAGGGACAAAGCCCTAGGAACTTTCCTACCAGGGCATTGTCTCTCATATACTGCTTCTGTTCCTCTATGCGCGGTGATCTTACTACATATTTTGGAGCCTCGGGTGCCTGTGGTATACATTTTCCGGGGATCCAAGGGGCCGAAGCTTTGGCAGAGGCGATCCTCCTGTCAGGATCGATATCCATGTCTCGATCCTTAAACGTCCCTTCCTCTAAAAGCGTCGTGCGCAGGTCAGGGGGCAGCTCAAACGTTGGCCTCTTCACTCCCGCTGCTGCATTCTCATTGATGATAACTTGGCTATAAGAGGCGCCTGTCGACAGCCCCTCTCTATGATTCGGTGGCCCCTGCGGGGCAGCCATCGATTGGGGGCAGAGCGTGGAGGCTACTATTTCGGAACCCTAGTTTTAGAGCTTGCTGGAACACAAATGTTTTGCGATGGCGTATGTATTGCATCAATCAAGCTAGAGTAATAATCAAGTCTATTATAATTGGTTGTAATTATCAAGATACTCCCGGTGGGATTATGAATGACCTAATAAAATTTATATAAATATTAGTATAAGAATCACATAACAAGGAAACCAATAACAAGTTAAGTTTTTAATTGGCATTCAACCAACATTATATACTTTTAAAATGGGAATCCTACATGAAGCTTGGGAATAATAAATCTATAAGAGAAGTGATTCTTAACATTAACTAAATCATAGGTGGTAACAAAATTCGAGTTTGTACACATTGGAGGAATACTAAATCGGGGTAACCAAAATTAATGTATTAATAGGATCAACATATTTCTTATCAATTTAAGGTCGAATGGGATAACTATATCCCATGATCTTCTACCTGGGAGGATGCAGAGACCTTATGAAGAGATCATCCCTCACTTTTTGACCACCTCGGGAATATATTTCTCAAAGGTTGGGTGTACATAATTCCACCTTTTGACTTAGACAACTAGAATTAATTAAGGCCTAATCATTTTTATTTATTATTCACTATGAAACTATTAATGATACACTTGAACTTTTAAGACATATGAACCTATGTGAATGTCAATTCTTTGAATGTTTAATGTTATTTGAGTTATGAGGGATATTATACAATCTATTTCTAACTTGAAAATTTTGACATTTAAATTTGTTGGTACGTGGATACCAGATTGAGATTATGATTAAATGAATTTACATGATGATATTTAGTGAATATGTATGGGTTTGTGTTATAGACTAATCTGTAGGTCAATAGGTTATGAAATAGCAAAAGAATAATCATGATAAAAGGTTGATGTCACGAACATCGACTAGGAAATAATATGGTATGAATTTTGTATGTGAAATAGTATTGATTCAAATGCATTTCTATGATATGTGGACTAGTGCATGCTTTTCAAGTGGTGAGACTGCCTAAAATTGAATATATGATGAAAAAAATCCTAGCAACATATTGCCACTGTATATTCCATGGTAAGGTGTGGACCCTAGTCGTATTAGGAGGGGTGGAGGCATTTCTCACTATGTATCCTCTGAAACTGGGAGTCATGGGAGGATGGTTTTAGCTCACGCTCCCCTAGACATGTGATGATGACTATCAATTGTCTGCTAGGGAAGCTTGGTCAAGAGAGTTGACATTTCCTCTTACGAGTTCTATTTGGAGTTAGGTAAATATAGTTGACGCTCCAAGATAATCCAGTAGAGGAAGGATAGGGATGGAAGATGGAGGTAAGTTAGGGAGGAAGGATGAATAGAGGTAGTTGAGAGTGTGTGGGGATTTTGCCTTATAGAATAATTTCTTGATTTCCTCTTTTTGAAAACGAAAAATATATGTATATATGTATATTTATATTTACTTAACTAAACTAAAATTATCTATGTGAATGTAGCTTGTGCTAAATTATTGTAAATGAGGAATTTCATGAACATTTAAATAGTTTACTATATTTTATGAAATGAATGGTATTGTTGATTGGATTGGAAGCATATAAGAATTACTTTAGGTGTGATAATTATTTTCATTATTATATGTATGAGTGATGTATCTGCTAGCTACACATGTATGCCTTCCACATGTACACTAGTATGTATATGTGTTTCAAATTGATGATGTTGATTATTTGTTGTGGATGTGTGAATCGTGTGTCATTACCCTTTTATTATAAATTACTATAACTTCGGGACGAAGTTTCTTGAAGGGTGGGTGTATGTAACAACCCAAATTGATTATTTTTATCATAGTTTTCAATTTAAATTTAATTAATTATTAAAATGTATTAATGAGTCTTTTATTATTTTATTATTAAAAGCTAGGTGAAGTAATTAATGTGGGGATAAGGTTGTTGGGAATTAATGAGGGGGATTTGAGAGAGGAGGATAAGAAAGAAGGGGAGGACATGGAAGAGCGACCTTATTTCTGTTTGAGGATTTCTGAATTTCTAAGGGGGACAGGAGGAGGAAATTGGAGAAATGGCTTTTTTTTGGAAGCTCTCATAGGGCACTAGTGTTGCTGGTAATTTTGGGATCGGGGGACAGGAAACCGCAAGGATTTATGGAGCTAGGAAGCCGAAGAGGCTCTATTCCTAGCTAGCTGGGAGGAAAAAATTCAGTTTTTAGGCAGTTCAAGTAGTTAGCAACAAAAGAAAAGAAAGGGACAAACTTCTTCTTCAAGAGGTGTTTTACTAGTATGCAATTTTTTTTTGAATGAAAGTTATGATATGTATCTATGTATTGAAAATGTGTAATGTGTTGTGTAATATGTTTTGTATGCAATTTTGTTCTGAATGAAAGTTATGATATGTATTATGTATTGAAAATGTGTAATGTGTTGTGTAATTTGTTTTTTGACTATTTTGGAGTGTATAATTTGAGAATTTGATATTTAACTGATTAATTTGCTAGAACTTCAACAAAAATTAGATAGATTTGTTGTCATGCAAATCTAGAAATTAGATGTCATGCGAACAAAAATACAACATAAACTTGTTCACACGGAATCTTTCAACAGAAGAAAAGTATTTTAGATTACAAATTTACCATTTAACTTTGAATCCCTAATGAAGGGCTTTACAGAGATTCCACCTTTGGAGGGACATTTGTATTTTAAGTTTAGATCATCGAAAATGGTTTTCCCTTAACTTTGTTTAATCAAATTAATATATAATCCTCGAATTGAATTGAAAACTGTGAACAAAGAACATATTACTTCAATGCAGAATCTATATACATATTTTTGAAAACAAAATCAAAGTTAAACATTTAATGACCTTAAATAAAGGCATACTAGCATCCGATAGTTACAAGTTCATTTGTGTAACCCTAAAGGAGAAATTTAAATATTTTCATCGTGATAAGATATTAATCACATAAAAGGGCGTGTAAGTCGCAGAGCTAATATCGTGTCTACGCAGTCAAGATATAGGTATATCGTTGCCTTATATATATATATATATATATATATATATATATACTAAAAACGCATTGAAATTCCACTTAATTTAGGTAAAAATAATTCAAGGTTGCAACCAAAAGAATAGGAAAGTCACAGGTCAAATCATAGGGTAATCCACCATCCATAAATATATTCGTAGAGTAAAAATGCTGCCAAAAATACAGGGGTCAAGCTATCATGCAACGGATGAAATCATAGAACAAAAACTAGAAATTCACCGAGCTACAAATAAGAAAAAGGGTATCATTGCGACATCCAAACAAACTCGTTGTCAACAAAACACTCATCATGTTATAAAAACGTTGGCTATTATAAAAATGATTGTCTTTTGTATAAAGGCAAGACAAAGTTTCATATTGATACAACGGAGACATGGATATGGTAATGCAGATTTAGGTAGGTAATATCGGAGGGTGCTATAAACAACTCCGAGTTTTATAAATATCATTGAGTGTATCATCATTTAAATAAAGGACTGATTTTTATGAAATCACACGTAATTAAGAAATATAAAAATATCAATGAGTTTAGAAAAATAACATTGAGTTGTATGAATTTCGTCAATTAATAAAAATGTCGATTCAATTAATAAATATCACTGAGTTTACAAAAATAACTATGTGTTTTATGAGTTTTATCCCAAACACAGGGTTTCATAAATGAAAGTTTGCAGAGTTTTATATGTTATTCAATCGTTGCTATGCAACCAGGAAATGAGTATGAGATCGTAGAGTTAATTAAGATAATGTTGTGAAGGATATGATTCTTGTCTTGATGTTAACAAAATGACATTATTAAAGTTGTCTTTGGTTATGCATTGTATAGGAAAAACATTGTCCATAAAGCAATCGCAGGCTAAAATAAAAATATAAAAACGCATTCATAATGATAAATAAAAAAATCACCGAGAAGAACTATGGTTGAAAGTGTGGAAGCTCGTGGTTGAAATAATGGAAATGTATGACCTTAAAAGTGGTAAATTTCTATGTAATAACAATTGAAATTCGCAAGTCAATCAACTGCCAATCCATCAAGAAAAATGCCTAATTAAAAAAGCCTAATTAAAAAAAAAAATTCTCTGTAAATAAAATTTCCATCGAAATAAATGAAGGGTAGATTCGTTATGTTTTTGTGCTAAAATGCACGCTAAAAATCATCCTCCAAAGTAATAAATCACACGGTTAAAAGGCATACCATATGTATATAAAAACACACAGTAAATTCACCAGAAAAGTATGAAATGCAGAGATCAACATAGAGGGTCATAAGCAGTTCATATCGTTAAGAAAAAAAACAATCACAGGGGTAATCAATCACACCAAGGTGCAAGACCATCACTCAACCAGGAACAACCAACAGGGGTAGACAACTGGGAAAAACATCCTTCGCTCATCATCCACACATAGAAAAGAATGTCATTAGGATCTATAGGTCCATTGACACCGAAGTGACATACGTCGATCTAGTTCTTGGCCAACTGCTCAGGCGTCGACTGAAGAACTAGGGATGAGGATGAAGTAAAAAGCACAACTCCTCACAACAAATCAGTAAAACCAATAGGATAGTCACAACATTCAGGGTTCAAATGCCAAGGGAATCAAGTCAAGCAATGAGCTTAAGGCTATGGTAGTTCTCGATTAAACTGCTAAGTCAAACACCATCTTTACAGAGTTAAGAAGTACATAAATGAAAGCATAAGGTCAATAGTAATGTACCATGCAGAATAAAAAAATATGTATTGTAGCACAAGTCACCCACTCCGAGTCGTCCTGCGCGCTCCCGCTTGTTGACCAATGTGACTTCACCGGTACCTCCCAACCAATGCTAGGGATACTCTTCTTCCCCCTTAGCCCCCTGAGTCAAAAAGGGGCCACACACACTAACCAGACATCAACTATGGACCATGAAGGAAGGAGGTCAACCTTCCTTAGGAAACACATAGCAAGCTCGATCCATCTGCATCAAGACAAGAGAAGAGTGGGATTAATTCTATGTTAGTTTATGTCAGTGTTAGTCAGTTCTCTATTGTAATAAAGAATTTGTCGGGATAAGTAATAATGGTGATGCCTAATTTTATTTGATAGTCTGTGTATTAGTAAAAAAAATATGTGGGAAATTTCTCTGGAAAATTTGATTGCGTGGAGAATCTCAACAGAATTAAAAGAAACATGTTACCATTTGTAGGTTTGACATTGTTTGTTTATAAGAATAATCCAATATCTAATAAAATCAAGAATTTTTTGTTGAATACTTGTTTGTGTATCTTTTCTTCTTGTGCGTAATTTATTTTTTTGCTTAGTTCTCGCTAAGACAAGTGTTTTGAGGGTATTTACTAAGTCGTGTAATTGTTGGGAGAGTGCACACCAAAGGACATGGTGTGCACCTCTACTCTCTCTCAAGGAATGCTACACCCTCCATTTAAAAATGATTCACATTGTTGAGAACACATTTACTCTCAGATATTTATGCCTAGATCAATTTGTATCAAAGAGTGTTCTGTCCTTCGGACCAGAACTTCATCCACCGAGCCAAACAATTTTTTTTTTGGGGGATCTACAGCTATAGAAGCGCACCTGTAACGACCCTAATTGAATAAATGATTTAAAGATTACAAAGAAAAATTAATTAAAGAAAATAAGCATGATTGATTGTGTGATAATCAAACTGAAGAATGCATTTAATGAACTGTGACAGAAATTAAGGGAAAAGAAATAAAATAATGTAACAACAGGGATGGCGTAGGCTGCCAAGGGTGGCGTATGCAGGGCGAGAAGCCCAGAAATCCCGAGAAGATAAGGAAAATGTTAATGAAACGAAGTACGGGGGACAGAGGGTGGTTGTGAGGAGTAACTACGTGCGGTGGTCGGGAGGAATAAGGCGGGGAATGAGGGGGATGTGCGGGCCATTCGGGGGGGATGGGCGCAGGAAAAACGATTCTGCCCTTTTTCCAGGAAGCCGAGAGCTGGACTGGGGGGCGTGTGTGTGCTCAGAGAGAGACACAAGACTTACTGGTTGTATCATATTGATCAGTGGGCACGTGCGTGTTGCTGGAGGTTTTGGGCTCGGGGGCCAGGATATCCGTTGATATCCTGGAGCTAGGACGTTTTCCCTAGTTGGCA
>ML798533.1:156183-168021 GCA_009831015.1 Picea engelmannii | reverse complement strand
TTATCATTTCAGTATTTATTGAGAATTCTAAACTGCTGTAGTTGCTGTCATAAAACTCAATATTATGTTAAGAAGTTGTTCTTTCAGTTACTTAATCAATGCCTATGGATTATTTCTGTCTGCCATGAATTCAGTTTTGATGATAAATCTAAGTTGTTAAGGTATCTGTTATCCCAAGTCAGCATTAGGCTACGAAATTATCGCTTCAGTTTACTCAAATAAACATTTATTAAGTTGTTTATAAAATAGAGGGAGCACAAAACATATCGAACAGTTACAGCGCCTCGTAGAAATGGATACCCGACAGCCGTTAGATCCCGGACGGATACCCGATAGCCCTTAGATCTCAGGGAAGATGCGAGGGATTTAACCCTTCGGCACCAGCAAGTCCAAGCACCATCGGGATATCGGCCTTCGGCGTTTGAAGAGGCATGAGTCCCATATCCTTTGAAATCCCGAGTTGCGATTTCCCGAAGTAACGGGAGCCATCGATCTACAGAGGGACACGCGGCGTCAGATCCCGCATATCGGCGTTCAGAGTTTCGGGGTTTTCGACCACAAGGAAACTTGCACCGTGGATCCGCGATCCGCGAAATCCCGAAGAGAACGTGGCAAGGTGGGACCACAAGACTTAGTGGGAGATAGGTGTCAAGGCGTTAGGCCTCACCATGAGGTGCCGACAGGTGGCGTGCGTTCGGAGTTTCGGGGTTTGGGGTTTGAGTTGCATGAGGTATGCGACAATACAACCGCCGATTTTCCGATAGGGAAATCCCCGACGCAAGAAAAGGTTGACCCGTTGACCATCGGGGTTCGGGACTTGGAAGGTCCTGTGCATGGTGCAGCAGGGCTCGCGAACTCCCGACCGACGATTTCTCGATTTCCACAAGTAGGTGGGCCCAAGCCATTAAACATCGCGAGTAGCAAAAATCCTGACTGAAGAAGTCCCGAAGGCCGACGTTGGTTGATGTTAGTGTCTCAGTTAGGAATTAATTTGCTTATGATTAAAAATGATGTTTAGAAATTTTGGGTTGCTACAGCACCTCTCCTATGCAGACACATGATGTGAATTCTATGGTTCTCCTAGTGTGTGAGCATGGCACCTTCAAATTCTGCTAATGGACAATGTGAAGAATAAAGTAGGTGTCTATCTCTAGCAAAGAAACACACCCCTCTTTCTATATGGCACACACACCTCTCCTATGCAGACAAATGATGCACATTCTATTAGTGTGTGAGCAAGGTGCCTTCACTTCTGGGGATGGAAAACATGAATAATAGAGAAGACATGTCTCTCCAGCAAAGAAACACACCCCTTTATGTATGGTGTTATTCTTCCATTTTGCTTAGTTTACTAAGCACAGTCCCCTCTCTATCATTTTTTTTTAGTTCGTTCCTTCTTTCTGGATGAATCACCACTTTGTAGGAGACATCCTCACTCAACTAGAGACACCATAATGTCCATTGACCAGGAGATACGCCCATCTCCCTTGCTAATTCACATTTCAATCTTCCTTTCATGAACCCTCCATATAGCATGTTTCCCTAGTTGTTGAGCATTCTCCCCTCACACTCATCTCAATTCACGGGCCTCTTCTCAGAACGTGCCTTTCACCTTTATTAGGGTTTCTGTCACACCCTCCTCAGGGTTTCCATCAGATTACCAATAATGTCACCTCGACGCAAAGCCTCTAGTGAGGAATACAATGTAGAGACATCAAACCCAATGGCATATTTCACATCAAACAATGAAGAACTCTAGAAAGCACGCAGCTGCACACTCATTTTCAATTACCCAATTTCGACGATCAGATAAATGGCGAGACCATGGATTCTTGGATCTGTAGTATCTCCACATATTTCAAAACCTCACATGAGATGGAGGAGGATACTAAATTGCAAATAGCCAACCTTCAACTGGAAGGAATTTCACAAACTTGGTGGGACACACACTTGGATAACACATAATTGATCATTGATATTGATACTCCACATTCCCCGACAAATAGCCACATTATTTCATGGGATACGTTCTACTAGGCTTTGAGAGAACTCTTCGACCCTCGAGGCTACCTTCATATATTTCTCGCAAAGTGGTTACCACTTCAACAAATTTTCAATCAGTCGGTGCAAGGGTACATCAACATCTTATGCAAGCTATGCATCCAGCTCCACATCAGAGAACCACATGAGGCATTAATAATTAAGTTCAATTCTAGTTTATTATTACCTCTCCGATGGGAGGTAGATCTTTTTTACAACACTTATCTGGACAAGGCTTTCTTACGAGCCTTGGTCATATAAAGAAAGATGGCTCCTCCCATTCGATATCTACCAAATAGAAACCCAACCGATAGCCCAACTCCTTCTCATTCTCAACCTTATTCTTCTTCCTCATCGGGGACCAAAAATACAGTTTGGTGTAATTTACACAAGAGAAACTCCCATAACTTAGTCGACTGTAAAGCAATTGAAAATAACCACCCCCATCAGACCTTGTTTGCGGAGGCCACACCTACTGAGTTTCCCGAGCAACAAGAAATAATATCTCTTACCAACCCCATTGAAGTTGACACATCCCTCACTCTCATGACTATACCAGACCCAAATCTCCATAACCTTCCCCACTTAACTCACAATTACAAAATTAAATATAAACTTGCCACTCTCATTTTGGACAACTACAATCAAAGGAATCTGATATCACAAGATTTCTTCCAACAAGTGAAACTCCCCACCACCCCACACCTCGATCCATATCAACTTGGTTGGGTATAGAAGGATGGTCCTCACATTATGATTGCTAGATGTTTCACCATCACTTTCTCCATTGGCCCTTTTCGTGACTCAAGGATCTACGACGTGTCACCATTAGATTGTGCTAACCTCCTTCTTGGTATTCCTTACCAAGAAGATCGACAAGTGGTTTATCATGCCAAGACTCCTTAGTACCACCTTAACCAGGATGGGTGCACCTATGTACTTACTTCATCATCTTTCCCTTCACAACATCCAGGAACCACTACCATCGCACGCACAATGTTATCAATACCACAAATGTATCTCTGTGTTTGACCCACCATGTTCAGCCTAATAAACTTACTAATATAACACCTCCCATAATAATCCCTCTACTCTCGGAATGTGTGAAAGTATCACAGTCTCCCTCCAGACTCCCACCCTCTCAAGCCCGTGCTATGTCCATCAATCTGATTCATGACACATCATTACAAAATATCCCATCAGCTTGCTCTCAATGTCTTCTCATTACCATATCCCATTCCCACACCCAAGTAACAATTAAATATCGCTATGCATTACCCCAGATCACCTCTCAGTTTTACCTCAGAATGATGCGTAAATAGGGAGGTCACCCTGTGACTTACCACTCTGAGACATGTCCTCAACCCAATTTATTGACTTCCGCTATACCAAAGAGTTCCACCTCATAATGTTGGATTTACAAAAATGGCACCCTTCCAAAAATGCCACGCATGCTTCCACAAACTTCTTACCTTTTGATGTCTATCTTGATTTTCAGTCGAAATACACCACCGTGATGCCTCTCATTTTGTATACACCGGTATCAACAAATCACTAGAGTGGCATTCATAATTTATCATTGAAACACACTCCAGTCACAGATTCCTTACAAATAACACCAGATTATTCCAAGCAACATCATGTTTCCTACCTGGTCAGTCAATAATGCCAAATGCCAGAGACATGACAAGTGGATGACATTCGAGAGAGTGTAGCGAAATTTCCCTCATTTGGCGGAAAAAGAAAGGATGCTTATGGATCTAAACAAGGAGGAATTGGACCAAGAAATAAGGACGTCAACCTTCCTTAGGAAAAACGTACCAACTTCGAGTCATCTGCAGCAAGACAAGAGAAGAGTAGAATTACTTCTGTGTTATTTTATGTCAGTGTTAGTCAATCCTCTATTGTAATAAAGCATCTGCTAGACTAAGTAATAATGGCGATGCCTAATTTTGTTTAATAGTTAGTGTGTAAGTAAAAAAGAGTTGCGATAAAGTTGTCTGGCAAATCTGATTGCACAGAGAATCTCAACAAAATCAAAATCAGCATGTTATCATTTGTAGTTTTGACATTGTTTGTTTATAACGATACTCCAATATCTAATACAATCAAGGAATTTTTTCTACATACTTGTTTTTGTATATTTTATTCTTGTGTGTAATTGTTATTTTTTTTAGTTTTCGCTGAGATGAGTTTTTTGAGTGTATTCACTAAGTTGTGTAATTGTCAGGAGAGTGAACACCAAAGGATTTGGTGCACACCTCTACTCTCTCTCAAGTAATGTTGTTCTCTCCATCTAAAAATGACTCACATTGTTGATCATGCATTTACTCTTATATATTTATTCCTAGATCAAACTATCTCCCAACTCTCCTCACAAGGCCGAGATACCATTCGTCACCGAGATGGGTATCCCAACTCCCACAAGCTAAGTCAGTCAAGTATAAAATTCTACAACATAACGTTGCACATAACATAATAGATCTATCCTCCTCATCCTCCCTCATTTATATATAGTTTCTAAGTCATTTCTTTCCAAAATTCTGATTTACTTTATTGTTCAATTATTTAATTCAGAAAAATCCTCCCCGTACATGTGTCACCCATCCCCTTCTTTTCACCAGAAGTTAATTTCATCAATTATTTAATCACTCCTATTTCCCTCACCCACCTAAAAGCATTCCTAAAATCTATCCTAGGTGTCCCCATATTCCCTTACACATTTTAATGACTTACCCCCTTACTAATTTAATAGTTGATTTCAATTTAGAAAGTTCTTAAAGGCAATATTCCTTGCTAAGTTAGTCATTCTGCTTTTTCATTATGTTTCCCTTTCTCTTTATGTTTCCCCCATTTTCCCTTAGTTTCCTAATTCTTTTAAATGCCCCTTTTTCCCTTTTTATCTAAAACTCAAATTAGCAAGTGTAGGAAATTACCTCTTTCCCCTTCCTATTTTTAATTAATATAATTTTAATTAGCATAAGTAACAAAACAACTATTTCCCTTTTTGTTAAAAATGCAATCCCCCAAAGTAATTTGAATTTTTTTATAAATTAAATGAATGCCTTATCGCTTTCTCGTCACATGTTTAATGATGATTATCAACATTATATATATATATATATATATATATATATATATATATATATATATACCACAAGTATCACTTAGACCTAGATTTTATTTTCCTAGGCCGGGTGACATTTTATTAGGGAAATTGTTTTTAAACATTTCTTATCACATTATTCATTCTAAGGCCATCTAGGTTTAATCACTTATTAGTTAACAATGTGACATGCCCTACAATATGCACTAGGTTCTCCAAGGGTTCCACTCACCTCATTATGTTTCCCTTGAGTGGCGTGCCCTTCAGGACGCACTATGTGCTCCAACGATGCCACTCTCCTCATTCTATTTTTCTTGCGAGACGTGCCCTTTAGGACACACTACATGCTCCAAGTGTGCCACTCACCTCTTAACTGACTTGGTAGACATAAAAAAAACCTTGAGTTAATACTCCATCAGGTGATCTTCTAGGAAACTAAGTGTAATGAACCTCATATTTGCCATAAAAATAAATAAAATTGTGGTCATTAATTCCCAAATTTCTACATATCTTATTCCAATATTGCTACATGGTGATTACACACTTCTTCCTTCCACCATTAATACTGACCAAAATGATTTATCAATGATAATTAAAAGACTTTACCTCATCTTAATCCTCAAGGGAGGGAACACCTGTAAATTTTGAAACACTAGACTCTTTGCACGTATATAAGTATTTATATCTACTCTTATCCTAGACTATACTTCTTTCCTCAACAAAAATATACATACATATATATATATCACCAATGTTTATGCAAAAACTGTGTATAAATATATATTACCAATTCTTATCGCACTAGCAAGGAATACCATGAGAAGAGTATTAACGAATGAAACTCCATAATTTATGAAGTGACAAATACATTTCCTTGGGTATGGGTGACAGAGAACTTAATGAACAATTTCTATCAAAGTGACCACCAATACATTCATGTGTCATAACTTGGAGATGGTAATGAAGGTTTCTTTTACCTAAGTCTTTCGAAGTTAAGGTTTCTTTGGTAGTACATAGTTTGGATGTTAGTAATGGTTGTACATTTCGTGAGGTATTTTGGTTTATCTTTCTTAGGTATTCAGGCCTTCAAGACAATAGGGATGACATCTTACCTTATGACTCTCCAAATCCTTGAGTCTTTCTTTTAGTTGAAGTTATAGTCGTTTGTCTTCTATTTTATATGCCTACCCCCTCATTAGATTGTAGTAAACAATCTTTCATTTATCAGAGAAAGGGTAAAAAATCTTATGTTAACTAATTATTTGGGAGAAGAAATAGTCCCACTATGTAATGCATAATCCGTTGTATAGTTTATTCTTGTTTTTCATTATGGTCTCAAATATTTTCGTTTGGTGTTGTTAAAATGACCTCTGTGATTTTTCTGAACAATCTATTAATAATATCTTATGGTATCAATGAGTCTCTTGAGTTTTACAAATGTTATTATCATTATCGTTATCTCTACGATTTGAATTCAGTAAAAAGGGATCTTTGTATTGATTGTTGAATTTATGAAAGGATATCCTTTGTACACTGGTTCTAGTAGGTTTTTAACTCAATAGTTAAGTAATATTTGTTCTGTGTGGAAATTGTTTATGGTGTCTACGCACAACATGACTTGTGTCATTTGCATGGTAGAGAAACCTAGCATTGCTGATTGTTTTCATTTTCTATGATTAATACAATTTGAGATTTGGTACCGACACTAATGATGGACCCTATTGATGCGAGGGTAACCATCATGGAGTCGTTGGTCCATTCCCCCTCGACCCGGTCACCTATCCAGCGAGGAGCGACAAGGAAAGAACTTGAGAACTACTTTCCATAAGTATCATTTTGGAATACTCTGTTAATACATTTATCATTTTGTTGATATGTTTGTTTTACCTTTCTTTCATATATATAAATATACTAATAATTAATGGTGAAACCTTGCAGGGTTTTCGTCTACGCAAGAATTTGAAACATGCATTACTATCCTCGACGCAAAAGGTATTTGAGTTCCTTCCAAAAACTCTTTGGGCATTTACACAGTGAAGGCATAATATCAATCTCAGTTAATGACATGAAGTAGTATCCACTCGATTTATCGTAGTGGATGGAAAGAGTAGAATCTTCCCAAACTTTGTTCTTGATTTTTCTGGTACGGTTATTATATGTAATACTTCTTTGAAGGTTAATCTACATGACTATTCCCTTGTCTCATTTGAAATAATGTATTGATTGTTGGATACACTATATTTGGATCTTCTCGACACTCTAGTCTCATCCTTTCTTGTTATATTAAATCACATATTTAGTATCAGAACTTACGTAATTTGGAGATCTACCTTTCATAAATCAAATATATTGAATACACATATCCGTATTATAGTTATGAGTCGTCCATATTGGTTTACTTTAATTTGATATTCCATGAATACCATGGCTCTATATATTCCTCATTGTATGATGCGAAAGTGTAGTTACTTCCTTACTCTCAATCTTCGAAATAGTATGTATGTGATTAGAAGTCTAGTTGTACATAATATATTTCCTTATATTCATTCACCTACCGGTCTGTAAGCATATGAGCGTAGGTTAACTTATTCAATTTAATTTGTACTATAATGAGTTAATGAGAGGTTTCAGAATCTCTATTCAATATTTCCTTTATACAAATGTAGTTATATGCCTGTTGAATAATTTATTTTCTTATATAATATGGGAACAGATCTTTGTATAAATGGGTTTTCGGTTGCAGACATTTAATATTAGTTTCTTCTATAATGTCTGTGCAAAGTACCAACTGTAAATATACATATTTATATATATACATACATACATACATACATACATATATATATATATACATACATATATATATATATAATTCATAGAATCAATATTGTTTCGTATTTGTTCTCATTCAATTTGGTGCGAGAAAGTAAGTCTCAACTAAGTAATATGATTTTGAAATTTATTACAGGAATACACATACACTTATATATAGACTTATTTCAGATCCACTTATACATTGATAGTTATGCCTAGAAATTTAATTATAGGAATATACATACACCTGTATACTGGGAAGGTACTCTACATTTTACCACTGAGTAATGATAATTTAGACTACAGAATGGTCATTTCTACAATTTATTCATTCATACCCTTTTAGCGAATAAAAGAGACTATAGCATTCATTCAGAATTTAAATCAAGAGAAAAGAGTTACTCAACTAAATTTTGTTGAGGTGTTTGGTCATCTATTTTAAAATTCACCCAATTGAACAGATTTAATCCATGGAAATATTTCAATTTAGCACTAAAAGATGCATTACATCAGTTATATAATCATTCAAATAGAGAAGGAAAAAATTAACATATATGAACCAGTTTGTGGGAAGACAAAGGGAACAACCATGTTCCTCCCAACTGTAGAACAGGGTAGCCAAATAACTTGTCATGTTCACCCCCTATCCTGAAAATGAATCCATGAGGGCTAACTCATAACTCCTCCTCAACAAATGTCGTCAGCTCCATAAATCTTCTTCTTGCCTCACACTTACAAAGTAGTGTTCATAGCAACAAGAAACTAGTAATATTTTCCCCAGCATACTAGGCAACGTCCTACCTCCTCACATATGATATATATCCAAGAACCAAAAATTCCTAGGTCTTTTTCCCATTGGGAATTTTCCCAGCTTTCCAAATCCCTGATTTTCCGAGGCTGACAATGGCTAAATTCATGATTTGCCACTTGCGACTATAATATACCTCAAAACTGTAAAAAAAAAGTAATTTCTTTTATTATTAATATGAGGTCTACAATGTCAAATCACACTTTATAGGTTTATCAATACATGGGGAAACAAACTACATTCTTCCATAAACCTTCTGTACCGCAATTTATTTCTGACCTATCACAGTAAGTCAAAATTTTCCTACCTTCCCTTTTCTTCCCAACCTACTTATCTATACCCATAATACCTATACCATAGATTAGGTTTGGGGTGTAATGTACCTCTAAATTGACATAAGTTTTATTTTTTTCTTTTTGGTACATTAATCTCCAACTTTTTGTTAATTAAAATTGTAGAACAAGATATTAAAGTTTACCCTGATTATAGACTGATGTTCTATCTATTATATGAGGACAATACCATGTTAAACCAAAACATCATACTTTATATCATGGGTTTTCAAAGCTTACAATACCTTTTCCACACATATTTTTCTTTATAAATCTTAATAATACTTATACGTATATTCACCTGCATACGATGTTTATTATGATTTGAATCCTAGTCTTCTTAAAACAAAAGGATTCTTCAAGTCACGGGAAATTTTATATCGTTTCACTGTCATAATAGCATATCCAACATTCTAAGTAAACATTGAAGGTTATGACCTTGGTGTAACTCATATTAAGTCATGGTTAGCGGTATTAATTTGTCAAAGTCTGAGTCACTGAAACAGATTTTCCTTAAGGCTCAGTCATGGTCATAACACTTGTAATAATCCAACTTAAGGTTTTAAATCAGACAACTCTCATGCACAAATCCTATGTAACTAACTCATAGCTAAAGTTCATTCCACCGATAGAGAAAAGGGAAGGTAAGCTAACTGAACGAGTTAGTTTTGTGACCGAATAGTTATAACTGGACATACGTGATATGACTGTCATTAATCTTGTATCTTGGTTGGTAAGGGAGGGAAATGTATCTGTAAGAAAAGAATTAAGGTTCTATGCCTATGCTTAATAGGGGGTACTGCACGCACCAGTCTTAATGGCTCTCCCACCTGACCTTCCCTAATCCCAACGTGCCAACTCGGTCCTAGAACATGGTCCAACATCCTTCGAAATTTACTCTAGCAGTACACCCCTCACTTAGAGTCTAGGTGAACTCTTTCCTCGTCATTGTAACTCCTTGAGGAAACAAACTCGGCTCTATGGGTGGTTCTTTTGGTTGAGGAGAAACATGTACACTAGAGGTCGTTGTTTAGCCTTATAGTTGACCCAACCCATTCTCCTAGTAAGTTCTTTTCCTATTATGCAACCTAAAACTAGAGGCATTGAGATCTAGTGTTTCAAATCAGTGAAGGCCTTTTACTTCCAGTTCTTATCACATAGGTTTCATGTATTTCCTTTTGGTATACCGATAATTTTGTCACTCTGGCTCCTCACTCTCAAAGCTCAGAGGCTTGTCAGTTTATCTTCCTCGTAAAATAGTTTAGGGTTTTCGGTATGCCCGAGATTACACTACTTCACATTCTTACCCGGTGGTTACAAGACAAGACCAAGGTCGAATACATGCGAGTTTTTGTGTTAAAATGGGTTAGGGTACCCTGTGTGTGAAAACTCCTTCGCTCCCAACCTTTCCTTTGCAAAGATTGAGTACTTCCATTCAAAATTTCGTTCGGTCCCTTAGCTCGTCTTTTCAATGGAGCCCGTAGACATTACGTATTCGGTAAAGAAAGGCCAATACTACTTAAGATATTCACATCTAATTCCTGGAAAAAAATTCCTTATATATGTGTCATTGAAAATAGGGTTCTGTGAGAAATTTATAAGGGTATTTCTTCGATCGAATAAAAGTCTGCACCAACAGTTTTCTTGTATTGGTGGCGCTAACTGTTGCCAGGTGACCTTGTAGGGATCCGATCTTGACATTCCCTATAATCACTGCTTGTTCACATTACTTTCTATGGTCTTGAATTTGGGGAGGGTTTCGGAGTCCAATATTGGGGTAAGATCTTGGTTCGAAACATATCTTCGTCACAACTCGATTTATACATGTCTGTGTGTTAAGGAAGTCAATGTCGTCATTTACTATGTTTAAATCTATTGTTTACTGTAACTATACTTTTGTTCTATTATATTTTGTTCTCGTTCAAGGTACTGGTATAATCACTAATGGTGGGCTTTGCTAATGCGAGGATCCATCGGAGACTTGTTGTGCACTTCTCCCATGACATGGATAACCACTCAGGAGGCAAGCGACAAGGAAAGAAAAGAGAGTGACCATGAATACGGAAGTTAAGTATTCTCTAGTACATTCCATTAATAATAATTATCACTTCTATTGGTGTTTTGTTGCTTCCTATAAATAATTTACTGATTCTCAAAATTGATAACTGTTTCAGGCCTATGTACATGCAAGGTCTCTGGAGCTTCCTCTTCATCTTCAATATAAAACTATTCAAGTTCCTTTTTCCATTAACTACTCAAGAAACCCAACAAATAGGATTACAAATTTTGGTCTGTGGGTATTTGATAAAGGCGCCATTTGTAATCTTAAGTTTATGTTCGACAGTCATGAGTAATGATAATTCGAAGGTTTTCCTATGGGAATTTATTTTTGGTTTTAAATGAACACTGTAATGGCTATTGTATTAATCCAAACATTTCATTGTTCAGATGTATCTCAGACTGGCACTTGGTCATTAAGGCCTTTGTTTCAGTTTTCCTTTAAATCTCTGTAGTAGTCGAATCTTACAGTTATAAACAGTTTTGGAAGCATTATCTATGATTTGAAGGACTGTTGTTTTCTTAAAACAAATTTCTTTCTTTTACTCAGGCATTCCGTATTACCTCGATGAGTCTATAGTATTCCTATTTTTCTTTACTGTTAGGGTCGAGGTTTATTCGGGTCAAGTGTTAAGATATGGCTTGTGGATGCTTACTTATATATATATATATATATATAT
>ML798533.1:113550-156004 GCA_009831015.1 Picea engelmannii | reverse complement strand
TGTATCTATCCTTTTGGTTGCTTTTACTGTGTAGGGTAATTCTATCTTGCTAGTGATAGTTTTCACTTTCACATTCAGGATGCTTATACCGAGGCTTGATAATACATGATTTCATTTCTAATTCGCACTATTGTAGAGGTTTCTTTTCCATTCTAATGCATACGGTTTAGTTCCTGTAATAATACATAAGAGTATATGTGTAGATATGTTTTCCCTTGATCCTATTTACTTTTGGATCCATAGATATATAATCAAAAATTCAAACCAAACTCTGTGTGTAAATTCTTACAGCAAAAATAATGACTTACAAGGTATAAAGACTTACAGAAATACAAAAACCCCGATTTGTCCTAACAATACACAAAAAAAAGAACAACTCTAGTAGTCAATCAGACTTTGACTCAACCATAAACTTCATTCGACATTAGATTTGTAAGGTATGCTATCAGATTCATACATCATTCATTTAGATAGATTTCTCCCGAGAGTATTAAATCCATACTGAATTTAATAGCCACACTACAACTTTGACTGAATCATTCAATACAAATGGGAAATAATTCAATTCAAATTCAATAAATACATCACATCAGATATAAGATCATTCAAGCAGAGAGGGGTAAGAGACATATATGAACCAGTTAGTGGGAAGTCAAAGGGAACAACCACGTTCCTCCCAACCGTATAATAGGGAAATAAAAAATCACTTGCCCCAATTCACCCCCTAGCCTGACAATGAACCCATGAGGGAGAACTTGGAAACTCTTCCTCAACAATGTCCTTCAATTTCATCCCATTCATCTTGCCTCACACTCCTTCCGTAGTGTTCATAACAACAAGGGAAAAATCATTAGTCTCTTTCTCCTAGCATACTTGGTAGCGTCCTGCCTCCTCACATATGCTATTTATCAATCCAAATCTATTTTCTCAGGTCTTTTTCCCTCCCTTGGGGATTTTTCCAGCTTTCTAAATCCCTGATTTTTAGGGGCTTCTAGTGGCCAAATCCCTGATTTTCCACTTGTAATAATCAGCCCAAAGGTGGTTCCAACATGTTCCCCACTCATAGAGTCATGGTCAACTGATTTTAACATGGTTGTTCCACTTTTCCTAATCAATATTAAATATTTTGTTTTCATACAAGTGTCATAGTCAACTAGTTATTTGGGACAAATCAAATCCTTGCCCAACAGTCATAATAATTAATTACAATTATTAAATTCAAAATTCAAAATTTCCATAAATGGAAAAAATATTCCAAATTTGAATTTACTAAAAACAGAATAATTTCCCAATAAACTTAAATTTCAAAAATATTTTATTTTGGGGGATGTCACATCCTTTCCCCCTTCAGTAAAACAATATCCTTAGTGTTCGTCTCTTCCTTGGAATAGGGTTGGATGAGATTTCCACAAATCTCCATCCAACTCCCACGTGTCCTCAGGACTAAAGTGCTTCCATTGCACCTTTACCTGAGAGACAACTCTGTTCTGAAGTGTTATTTCTCTCTAGTCTAGAATATGCAGGGGTTCCACCTGGAACTTGCCTTTGGGTTCCACCTGCACCAAGTTCCAATCAATTATATGAGTAGGGTCATGAATATATTTTTTTAACAAAGAAATATGAAAAACATTATGAATTCTTAGATTAGCAGGAAGTGCAAGTTGGTATGCTACAGGTCCAATTCGACCTAGTATCTCGAAGGGTCCACAAAACCTGGCTGTCATCTTGGCACAGTTCCCTATTTCAATGAGCTCTTTTGTTCTTTGACCTTCAAATAAACGTGGTCTCCCACTTGAAATTCCAAGTGCCTTCTTTGTTGATATGCATAGATTTTTTGTTTGTCCTGTGATTCTTTCAAGTTCTATTGTACCTTCCTTACCATGTTCTCCATTTCTTGGAGCGTCTCTGGTCCAACCATGAGTCTATCAGCCATGTTATCCCAACTAATTAGAGTTGTAGAGTCATACACTTTCTTCCCTACAGTACTTCGAAAGGGATTTTCTTTGCCAATGTTTCGTACCCATTATTATATTCAAATTCTACCAAGTGTAAATAATCTTCCCATTTGATTGGTTTTTTTTTATGTACATGCAGAGCATATCCTCCATGATTTGGTTTGTCCTTTCGGTTTGTCCATCCATTTGTGGATGATAACTCGTACTAAAATTCAGATTAGTATTTATCCCTGCAAACAATTCCTTCCAAAAAGAGGATGTGAATTTCACGTCTCTATCTGAAATCACCATTTTAGGAATACCATGCAGTCTAAAAATTTCTTTCATGAATATTTCAGCAATGTTTATAGCTTTAAAATTAGACTTTATAGGAATAAAGTGTGCAGACTTACTGAGTTTATTGCTTACAACCATGATAGACTCATTATGTTTCTGATTTTTAGACAAACTTGTTATAAATTCCAACGATATGGTCTCCCATTTCCATTTTGGTACTAGTAATGGTTGTAATAGGACGAATGGATGTTGGTGTTCGGCCATAACCTACTGACAATCATGTCACCTAGCCAAGTACTCTATTTTTTCACCTTTCATATTAGGCTAGTAAAATAGTTTTCTAAGTGTCGTTATTGTTTTCTGGTAACCTAGGTGGCCAGAATACGGTTTCTTACGCACTTCGTCCAAAACTGTTATTTTTAACTCTGTCGAATCTGGTATGAAAAGTCTTCTTTTAAATTGTAATAGTCCCTTCTTGTTGATACTTAGATCTGGCTTATCTGATTTCGTGGTACTATTTTGTAATTCTGTCATCATCTTAGTGTATTTTTGATGCAGGAGCATCTCTCCACGTCAGCTAGCCAGCCAGCCAGCCACGTCAGCGGATTCAAATCATGTGTTCAAGAGAGGCACAACCCTCATTTAAAATTTGAATGAATGTCATTTAATGTTTTAGGTTGTTCAGTTATGAGGCCATGCTTTGCATAGGTTCTAGAGTAGGTAGGCCTTTAATATTTGTAAGGCTGAGATCTAGCTCTGATTGTGGAGTAGATAACCCATTCAATGTAATTGAATAGGGTAGGTGAGGTTGGAGGGAAGCACTCTAAGAGCCCCTCATGTAAAATATCTTTGATTGTATCTCATTTTGGTAAGTCGAAAGAGAAGAAGAGAAAGAGATGAGACTTTTTTATAGTCCATGCTCAGAACACCCTTGTAAACAGGCATTGCCATTAATATAAACCAGAGCAGTTTTTCCTGCAAGTATTTTTGTGTTGAACGAATGTCTGTGTGTGTTATGTTTATGTTGTAGATGTATGTTGTAGGTTTTTATTTGCAAGTATTTGTTTGATTTTCACGCTTGAGAGGCTATTTGTGGTTTCATGCCAGGAGTGCATGACAAAGTACTGTGGTCTTTGAATACCAGTGCATAGATGCACTTCTGAACTCTGTGGATTCAGACAAAGATGTGCCAGGCAGCCACAGAAGCTGAAATCATCAATTCAGGGAAGACCTTGGAGGTTATGAACACCTCAGGAGGAAATTCTATGGAGAAGAACATAGTTGTAGAAAAAAACTCTCTTTGAGTTTTGTAAAGCTCTACCAAGTGGGCATTGAGCCAGTGCAAGAAGTGCACAAGAAAAAGAACTCTTCTATGAGTTCAAAAAAAGTTAGAATCACTGAGGATTCTAGATACTCTGCCAGGTGGGCATCGAGCAGGTGCAAGAGTGCACAGAGGAAGAACTATGTTGTGAGTTCAGAAGAAGACATAATCTCTAAGGAGTTATGTACAACTCTGCCAGGAGGGCATTGAGTCAGTGTGCAAATAGGCACAGGAAGAGGACTCTATTGAGTTCTGTAAATTTGAAGAAGAATCCACTGAAGGATGTTCTCAGGGTTACTGAACACCTTGAAGACTCAACAATAGGTTGCTTGAGCAGGCAAAGTGCCAGGAGGGCATCCAAATTCTCCTTCTGAGGGAGAAGGAAAAAGGAATGAGTTCCTTAAGGTCTGAGTCTCAGAGAAGCTCATAAGAGATAACACTTTGTGTGCAAAGACTCTATAGGAGCATAGAAGTCAGAATCCTTTAAGGATTTGAATGGATAAGCTTAGGAGGAGTAGCGTCTTTGAGAATGCAGGCGAGACTCAATGTCAGAGAGCTCGCAGGGAAAAGAAACAAAGGTTGATGCCTTTTACATTTGGAATTCTTCTAAGTGTTGGAAGAAAAGTGTCAAAGCTCAGGAGGAGCACAACTGTCGTCAGATCAAGCCGAAGAGATATGGACCATTGAAGATTTAGTGTCCAAGGAGAAGCAAGAGGAACGCAAGAGCCGAAGAGATTCTGAGTTGTTGGATCTCACTCAGAATAGCTGATAGTCGTCATATTTTTCAAGAAGAGCTCGAGGTTTAAAGCCTTGTAAGTAGAGAGAATGTCCCGAAGGAGTATCGTATCAGGAATTCGGCATTTGGGAGTTCGTGAGTCCAAAGGACGAGAGTCCGAGCCCTCGACATCAGAAATCATGAAAGGGTGAATTAGATCTAAGTCCTCCATCTGCGGGCAGATGCGTGTCATGAAATCGTCCATTTTAGAGATTTGGGCATTGAGACTCATAGAGGTGAGCATATTGACTTTATGAGTAGTGAAGTCTTGAGGAAATCTGAGCCATCCATTGGAAAGAGGACACATGTCACGAGATCACCAATATTGGGGATTCATACATTGGGGTCAGAAAAGGAAGTCTTTCGAATTTGTGAGGGGTGAAGTCATGAAGTGATCAGGATCATCCATCTGAGGAGGACAGGTGGCAGCGATCGAAGGATCGATGAAAGTGTCGAAGAAGTCTGAGTGCAGGCTTCATGAACTCATAGGTTCACAAGGTGAGAGCCCAAAGGTTGGGTTCTCCAAATCGCGAAGTTGCGAAATTGCGAGGAGCAAGGATAGTCATTGGATCCAAGTCAAGGGAGGACCATTGGATTAGAGCTTCATCGCACATCATGCATTCAGAGGTTTAGAGGTTGATAGGACCTCTTCTCGACATCAGAAGTCATGAAGTGCTGAAAGCTGGGCACAACGGAACATGTGGTGGAACCACAAGGTGGGGCCCCCATGGTGGACAAGTGGACACGCGTCGTCTGGAGAAAGGAGTCAATACTTTGTTGACTTCTCGCATATTGGGGATTTGCAGGATAAGAGCATGGGAGATCGACGTTGAAACTCGCGAAGCGGAGAGTAGCAAGGGGTGTTAGCATTAAGACTAGCCGGTGGTCATGCATGGAGAACACTGACAAGGGAAGAAGTTATACCCATATCATCATTTCGGGTACCGTGAATTTGGAAAGGAGGAGTCAGGAGCTTCGAGTCACAAACTCGCAATATTTTGAGTTGCGACAAGCACCTTTGAGAATAGGCCTTGGTCATAGCGTTGTGGTCGCTTGGGAAAGGTGGAGCTTGCACCTAGTGTTGTTCGCATAGGGGAGCTTCTAAAAAGGACCTGTGGATCAATAAATGGAGATTCCAGCAGGGAGTCAAAAGAACCTCTTCGGCTCAGGAAAGTGATTGAACGATCTAGAGAGCGGACTTTAGCCCAAGGGTCAGAAGGGGGTCTGCATCATTTAGGTATCATAGCTCAGATATTGTTTGTACATTGCAGACAGAAGGAGAAGGAAAAGTAAGACAGATTGTTGGAAGCTCTGTAGATGATTGGTTGTAGGTAAGTAGCAATCAAGGAGACGGTCAGGAAGACACTGGAAGAGGCTGGAAACACTTAGGGTGCAGAGTGACAGTAGTAGGTTTTCCAGGAGAGCAGACAAGGAAAATGAAATGGCTACTAAAGGCTGTAGATATGTTGGAAGAAAAAACCCAGAGCTGATGAGAAAAGAATAAATAGATGAAGAGTTCATTGATATAAGGGCGGAGATAGAAAAGATTGCATTGCGGATGTAGTGAAACGCCAAGTCAAGATGGGTATATGAATGGCCCATGAAGATGAAAGTAAAATGGTTAGTCAAGGAGTTGATGGCTAAAAGATAGCATAGGCTGTTAAGAGGATGGTTGAGGCATGCTGAAAACCTCAATAGACCAGAAGAAGAAAGGGTTCAGATATGTGAACTAGATATTGGGAGAAATCTCAGTGATGTTGAAGATGAATTGGGATCGGTTGAATATCTCAAACACTTCCAGGAGGGAAGAGAGGAAATTTCACATTTCTAGCTGGGCAAAGGGTTGATATCACTACGAGATCTCACAGACTATCACGAGGACAACCAGGGAATTTTATGTTGCTAGGTGGGCAATGGATCAAGATCGTTGCGGGATCTCATAGACTGCTAGTAGGGAAGATGAGAGTTTCCAATTTTCCAGGTGGGAAAGGGAACATAAATGGGATCATTTGATTCCATAGACTGCCAGGAGGGTAGCAGGGAAATCCCATATTTCTAGGTGGGCAGGGATGAGCAGATGAGACTATCTGAGGGTCTCATAAACTCAGAGGTGAGTTTGAATCAGTAGATGAAGATGACACAAGAGGAGAATCTGAGGGATCTTCTGATGATTGGGGGAATCTAGGTATTCCTACCATTAGCCCAAAGGGATGCAGAAGTCTGCATTGCAGATGTTGAGGCAGCAACAACAGAAGAAGGACAACCATTTGAGACTATCAGGGAAGCATTGGAGAATACTTTGGAAGCTACCCAAGAAGAAGAAGGGAATTAGAATTCTATGGAATGGCTCAATACTTTTAGCCAGGAAGATGAGGAAGCTACAGAACTAAAGCTGATAGTAGAAGTCGAAGAGTAGGCAGGCAGATTGCTCACTCCAAGGGAGATGGAGCTAGAAATGCTAGAGGATTTGCTGAACAATCCAGATCCATCAGGTGACTTCCATGACTAGGTATCGACAGAGGAACATTCTGAGGAATCGATCAGAGATTTCAGCCAGGGAGCTGAAAAGGTGATGAAGACTGCAGAGATGAACTTTGCAGTAGGGTGGCAAGTTAAGGCCACGGAAGATGAAGAAGATGGCATGGGAGATCATGGTCATCTGCCCAATTTCAGTCAATTTTTTCAGTTGAGGATACTTCATGAATAGAGACAGCCACTAGAGCAGCTAGACTAACTGATCAAGAAGATCAGGGACCTGATGATCAGGTCAACAGAAACTGTCAGCGAGGAGCAGCTGAGTAGAAAGGAAGCAGTAGCAGCAGCGGAGAAGAAGTGAAGCGAGGATACTCCAGACAGTTGTTTGGTATCGAGGAGGATTTCCACAACTGAGAGTGGAATCTCATGAGCAGGAGCTCATGAATTTTGCAGCTAAGGTGTATGATGCAAGAGCATCTCTCCACATCAACCAGCCAGCCAGCCACATCAGCGGATTCAAATTGCGTGTTCAAGAGAGGTGAAACCCCCATTTAAAATTTGAATGAATGTAATTTAATGTTTTAGGTTGTTGAGCCGTGAGGCCGTGCTTTGCACAGGCTATAGAGTAGGTAGGCATTTAATATTTGTAAGGCTGAGATCTAGATCTGATTATGGACTAGACAGCCCATTCAATGTAATTGAATATGGTAGGTGAGGTTGGAGGGAAGTTCTCTAAGAGCCCCTCATGTAAAATATCTTTGATTGTATCTCATTTTGGTAAGTCGAGAGAGAATAAGAGAGAGAGCTGAGACTTTGTTACTGTCCATGCTCAGAACACCCTTGTAAATAGGCATTGCCATTAATATAAACCAGAGCAGTTTTTCTTGCAAGTATTTCTATGTTGAATGAACGTTTGTGTGTGTTTTGTTTATGATGTATATGTATGTTGTAGGTTTGCATTTGCAGGGAGTTGTTTGATTTTTAGGCTTGAGAGGTTCTTTGTGGTTTCATTCCAGGAGGGCATGACAAAGTACTACAGTCTTTGAATACCAGTGCATAGATGCACTTCTAAACTCTATGGATTCAGACAAAGACATGCGAGGTGGGCAGAAAAGCTAAAATCATCAATTTAGGGAAGACCTTGGAGGTTTTTGAACACCTTAGGAGGCAAGGCTGTGGAGAAGAACACAGTTGTAGACATAAACTCTCTTTGAGTTCTGTAAATCTTTGCCAAGTGGGCATTGAGCTAGTGCAAGGAGTGCACAAGAAAAAGAACTCTGCTATGAGTTCAACAAAAGTCAGAATCACTGAGGATTCTAGATACTCTTCCAGGTGGGCATCGAGAAGGTGCAAGAGTACACAGAGGAAGAACTCTACTGTGAGTTCAGAACAAGAAAAAAGCTCTGAGGAGTTCTGTACAACTCTACCAGGAGGGCATTGAGTCAGTGTGCAAACAGGCACAGGAAGAGGACTCTATTGAGTTCTATAAATTTGAAGAAGAATGCACTGAAGGATCTTCTCAGGGTTACTGAACACGCTGAAGGCTCAGCAATAGGTTCCTTGAGCAGACAGAGTTCCAGGAGGGCATCCAAATTCTCCATCTAATGGAGAAGGAAAAATGACAGAGTTCCTTAAGGTCTGAGTCTCAGAGAAGCTCATAAGACATAACACTTTGTGTGTGAAGACTTTGTAGGAGCGTAGAAGTCAGAATCCTTTGAGGATTCGAAAGGATAAGCTCAGGAGGAGTAGCATCTTTGAGAATCCAGGAAAGACTCAATGTCTGAGAGCTCGCAGGGAAAAGAAACAAAGGTCGAGGCCTTTTACATTTTGAATTCTTCCAAGTGTTGGAAGAAAAGTGTCGAAGCTCGGGAGGAGCACAACTGTCGTCAGATCAAGCTGAAAAGATCTAGACCATTGAAGATTTTGCGTCCAGGGAGTAGCAGGAGAAATGCAAGAGCCGAAGAGATTCTGAGTTGTTGGATCTTGCTCAGAATAGCCGACAACCATCATATCTCTCTAGAGGAGTTCAAGGTTTAAACCCTTGTAAGCATAGTGAAAGTATTGAAGGAATATTGTATCGAGAATTAAACGTTCGGGAGTTAGGGAGTCCAGGCCCTTGACATCAGAAATCATGAAAACGCAAATTAGATCTAAGCCATCCATCTGCGGGAGGATGCATGTCATGAAATCATCCATTTTAGAGATTTGGGCATTGGGACTCATAAAGGTGAGCATATTGAATTCATGAGTAGCGAAGTCCTGAGGAAATATGAGTCATCTGTTGGAAAGAGGAAACGTGTCATGAGATCGCCCATATTGGGGATTCAGACATCGGGGTCAGAGAAGGAAGTCTTTCAACTTTGTGAGTGGCGAAGTCGCGAAGAGATCAGGACTGTCCATATGAGGAGGACAGGTGGTAGCGATCGAAGTATTAGTGGAAGTGTCGAAGAAGTCTCAGTGCAAACTTCGTGAAATCGGAGGTTCACAAGGTGAGAGCCCAAAGTTTAGGTGCCCCCAATCGCGAAGTTGCGAAATCGCGAGGAGAAAGGATAGTCATTTGATCCAGGTGAAGGGAGGACTTTTGGATCAGATCTTCATCGCACATTGTGCGTTCGGAGGTTCAGAGGTTGAGAGGACCTATTCTCAACATCAGAAGTCGAGAAGTGCTAAAAGTTGGGCTTGAAGGAACACGTGGCAGAACCATAAGGTGGGGCCCACATGGTGGACAGGTGGACATGCATCGCCTGGACAAAGGAGTCAATACTCCGTTGACTTCTCGCATCTTAGGGATTGACGCGATAAGAGCATGGGAGCTCGACGTTGAAACTAGGGAAGTGGTGAGTAGCGAGGGGTGCTAGCATTAAGACTAGCCAGTGGTCATGCACAAAGAATGCTGACAAGGGAAGCAGCTATACCCGTATTGGCATTTCGGGTATCATGAATTTCGAAAGGAGGAGTTGGGAGCTTCAACTCGCGAACTCACGATATTGAAAGTTGCGACAAGTGCCTTCGGGAATAGGCCTTTTTCATAGCGTTGTGGTCTCTTAGGAAAGGTAGAGCTCGCACCTAGTGTTGTTCGCAGAGGGGAGCTTCTAAAAATGACCTGTGGATCGATAACTGGAGATTCCAGCAGGGAGTCAAAAGAGATGCTTCAGCTCAGGAAAGAAATTGAATGATCCTGAGAGCGAACTTCGGCCCAAGGGTCAGAAGGGGGTCTGCATCAAATTTTCATCATTAATACCTGTCGTCCTTATCCTTTATTCCATATCATTTTCTTCCCTGCTAATATTTATCTCAAATAACCCATGGACTCATCTGCTACTTTATTTTCCTTACCCTTGATATGTATGACCTCGAAGTTGAATTCACTCAAGAAGGATAGCCATATTGCTTGCCTTGCATTTAGAATTGCTTGGCTAAACAGGTATTTCACACTGCTATTATCCATCAATAGTAGAAACTTTCTTCGCATTATGTAGTGTCACACATTTTTAAGGCGTGTATTACCACTGCCAATTCTAATTCATGAGTGACATAATTCCGCTCATGTTCTTCTAATTTCTGGGACTCGTAACAAATCGCGTGTCCTTCCTGAGTTAGGACACCACCTAGTCCCTCTTTACTTGCATCAACACAAACTATAAAGTCTTTATTTGGGTCTGCTACCTTCAAAATGGGCGTCGATGTCAATAATTCCTTCATCTTATTAAAACTTTCTTGACACTTTTGCGACCAGTTAAACTTGTTCCCTTTCTTTTGTAATGATGTGATAGGGTAGGCTATCTTGGAGAACCCTTCTATAAATCTACGATAATATCCGATGATTCCCATAAATGACTGGATATCTACCACATCCTTAGGTACTGACCATTCCATAATGGATTTTATCTTTTCTGGGTCTACAACAATACCTTCTGCGGAAATGACATGTCCTAAATATTGTATTTCCTTTTGATAAAAGTCACACTTGCTGAATTTTGCATATAGTTTGTGTTTCCTCAACATTTGTGGAACTATTCTTAAGTGTTCATCATGTTCCTCCTCTGTTTTAGAATAGACCAAAATATTGTCGATAAATACTACTATGAACTTGTTTAAGTACTAACTGAAAATGATGTTCATCAGGAACATAAATGTGGTTGGTGCATTAGTGAGTCTGAAAGGTATGACTACAAACTCGTAGTGTCCATATCTTGTTTGAAAAGATGTTTTGTTTATGTCCTCATCCTTTATCCTAAATTGATGATAACCGGATCGTAAATCCAACTTTGAAAAGATCTTGTCCCCACCAACTTGATCGAACAGATCATTTATCATTGGTAAGGGGTATTTGTTCTTAATAGTCATTTTTTACGCAATTTCACACCCGCAGGCATGCCTGCTCACAGGATCTTCTCTTTCCTCGGATCAAAGAACCCTAACCGGTCCTTCTATTTCCCTATCGAGAAATCTGCACCCACAAATCTCTTTGTGTGAATCCCCCTCTCTTTACTTATCGGGGAATCAAACTTCACAACCTTGCGAGGTCAGTGATCGAGCGTAGGACTCTCGAATCTCCGAGACCCGATATGAGTCAATGTTGACCCTTCCATTCATTTGTCAGGACTTTCTCTATCGTGATATTGACACTCATGGTGTCGAGAAACTCAGTTCTCCGACTCCCGAGTCCCTATATGCAAAAAATCCGATGAGCTCGTGGCTTTGAATTTTCAACGGTCCCATCACCTTGTCGGGATCTCGAACTTCGCGGGATCGAAAATCCTGATGTCCAATGTTTCAGGACTTTACTTTTCCCCAACCCTGATACAATGTGCTACCTGTCCACCACCAACTCCTATGGCCCCACACTATACTTGTAGCCATCAGGATATCGCTTATCGTGATTTCGTGACTCCCATTACCAAATCTTCGATTCCTTTCTTACAAAATCCCGATAGGCAATTTCGCGAATAATCCAATGCCCCTGGCTGGCTTGGATCAATGACTCTGCCCCTTATGAGATTTAAACACTATGGGAATATCTACAGTATCCCCCTGCACCCCCGTGAGATCCAACGGCTCACGGTGATTCACAAATTTTCCCTGGAAGATATCCATCGTTCGTTCATCCTTATGCAATCCACAAAATGACTAAGTGTTCTTTCACAGAACTTATCCACCTGCGTGCAAACTTATGATGCTTCTTGCCAACCTTCAAAGAATAAATTTTCTACACTTTCATTCAACAAATTGGAAGGTCCTATCCCTCCTGAGCTTTTCCCCATGACCTCAAGTCTTTCAAGAAAACTCTTGCATGCACTCCTTGCGGAAAACCTTCAACAACGTCGAAGTGTTGAAGTCACTTGACTTTGCGCACACCTGGAGTAGCAGTCTATCAAATGCTTCACTCAGGTTCGCAACCCTGAGAATTTTACCTGGCCTGCACACTCCTTGCACAGCTCCTGTGCCCAACTGTACTTCTAGATGAATGAGAACAAAAACTATCTCTATCTAAACCCTCTGTCAATGCACTCCTTGTGGACATTTCAACTGCACTCCTTGCAGAAATTCTCTCGCTCAAATAGAGAAACAATTGAAACTCATTCCATCTCCCTCCCAAACTTCAATTCATACATGAAATCACATACACAACATATCAAAGAAAATGTATAACAGGAATCAAATGTTCATGAGCCTATCATTCAACACCAATACACAGAGAACGACACAAACCATGAATTTGAATCAAATCTTTCTATTAATTCAAATGTCTGTACATGGGTGTTTTTACACATCTCTTTGCTTCTTCTTGCTCCAAATGCTTCTGAATAATGTTATAATGCACAATGAGGGTGTCTATATCCCGTTTCCCTCTTGTGCTCTACAACTATCTAGTCTAGAATTAAATTCTATCTACTTTACATTAACTATTTTAAATGTCATCTACCTACTAAGGACGAGAGCTATCTGCTCAAGGTCCATTTAAAATATACAAGTGTGCATCATCTTAATGGCTCATTTAATATTTGCGCAACAATTCCAATGTGTTTTCAAAATTTGTATTGGCTTGTCCAGCTGTCCTCCGCTTTCGGGCTGGCTCGCTTGACGTGTTGGCGATGCTCCTGCATCATACTCCCTCGCTTGAAAACTTTCATGGGATCCTATCCATGAGCTCCTGCATGGTCTGTCCATGCTTTTGTATCTCAACTTCAGTCTCCCAGCTGGCATCTTCAACTGGATGGTTCTTCCACTTGACCAGATACTCAAAATATTGTTTTCTCCTAGTCCTCTTACTCACTCTCTTGTCCAATATGCATTCCATCTATGGCTTCTCTGCAATTGGCATTTGCTTCTTCCACTGGATCATTGGATTCTCATCTCCAGTCTCTGCTTCTCCAGCTCTGTATGGGTAAAAATCTGAGACATTGAATATCGGAGAAATTATGATCCCATCAGGTAGTTCAATCTCATAAGCATTGTCCCCAAATTTTCTCAAGACCTTGCATGGCCCAATTTTCTTCATCTTCAGCTTATTGTATGCTCCTCTCGGGAACCTTTCTTTCCTCAAATGTGCCAGAACTAGATCGCCAACCTCGAACTGAAGTTGTCTCCAATGTTGATCTGCTCTGCGCTTGTATTCCTGACTTGAATTCTGCAACCGCTCCTTCACCTGGCTGTGAAGTTCCTTCATCGCCTCAGTGAATTCCTCTACACTACCGCTCCTAGTAGCAGTCTGTCCTGAATCTCTCAGCTTAGAAATTCCCCTCAAATGCATGCCATAAACAACCTGAAATGGACTCTGACCTGTGGTCTGATTCACTGAGTCATTGTACGCAAATTCTGCCTATGGTAATATATTGTCCCAACTGTTGTGGTGCTCTATCACCAAGCTTCTCAGCAAGTCTCCCAGACTTTTGTTGACCACTTTCGTCTGTCCATACGTCTGAGGATGATAAGTTGAACTAAACATCAAATTAGTCCTCAGCTTCTTCCATAAGGTCCTCCAAAAATGCCCTATGAATTTCGTGTCTCTGTCCAAAACTATACTTTTCGGCAACCCATGAAGTCGAATGACCTCTTTGAAGAACATATTTGCAATGTGAGTTGCATCATTGGCCTTCTGACATGGGATGAAGTGTGCCATATTGGAAAACCTATCCCCTACCACAAATATTGAATCAACACCTCTTTGTTTCCTTGGAAACCCCAATACAAAATCCATGCTTATCGTATCCCATGACCTTTCTGCTATGGGCAACGATTGATAAAAACCCGCATTCTTCTTTCTTCCCTTCAAATGCTCGCAAATTCTACATCTGTCTACAAATATTTTGACATACGTTCGCATTCCTAACCAAAAATATGACTCATTCAATTTCGCGAATGTTTTGTCATGACCGAAATGTCCTGCCAATCCACCACTGTGTTTCTCCTTCAACAGATTCTCCCTCATGGAGAATTTTGGAATACATAGTTGATTTCCTATGAACAACAATCCTTCCTAGATCATGTATTCTATCCACAGGCTTCTGTCTCTGAGATCTGGATTCTCAGCTACTTCATACGCTTCCTGAAAATCTGGATCATCTTCGTACATATTCTTGAGATCATCAAAACCTAAAGTGCGGACTCTGAACTCCTACAACAACAAACACTTCCTACTCAAAGAATCAACAACTTTGTTAGCAGTACTAGAAATATGTTTAATCACAAATGTGAAATTTTGCATATACTCAACCCATTTTACATGTTTCTGATTCAACTTCTCTTGTTGAGTCACAAACTGTAGTGCATGATTGTCACTATACAAGACAAATTCTTTGGGTATCAAGTAATGCCTCCATTTCTTTAATGCCTATATGATAGCATAAAACTCCTTATCATACGTGGAGTATTTCAATTTTGCTTCATTCAGCTTCTTGCTGAAATATGTTATCGGCCTGTCTTCTTGACTCAATACTACCCCGATTGTAAATCCGCTTGCATCGCATTTCACCTGAAATGTTTTCTGGAAATCCAGCAACACCAAAACTGGTTGTTCCGTGATCTTCCTTTTCAACAGATTGAAACTCTTTTCAGCTTCTTCTGTCCAGTGAAAATACTTATGCTGCTTCTTCACTGTATCCATCATCGCTGCACTAATTCCACTGAAATTCCTGATGAATTTTTGGTAGAAACTAGCTAAACCATGAAAACTTCTCACCTCGAATACATTCCTCGGTGATGGTCAATTCTTGATCACTTACACCTTATCCGGATCCATCCTCAACTCATTTTCCAAAATAACAAATTCCAAATAAATGAGTTATATCTTCATGAATGAGGACTTCTTCATATTAATCAACAACTTCTCCTGCTGTAGTTTCTACATCACTGTAGCCAAATGCTTCAAGTGCTATGCCACTGATTTACTATAAACCAGTATGTCATCCAAGTATACGATGACAAATTTCCCGATGAACTCCATCAGGACTTCATTCATCAACCTCATAAAGGTACTTGGCGCATTTGTTAAGCCAATGGCATAACAAGCCATTCATACAAACCCTCGGTTGTTTTGAATGCTGTCTTCCATTCGTCACCTTCTCTCATGTGAATCTGGTGATATCTTCTTTTCAAATCAATATTTGAAAAGTACCTTGCTTTTCTCAAGAAATCCATCAAATCATCCATTCTTGGCAATGGAAACCTGTACCTGATGGTTATCTTATCGATCGTCCTCAATTCAGTACACATCCTCCAGCCTTCGTCTTTCTTCGGACTGAGTATTGTTGGAACAACACACAGACTCAAGCTTTCCCTGACTAACCCTTTGTCCAACAACTCCTGGACTTTCCTTTTAACCTCCTCATTCTCCTGCAGCATCAATCTATACGTGACTTTATTTGGAAAACTGGCTCCTAGTATGAGATCAATATGATGACTCACACTCCTGAACGGTGGCAACGAACGAGGTAGTTCGTCAACTATAATGTCAGCAAAATCTTCCAGTAGTTCCTGAACTTCATCCAGTAAATCATCCACTCTTGTACTAGTCAGAACAATCTATGACTTCCTGACCACAAATAATTGTGGACCCTCCTTCTTCTTAACCTCGGTAAGAAGTTCCTTTCCACTCATGAGAAGTACTGTGTTTCTTACTTCCGGCTTCATCTCCTTATCCATTATCGGAAGCAACATGTGTGTCCTCCCATTTTTATCTAGGGTGTATGTGTTCATTCTCCCATCTTGAATCACATTTCTGTCATATTGCCATGGTCTACCCAGCAATAGATGACAAACATCCATGGGAATAACATCACATAAGATCTTATCATTATATCTACCTATCTTGAATTCAACCAAGCATTGTTTAGTAACAGTTACCTGCTATCCTTTCTGTAGCCAAGAAACTCTATATGGGTTTGGATGATCAGTCGTCTCTAGCTCTAGCTTCTCTACCATCTCCGTAGATACAATATTCTCCATGATACCACTATCTACAATGACCTTGCATACCTTGTCCTTGGTCTTGCAAGTAGTCCTAAAGAGTCTGGTCCTTTGGACTGAGCTTTCCACCTCCTTCTTTGTTGTCAAAAGGACTTTTCGCATCATGAGCGATCCTTTGCCTTCAACATCTTCGGCCTCAACATCCATCCTCTCTACTTCAGTGATGTGAGCTTCTCCAATATCCTTTTTTTTCTCTAGACACTCGTAAGACTTGTGCCCATTCTTTCTGCATGTGAAGCATGTGATTACTCCACCTCTTCCTCTTCCTCTGCCTCTAGTACGAGGAAAAGTGTTGTTGTTAGCATAATCTCCTCTCTGTTCATTATGCTTCCCTCTCTGTTCAACATATGGCCCTCGTTGTGAGGTTCCACCTCTCTCTACATGAGTCTGAGGTTTCTTCCATTCCTCCTTGGGATTCTGGTATTTTTCCTAGGAAACTGCTTTGCCTTTGGGCTGACTTCTGCATTAGCCCCTCTGAGTTTGTTTTCGGGTCATCTTCTCTTCAGCTTTCAGAGCCATCTAATAAGCATATTCCACCGTTCGGATGGTTACCATGCTCATATCATCCTAGATATCATATATTAGGCCATTGATGTATCTGGAAACTTTTTCATCATTTCTCTCCCGTTGACCTGCCCTAATGTTCAGTCGATAGAATTCCTCAGTGTATTCTTTCACTGTCATCAGCTTCTGTCTCAGGTTCTGCATTCTCCTAAATAGAGTAATTTGATAATCCCTAGGGATGAATTTCACCTTCATCTTCATGATCATCCTGTCCCGGCTCTTGATCTTCTGCTTGCCTTTATCGCACCTGTCAGCTTGTAGTTCATCCCACCACAATGCTGCATGTCCTTTTAAGCATGTAACAACATGCTTGACTTTCTTGTCCCTTTTGACATCTTCGTAGTCGAAGTAAGTATCTAGAGCTCTAATCCAATCTAGTAGCTCATTTGCATCCAAGTTTCCCTTGTAAATTGGAATGTCCATGTTTGCTCTTGCACCCATCCTCGCAATAGCTTTGATCAAATGCTCATTTGATGAATCTCTGGCTGTAACTTCCTCCTCTCGTTCAACCTCTATTTCACTATCAGAATCACTCAAATCCCCTGCACTAGTTGTGCGTCTTTGCCCTATCTCTATGTCCTCGAGTCTCGCTCGGAGGTCTCTCATCTGTCTCTCTATGGCTGGATCAATTATTTGTCTGCCTCTTCTTCTCTTCACTTCCCTATCCTCTGGATTAGGTGATTGCTTATCTCTCCTTGGTGGCATGGCGAATTCTCCTCTTCTCTGCTACAGAAAGAAAAGAACAATCTGTCTTAGCTCTGATACCACTTGACGTTGTGCATAAAAGTACTCCTTACATCTTATGCCTTCCTTGCCTGAAATATACAGACATGAATCTGAATCTATGATACTAAAATGACGCAGTGTCACACCTGCAGGCACGCCTGCTCACATGATCTTCTCTTTCCTCAGCCCGAAGAACACTAACCAGTCCTTCTATTTCCCTATCGGGAAATCTGCACCCACAGATCTCTTTGCGCGACTCCCCTTCTCTTTACTTATCGGGGAATCAGACTTCATAACCTTGCGAGGTCAGTGATCAAGCATAGGACTCTCGAATCTCCGAGACCTGATATGAGTGAACACTAACACTTTAGTTCCTTTGTTGGGACTTTCTCTATCGGGATCTCAGCACTCGCGGTGTCGAGAAACTCGGTTCTCTGACTCTCGAGTCCCGATATGCCGAAACTTCAATGAGCTCGCGGCTTTGACTTTTCAACGGTCCCATCACCTCGTTGGGATTTCGGACTTCGCGGGATCGTGAATCCTGATGTCCAATGTTTCAGGACTTTACTTTTCCCGAACCCTAATATAGTGTGCTACCTGTCCACCACCAACTCTTGTGGCCCCACACTATACTTGTAGCCATTGGGATATCGCGTATCACAATTTCGCGACTCCCGTTACCAAATCTTCGATTCCTTTCTTACGAAATCCCGATAGGATATTTCATGAATAATCCAACGCCCTTGGCTAGCTTGGATCAACGACTCTGCCCCTTCTGAGCTTTAAACACTATGGGAATATCTGCAGTATCCCCCTGCACCCCCGTGAGATCCAACGGCTCACAGTGATTCGCTAATTTTCCCTAGAAGATATCGACCGTCTGTTCTTCCTTATGCAATCCACGAAACGACTAAGTGTTCTTCCACAGAACTTATCCACCTGCGTGCAAACTTGCGATGCTTCTTTCCAACCTTCAAGGCACAACTTTTCTACACTTTCCTTCAACAAATTCGAAGGTCCTATCCCTCCTGAGATTTTCCCCATGACCTCAAGTCCTTCAAGAAAACTCTTGCATGCACTCCTTGCGGCAAACCTTCAACAACGTCGAATTGTTGAAGTCACTTGACTCTGCGCACACCTGCAACAACAGTCTGTCAAATGCTTCACTCAGGTTCACAACCTTGAGACTTTTACCCGGCCTGTGTACTCCTTGCACGGCTCCTGTGCCCAGCTTCACTTCTAGATGAATGAGAACAAAAACTATCTCTATGTGAACCCTTTGTCAACGCACTCCTTGCGGACAATTCAACTGCACTCCTTGTAGGAATTCTCTGGCTCAAATAGAGAAATAATTGAAACTCATTCCATCTCCATCTCAGACTTCAACTCATACATGAAATCACATACATAGCATATAAAAGAAAATGTATAACAGGAAGCAAACGTTCATGAGCCTATCATTCAGCACCAATACACAGAGAACAACACAAACCATGAATTTGAATCAAAGCTTTCTATTAATTCAAATGTCTGTACATGGGTGTTTTTACATAGCTCTCTGCTTCTTCTTTCTCCAAATGCTTTTGAATAATGTTACAATGCACAATGAGGGTGTCTATATCCCGTTTCCCTCTTGCGCTCTACAACTGTCTAGTCTAGAATTAAATTCTATCTAATTTACATTAACTATTTTAAATGTCGTCTACCTACTAAGGACGAGAGCTATCTTCTCAAGGTCCATTTACAATATACAAGTGCATCTCATCTTAATGGATCATTTAAGATTTGCGCAACAATTACAAAGTGTTTTCAAAATTTGTGTTGGCTTGTCCAGCTGTCCTCCGCTTCCGCGCTAGCTACTTGATGTGTTGGCGATGCTCCTACATCAATTTTGTTTAGTTGTCTATAATCGATACATAGTATTAGAGTACCATCTTTCTTTTTCCCAAAGAGGACTGGTGCCCCCTATGGTGAGACACTCGGTCTAATATACTCCTTGTCGAACAATTATTGTAATTGTAATTTTTATTCTGTCAGTTCTGGTAGACTCATTAGGTAAGGTTCTTTTGAGATAGGGGTTGAACCAGGTAGTAGGTCTATGGAGAAGTCTATTTCCCTTCAAGGGGGTAGTTCATGTATCTCTTCCACAAACATGTCCCTAAAATCACATAGGACAACAAATTCTTCTAACTTTGGCTTATCTCCTTTTCCTAACAGATTCATTACCTGGGTGGCATAAACTTGACATCCTTTCCTCATACATTTCTTGAGTTGCATCGCTAAAAATTACCTAACTGATACAAGTTTTAGTATACCTTGGGTTGTTCTAGTAGTGTCGAAGTCGTCTTTATATTTGAGTAACTTTGTATAACAATCTAGCACTTCTTTGTGCTGTTCCAACCAATCCATCTTGATAATCATATTGTAAGTTCCTAGTGGTAGGATGTTCAAATTTGTTCTTATATTTTGACCGTCTAAGATGAACTCCAAATCAGAAATAAATTCGACTACTTTGCGTGCTTCAATTTCTTAGGTTTGTTTGAATCTACTACCTTAGGAGTAATATAACTTAATGTATCTCTAGGGTCAATTAAAACATAAATTCGAGAGTTATTGATTTCACCTTCGATCTCTACCATAGAGGACTGGTGGTCGGCTTGCCAACCATCTATGGCTACATTTATCCGATGCAGGCTTCTGTCCACGTCTCCCACCATCGATGCTTCCTATAAATTATGAACTACAGTTCTATTTGTTGAACTTAAATGTGGACAGTTCCTCCTTAGATGAGGTTCTCCACATTCCCATCACTTTAGTGGCTCTAGAGAGCTGTTCCCAAACTTTTTTGTTCCCAAATTTACCGGTTTACCTTCGTCTTGCATATTCAGATGATTGGAGCGAAAATCCTTTGTTGGAAAGCTTTTTGCTGCATTCTAAAATGGAGTTGGTTGGTATCCCTTCTTCCACTGGCTCATTCGATCTTGTTTCTTATCCTTCCAGGATTTGAGAAACTCCACTTGCTATTTGTACTAGTCATAGCACGGTTGTGCTTTCTTGAATTCCTGACTCAAGGATTTGGGGTTTTCGAACTCAATTCTATCCCTGTAGGACTGCGGTAAATAACTTAAGAATCGCTGGATTTTTACCTTATCCTCGTGGATGTATATTACAAAACTTAGCAGCTCCAGAAATTTATTTATAAGCTCCTCCATCGGCATCTACCCAATTCATAGCTCGTAGAATTCTTTCATTTTCCTTTCATAAAAGCTTTCAAAAAGGTATTTTTTTTTGAAATACTTCTTAAATTCACACCATTGTAATGCAGGAGCATCGTCAACATCAAGTGAGCCAGCGCGGAAGCAAAAAGACAGCTAGAAAGCGTCCAACACAAATTTTTAAAATTTCCTTGAAGTTGATGCACAATCTTAAATGAATCCATTAAGAAGAAGCACACTTGTATAATGTAAATAGACCTTGAGAAATTTTCTCTCGTCCTTAGTAGATAAAAGGCATTTATGATAGTTAATGTAAGGTAGGTAGAATTCAATTCTAGATTAGACAGTTTTAGAGCGCAAGAGGGAAATGAGATATAGACACCCTCATTGTGTATTGTAACATTATTAGAGCAGAAGACATTATTGAGAAGAGCATAGAGGAGAAGTAGAGAGTTGTGTAGCAGACTCCATGTACAGAAGTTCTGAATTAATACAAGGAAAGTTGTGATTCAAACTCATGGTCTTCATATATTCTCTGTGTATGCATCTTTGAATGTTATGCTCATGAATGTTTTACTCTTTCTTTCATGCAATTTCTTTTATGCTATGTATGAATGATTTCTTGTTGAATGTTTGAAATCTGAGAGGAAAGGGTAATGGAATGAGTTTCAATTGTTTCTCTGTCTGAGCAAGAGTTCTTGCAAGGAGTGCAGTTGAAGTGTCCACAAGGAGTGCATCAAAAAGGTATTCATAGATTTGTCTCTGAAATCTCACGAGAGATATCTCTTGTTCTCATTCACACAAAAGTGCAGTTAGGCACTAGAGCCATGCAAGCAGTGCGCAGGCCAAGTGAAGTCTCAGGATTGCGAACCTAAAAGAAGAAGTTAAAGATTGCTGCTGCAGGAGTGTGTAGGGTCGAAGGGATTCAGACATTTGGAAGTGTTTTAGGGTTGCTACAAGGAGTGCACACAAAAGGTTTCCTAAAAGATGCAGTGTCCTGGAAATCTCAGGAAGGACAATGGCTTCGAGAAACCATTGAAGGATAGTCAAGTGAAGTTGTGACCGGAAGTATTAAGGTGGCATCATAAGTTCGTGCTGCAAATGGACAAGTTCGCGGAGGAACACTTAGTTCATTCACAGAAATCGTCAAGGAGGAACGCACAGTCATAATTCTTTGAGGAGGATTAGAGAAATCCCGTGAGCCATTAGATCTCATGGAGGAACAAAGGAGTTTTGGTGAAGGAGTCCAAGGGTTCTAAGCTCGGGAGTAGTAGGACAGTAGATCCAAGCCACAAGGGCCATTGGATTTACACGTGAATTCTATATCGGGGTTTTGTGGGTTGAAGTACTAGAAACTTTGCAACAGGAATCGTGATATGTCGAAACGTGAAGTCACGACAGCCAAAGGATATATGTGGGCCACAGAAGAATCAGAGGAGCGGACAGGTGGCACACTATTTCATAGTTTCGTGGGGTAAATTCCCAAACTCACTACATCAGGATTCATGATACCGTGAAGTCCGAAATGCCGATAAGGTGAAGTAGCGTTGAAAATTCAAAGCTCGTGAATATATCAGAGTTTCAAAAAATTGGGATTCGGAAGTCAGGGAAGCAAGCTACTCAACATCGCGGCCGTCGAAATCGTGATAAGGAAAATCCCGAAAGGAAAGAGGAAAGGTTAGCGTTGACTGCAATTGGGTTTCAGGGATTCGAGAGACCAATACGCGACCTCTGACTTCACGAAGTTGCAAAGTGCGATCCCCCAAAGTTTAAAGGGGGGGATCCTGTGAAATTTTGTTGTGGGTGTAGATTTCCCGATAGGGAAATAGAAGGACCATTTAGAGTTCTTTGGGCCAGTGAGAAAATAAAGATCCTGTGTTGACGTGGACCTTTCAACCTGCAGGTTGTGGAGGGAGTGTGCGTTGTCTATCAGTTTGGTATCAGAGCACAGAAAGGTTGTCTTCTTTCTGTAGCAGAGAATAAAGAGAATTCACGATGCCGCCAAGGAGAAGGGACAATCAATCACCTGATCCATTAGAGGATAGGGAAATGCCGAGAAGAAGGGGCAGGCCGATGACAGATCCAACCATGGAGAGAGAGATGCGTGATCTACGAGCTAGACTCGAAGACATGGAGACAACCCAAAGACATACATTTAGTGCTGGGGATCTTAGTGATTCTGAAAGTGAAATTGGGGCTAAACATGAAGAAGAAGTTGCAACTAAATATGTAGCAAATGAATGTTTGATCAAAGCTATTGTAATAATGGGTGCAAGAGAAAAGCTGGAAATTCCAGTTTATGAGGGAAACTTGGATGCAGAAGAGATTCTACACTAGATTAGAGCTCTAGACACATACTTTGACTACGAAGATGTTGAAGAGGACAAGAAAGTCAAGCATGTTGTCAAAATATTGAAGGGACATGCAACATTGTGGTGGGATGAACTACAAGCTTACAAACGCTGCAAAAGCAAGCAGAAGATCAAAAGCTAGGACAGAATGATCGCGAAGATGAAGGAGAAATTCATCCCTAAAGATTATCAAATTACTCTATCTAGGAGGATGCAAAACCGGAGGCAGAAGCTGATGACAGTGAAAGAATACAATGAAGAATTCTATAAGATGAACATCAAAGCAGGTCATCAGGAGAGCGATGATGAAAAAGTTGCCAGATACATGAATGTCCTAAGATATGATATTGAGGATGAGATGAGCATGGTAACCATCCGAGCGGTGGAAGATGCTTATCAGATGGCTCTGAAAGCAGAAGATAAGCTGAGCTGAAAGCAGAGTCAGAGAGGCCGAGGCAGAAGTCAGCCCAGAGGCAAATCGGTTGCCCAGGATAAATATCAGAAGCCCAAGTAGGATAGGAAGAAACCTTAGAATTGAATCGAGAGAGGTGGAAGTTCACAGAGAGGGAAATATGCTGAACAGAAAGGACAACATACTGAGCAGAGAGGATATTATGCTGATAACATTACTTTTCCTCGTACTAGAGGTAGAGGAAGAGGAAGAGGTGGAGTAATAACCTGCTTCACATGTGGAAATAATGGGCACAAGTCTTATGAGTGTCCAGACAAAAAGGAGTAGATTAGAGAATCTCACATCACCGAAGCACAGAGGCAGGATGTTGAGGCAGAAGACGCTGAAGGCGGAAGATCGTTGATGATGCGGAAAGATCTTTTGACACCAGAAAAAGGGGTGGAGATTTCAGTCCAAAGGACCAGACTTTTTCGGACTTCTTGCAAGACCAAGGACACGGCATGCAAGGTCATTGTAGACAGTGGTAGCATGGATAATCTCATTTCTACGAATATGGTAGAGAAGCTGGAGCTGGAGACGATTGATCATCCAAGCCTGTACAGAATTTCGTGGCTACAAAAAGGACATCAAGTAATTGTCACTAAACAATGTTTAGTTGAGTTCAAGATAGGAGGATATAATGATAAGATATTATGTGATGTCATTCCTATGGATGTTTGTCATCTACTGGGTAGACCATGGCAATATGACAAGAATGTGATTCATGATGGAAGAATGAACACATACACCCTAGAGAAGAATGGGAGGACACACATGTTGCTTCCAATTAAAGATAAGGAGGTGAAGCCAGAAGTAAGCAGCACAGTACTTCTCATGAGTGGGAAGGAACTTCTTATAGAGGTGAAGAATAAGGAGGATCCACAATTCATTGTGGTCAGGAAACTGAAGATTGTTTTGACCAACACAAGGGTGGATGATTTACGAGAAGAGATTCAAGAACTGCTGGAAGATTTCATTGATAGAGTAGTGGAAGAATTACCTCGTTCATTGCCACCGATCAGAAGTGTGAGTCATCATATTGATCTCATACCAGGAGCCAGTTTACCAAATAAAACCGCGTACAAAATGATGCCACAAGAGAATGAAGAGGTTAAAAGACAAGTCCAGGAGTTGTTGGACAAAGGTTTGGTCAGGGAAAGCTTGAGTCCATGTGTTTTTCCAACAATACTCAGTCCGAAGAAAGACGGAGGCTGGAGGATGTGTACTGACTCTAGGGCGATCAAGAAGATAACCATCAGGTACAGGTTTCCATTACCAAGGATGGATGATCTGATGGATTGCTTAAGTGGAGAAAAATATTTTTCAAAGATTGATTTGAAAAGAGGTTATCATCAAATCCGCATGAGAGAAGGTGATGAATGGAAGACAACATTCAAAACAAATGAAGGGTTGTATGAATGGATTGTTATGTCGTTTGGCTTAACGAATGCACTGAGTACCTTCATGAGGTTGATGAATGAAGTCCTGAAGGAGTTCATCGATTTTTTTTTTATCGTATATCTAGATGACATACTGGTTTACAGTAAATCAGTGGCAGAGCATCTAAAGCATTTGGCTACACTGATGCAGAGACTACAGGAGGAGAAGTTGTTGATAAATGTGAAGCATTCCTCATTCATGAAGACAGAGCTCATTTACTTGGGATTTGTTATTTCTGCAAATGAGTTGAGAATGGATCCAGATAAGGTGGAGGTAATCAAGAATTGGTCATCACCGAAGAATATCTTTGAGGTGAGAAGTTTTCACGGATTGGCTAGTTTCTACCAAAAATTCATCAAGAATTTCAGTGGGATTAGCGCAACGATGATGGATACCTTGAATAAAATACACAAGTCTTTTCACTGGACTGAATAAGATGAGAATATTTTTAATATGTTGAAGAGGAAGATTACGGAACAACCATTTTTGGTGTTGCTGGATTTCCGAAAGACATTTCAAGTGAAATGTGATGCAAGTGGATTTTCAATCGAGGTAGTCTTCAGTCAGGAAGACAGGCCGATAACATACTTCAGCAAGAAGCTGAATGAAGTGAAAGCGAAATACTCCACTTATGATAAGGAGTTTTATGCTATCATACAGGCATTGAAAAAATGGAGGCATTACTTGATACCGAAAGAGTTTGTCTTGTACAATGACAATCATGCATTGCAGTTTGTGACTCAACAGGAAAAGTTGAATCAAAGACATGTCAAATGGGTTGAGTATATGAAAAATTTCACTTTTGTGATTAAACATATTTCTGGTACTCCTAACAAATTTGTTGATGCTTTGAGCAGGAAGTGTTTTCTGTTGCAGGAGTTCCGAGTCAAAACGTTGGGCTTTGATGATCTCAGGAACATGTACGCAAGTGATCAAGATTGCAAGGAAGCATATGAAGCAACTAAGAATCCAGTTCTTAGGGATAGAAGCCAATGGGAAAAATACATGATCCAGGAAGGATTACTATTTAAGGTTAATCAACTATGTATTCTGAAATGCTCCATGAGGGAGAATCTGTTGAAGGAGAAACACAGTGGAGGATTGGCAGGACATTTTGGGCACGAAAAGACATTCACAAAGTTGAATGAGTCATATTTTTGGTTGGGAATGCGATCATATGTCAAGAGATTCATGGACAGATGGAGAATTTGCCAACATTTGAAGGGAAGAAGACAAAATGCATGGTTTTATCAACCATTTCCCATACCAGAGAGGCCGTGGGATGCAATCAGGATGGATTTTGTATTGGGGTTGCCAAATACGCAAAGAGGCTTTGATTCAATATTTGTGGTGGTGTATAGATTTTCCAATATGCCACACTTCATTCCATGTCAGAAAACTAGTGACACAACTCACATTGCAAATCTATTTTTCAAAGAGGTCATTCGACTTCATGGGTTTCCAAGGAGTATAGTTTCGTATCGAGACATTAAATTCATAGGGCATTTTTGGAGGACCTTATGGAAGAAGCTGGGAACTAACTTGTCATTTAGTTCAACTTATCATCCTTAGACGGATGTACAAACATAAGTGGTGAATAGAAGTCTGGGAGACTTGATGAGAAGCTTGGTGATAGAGAACCATAGCCAGTGGGACAACATATTACAACAAGCAGAGTTTTCTTATGAAGACTTAGTTAATAGGAGCACAGGGAAGAGTCCATTTAAGATTGTCTATGGCATGTAGCCGAGAGGAATTTTTGAATTGAGGGATTCAAAACAGATTTCAACTAGGAGTGCTAGTGAAGAAGATTTCGTAGAGGCGATGAGAGAACTTCACGGTCAGGTGAAGGAGCGATTGTAGAATTCAAGTCAGGAGTATAAGCACAGAGTAGACCAACACAGGAGACAACTTCAGTTTGAAGTTGGTGACTTGATTCTGGCACATTTGTGAAAGGAAAGGTTCCCGAGAGGAACATATAATAAGATGAAGATGAAGAAAATTGGTCCATGTAGGGTCTTGAAGAAATTTGGGGCAAATGCTTATGAGATTGAATTACCCGATGGGATCGAAATTTCTCCGATATTAAATATCTCAGATTTGTACCCATATAAGGATGAAGAAATAGGGACAAAAAATGAGCAGCCAGTGATCCAGTGGACAAAGCAGATGCCAGTTGCAGATAAGCCATAGATGGAGCACATACTGGATATAAGAATTGGTAAGAAGACCAGAAGGAAAGAATACTTTGAATATTTGGTCAAGTGGAAGGGCCATCCAATTGAATATGCCAGTTGGGAGAACGAAGCGGAGATCCAAAAGCATGGACACACAGTGCATGAGCTCATGGAAAAGAGCCCATGAAATATTTCAAGCCAGGGAGTATGATGCAGGAGCATAGTCAACATCAAGTGAGACATCGTGGAAGCAAAAAGACAACTGGAAAGCGTCCAACACAAATTTTTGAAATTTCCTTGAAGTTGATGCGCAATCCTAAATGAATCCATTAAGAAGAAGCGCACTTGTATAATGTAAATGGACCTTGAGAAATTTACTCTCGTCCTTAGTAGATAAAAGAAATTTATGATATTTAATGTAAGGTAGGTAGAATTCAATTCTAGATTAGAGAGTTTTAGAGCGCAAGAGGGAAACGAGATACAGCCACCTTCATTGTGTATTGTAACATTATTAGAGAAGAAGACATTATTGAGAAGAGCATAGAGGAGAAGAAGAGAGCTATGTAGCAGACTCCATGTACAGAAGTTATGAATTAATACAAGGAAAGTTGTGATTCAGAATCATGGTGTTCATATATTCTCTGTGTATGCATCTTTGAATGTTATGCTCATGAATGTTTTACTCTTTCTTTCATGCAATTGCTTTTATGCTATGTATGAATGATTTATTGTTGAATGTTTGAAATCTAAGAGGAAAGGGTAATGGAATGAGTTTCAATTGTTTCTTTGTCTGAGCAAGAGTTCCTGCAAGGAGTGCAGTTGAAGTGTCTGCAAGGAGTGCATCGACAAGGTATTCAAAGATTTTTCTCTGAAATATCAGGAGAGATAGCTCTTGTTATCATTCACACAAAAGTGCAGTTAGGCACCAAATCCGTGCAAGGAGTGTGCAGGCCAAGTGAAGTATCACGATTGCGAACCTGAGAAAAGAAGTTAGAGACTTATGTTGCAGGAGTGCGCAGGGTCGAAGGGATTCAGACATTTGGAAGTGTTTGAGGGTTGCCGCAATGAGTGCGCGCAAAAGGTTTCCTAAAAGACACAGTGTTGTGGAAAGCTCAGGAAGGACAAGGACTTCGAGAAACCCTTGAAGGAAAGTCAGGTGAAGTTGTGACTAGAAGTATTAAGGTGGCATCATAAGTTCACGCCGCAGGTGGACAAGTTCGCAGAGGAACACTTAGTTCATTCACATAATTCATCAAGGAGGAATGGACGGTCATAATTCTCTGAGGAGAATTAGCGAAATCCCGTGAGCCATTATATCTCATGGAGGAACAGAGGAGTTTCGGTGAAAGAGTCCAAGGGTTCTAAGCTCAGGAGGAGTAGGACCATAAATCCAAGCCACAAGGGTGATTGGATTTACACATGAATTCTATATCGGGGTTTTGTGGGTTGAAGTCCCGGAAACTTTGCAATAGGAATCTCGATATCCCAAAACGCAAAGTCCTGATAGCCAAAGGATTTGTGTGGGCCACGAAAGAATCAAAGGAGCGGACAGGTGGCACACTATTTTGGAGTTTCGTGGGGTAAAGTCTTGAACTCACTACATCAGGATTTTCAATACCGCGAAGTCCGAAATGCCGATCAGGTGAAGTAGCGTTGAAAAGTCAAAGATTGCGAGTATATCGGAGTTTCGGAAAATTGGGATTCCGGAGTCGGGGAAGCAAGCTACTCGACGTCGCAGCCACTGAATTCATGATAGGGAAAATCCCAAAAGGAAAAAGGACAGGTCAACATTGACTGAAATTGGGTTTTGGGGATTCGAGAGACCAATACTCGACCTCTGACTTCATGAAGTTGCGAAGTCCGATCCCCCAAAGTGTAAAGGCAGGGATCCTGTGAAAGTTTGTTGTGGGTGCATATTTCCCGATAGGGAAATAGAAGGAACATTTAAAGTTCTTCAGGCTAGTGAGAAAAGAAAGATCCTGTGCTGACATGGACCTTTTGACCTGTAGGTTGTGGAGGGAGCATGCATTGGCTATCAAATTCCAACTGTTTCTCCTTCAAGCCTTGTCCAATTTAAGGTCTTGCCACCAAATGTTGGCCTTCCCTTTCAGATTGTAGATGACCATTCTAACCTTTATATTGCTAGAGTAGTTGTAGATATGAAAGTGTTTTTTGATGTCGAATAACCATGCCTTAGATTCTTCTCCTATCCTAGATTCTCCATCAAAGGTGGTTGGTTTAATTTTTTTAAATTCTCCTTCAAGGTGGTCCACTTGTTTTCTTTTTCTGTCTGTTTTAGTTTTTTCTTCAGCTAAAGGTGTTCCTTCGGATGAACTGTCTCCTTTTTCTATTTCCAGCCCTGAGTTCTTAGAGGCCCTTTTGTTGACCTCTTTGTCGTGGTTATCATCCTTTGGGATTTTCTTGGTCACTATGCTATGCAATACGACTTCATTTATCTCTTGTTGTTCCTGCTGTGCCTTCTTCAATTTCTCATTGTCCGCTTTGAAAACCTACAGCTCAACAATAAGATTCCCCATTGTTTCCAATACTTCTGTAGGAGAGCTTCCATCACTATTCTGCCTTGGGTCTCCATGAGGTTCATGTTCTGGATTTGCTTCCATCCTGATTTCTGCATCATTCTGAGCTGCCATGATTAACAAAAAACATAAAAGTAGTATGTTTGTAACAAAGAAGTTTTTATTAGTTTTTCATAAGTACAATATATATGTCAAAGTGTTAATGTGGCCTTATTCAAGGCAAAGTGTTGTAAACTCTTCTCTGCTACCATATGTAATGTACCTCTAAATTGACATAATTTTTTTTTTCTTTTTGGTACATTAATCTCCAACTTTTCATTAATTAAAATTGTAGAATAGGATATTAAAGCTTACCCTAATTATAGACTGAAATTCTATCTGTTATATGAGGACAATACCATGTTAAACCAAAAAATCATACTTTATATGATGGGTTTTCAAAGCTTACAATACCTTTTCCACACATATTTTTCTCTATAAATCTTAATAATACTTATACCTATATTCACCTGCATACGATGTTTATTAGGATTCAAATCCTAGTCTTCTTAAAACAAAAGGATTCTTCAAGTCGAGTGAAAGTTTATATCGTTGCCCTATTGTAATAGCATATCCAATATACTAAGTAAACATTGAGAGTTACAACCTTGGTGTAACTCATATTAAGTCATGGTTAGCGGTATTAATTTGTCACAACACTCAGTCTTGGTCACAACACTTGTAATAATCCGACTTAAGGTTTCAAATCAGACAAATATCGTGCACAAATCCTATGCAACTAACTCATAGCTAAAGGTTGTTCCACCGATAGAGAAGAGGGAAGGTAAGCTAACTGAACGAGTTAGTTTTGTGACCGAACAATTATAACTGGACAGACGTGATATGACTGTCATTAATCTCATATCTTGGTTGGTAAGGGAGGGAAATGTATCTGTTAGAAACTAATTAAGTCTATGTGCCTGTGTTTAATAGAGGGTTCTAAATGCACTAGTCTTGATGGATCTTCCACCTGACCTTCCCTAATCCCAACATGCCAACTCGGTCCTAGCACATGATCCAATGTCCTTCATCATTTTCTCTAGCAGTACACCCCTCATTTAGAGTGTCCTCGAGGAAACAAACTCAGCTCCATGGGTGGTTCTTTAGGTTGAGGAGAAACATGTACAATGGAGGTCATTTTTCAGCCTTCCAGTTGACCCAGCCCATTCTCCTTGTAAGTTATTTTCTTGTTATGCAACCTAAAACCATAGGTGTAGAGATCTGGTGTTTCAAATCAGTGAAGGCATTTTACTTGCAGTTCCTATCACATAGGTTTTGTGTATTTCCTTTTGGTATACCGAGAATTTCGATACTCTAGCTCCTTCCTCTCAAAGATCAAAGGCTTGTCGGTTTAGTCGCCTGGTAAAATAGTTTAGGGTTTTCTGTATGGTCGAGATTACACTACTTCACATTCTTACCGGGTGGTTACAGGATGAGACCATTGTCGAATACATGTGATTTTTTGTGTTAAAAGGTGATGCAGACCCCCGACCCTCAGGCCAAGATCCGCTAAGGATCCTTCTTCCCTGAATCCGTAGAACATAATTAGTTATTTCGGGCCCTCACTGGAACCCCACAAATTTGATCCACAGGTCCTTCCACAAAACTCCACCTTTCGCATTTCGGGGTTTCCAACGCAAAATGCCCTGACTCCTTGTCCTCAAGATTTCCAAAATGCCAGAACCCAAAAGGGTCTAATGTTCCCTTGTCATATCAGGATTTCGGTAACCAGGAGTCTATGACTCTCAATCCCAAAAATCACTTGTCGCCCCAATCCTCGAATTTTAGTATGCTGAAATGTCGAAATGGGCTCAACTTCTTTGGCTCTGTTTTATTCCTCTGAATGCTTTCAGGGTTTCACGACTTCGTGCTTTTGAAAGTTGGGACACCCTGTCTCCCGACTCGTGATCTCTCAAACACCTGGGATTCCGAAATTCCAAAATCTAACCACGACCACGACCCTCCTTTAGGATTTCAGAATTCATGATTTCATGATTTCAGCTACAGATGGTTCCTAGTCCTCAACCTCCCGGGTGTCGAATCCCTGAAATAGTGAAAAGACAGAATTCCACTCCAAGACATGTCGCGTTTCACGACTTCAAATTTGCAATGCCAAGTGTTTGGTTTCTTGTCAGCGGGATTGCCAGAATGCTGAACCCTGAAATGCTGAAATGTCGATGCTAACCTTGCGACTTTGGGGTTTTCAACACCAAGTGATCAGACTCCCTGTCATCTACATTACCAAAAATCCGAACCCCAAAATGTTGAAATGCCGAAATGCTAACGACAGTTGTGCTCTACCTTGAGCATGCTCTTCTTCCTTTCCCTTGGAATATTTCTCGCTCCAAAAAGCCTTGACCTTTGTCTCCTCTGCGATGAAGCCTGTATTCTTAGCTCCTGTGTGTATTCTAAGAGGCATTCCTCCTCCTAATATTTACTTCTCTGAACCTCAAAGGTTCCTTTGAACTCTGCAATCGCTTGCAGGACCTTTGCATGAAATGGTGTTATCGCTTCTGAGCTTATCTGTGGCTCTGACCTCAAAGTGTCTCTATCCCTTTCTCTCTTTGAAGGGATGTAAGTGCCCTCTGGAAACTTCCTACTCAAGCATGCTTTTCTGACTCTATAGGGCTTTTAGTAATCCTGTTAGTGTCTCTCCTTGACACTTCTCTCTCCAACAGAACTCAAAAAGAGTCCTTTTGTTCACTCTATGCACCAACTCAATGCCCACTTGGCAGAGATTTACATAACCCTCAGACATTCTATCTTCCCTAAAATTGAAACATAGTTCCTCCTGTGCACTCCTTGGACTCGCTCGATGCCCTCCTGGTAGAGATCTACAGAACCTCAGATGTTCTGTCTTCTCTTCTAATTCAAAATAGATTTCTCTTCAATGCATCCCATGCATTTTCTCAATGCCCTCCTGGCATAGCCTTTACAGAACCTCAAACATTTTGCATTCCCTTTTTTCCTCCTCTACACATTTCAACCTCCAAGGTGTTCATGAACATTGAGGCTTCTTCCCTGAGTCAATGACTTCCTCTGGTGCACACTCCTTGCATGTCTTTTTCTAAATTTCACATAATTCATAACTTCACTCCTTTCACTGGCTTATAGAACCTACACAGTTCTTTCATGCAACCTTTTTCATGAAGCCTCAAAGAACCAAAACCTGAAATCAAAGAAATCAATAGACAACTACTCCTGTTTGTAACCTGCAAATGCAAACTAACACACATCTACAACATATCATAAACACATAAAGACATTCATCAACAAACACAGATTAATATGCAGGAAAAACTGCTCTGATTGTATTAATATAAAAATGCCTCTTTACAATGTGAGCTCAGTCTGCAATAGAATCTCGACTTCCTCTCCTCTCTCTATCCTCTTTCTCTACTCTACTCTCCCACTAATATGAAAAACAAAATAAGGTCATTTTACCAAAAGGGGGATCCTAGAGTGCTTCCCTCCATCCTCACCAACTCTCATTAATTACAATGAATTACATTGAATGGACCATCTAATCTGAATTGGATCTAGATCCCCATAAACTTGTCATCCATTAAGGAGACACCAACTACAACATGCTCGAAGGCATGGCCTCAGCTCTACCACCCTTACAAACATTTCATACATTAAATTCAAATTTTAAATTTGAAAGTGAGAGGGTTGTGCCTCTCCTCTTCATTGAATGCACGCTTGATGTGCCAACTGGCTAGCGCGTGGCTGGATTGGAGTGATGCTCCTGCATCATACTTCTCTGTTGTGAACAATTCATGAGATCCTTCTCATGAGCTTCCCATCATGGCTGTCAAAATCCACCTAGATCCCAAACAATTCTTTGGATTTGTCCATCTGCTCCACTACTTCACTATAGCTACTGCATCTTCCCTTCTGCTATGGCAGGTCTCCTCCTGCTTAGATTCCCTTTGCTGATCGCTCCTGCTGATTTGATCATTATTCTTATAATATTCTCAATCTCCTCATCCAGCTGCTCCCATGGCTAGATCTCCTTTTGCAGTTTGCTTCACTGCACTTATTCCCTGCAAATGGGTAGATCAATCTTATCCTCCAGACCATCTTCTTCCTCTGTGGCCTCGACTTGCCACCCTGCTGCAAAAATTAACTCTACAGTCTTTTCACTGAGTTGTTGCCCAACTTCCTCTTCTGACAACTTAACTTCTTCCATTTATCCTTACACTGGTTGAATTCTAGCTTCCTCCAACTACTCCTCAGATTGGAATTTCCCTTCATCTTCTGCTACATGGCTCAGCATTACAGTCATCATCATTTGTTCAGCTCCCTGGCTGAAATTTCTAAGTGATTCCTCAGAATGATCTTATGCTAACATCTGCATGATTGTTTCCTCATGGCACTCATCTACTGGTTCTGGATTGTTCAACCAATCCTCCAACATTTCTAACTCCTTCTCCCATGGAGTGAGCATCTTAACTGTGTGCTCCCCTTCTCCTCCTTGGGAAGCTTCTGACATCTGCTCCATTTCTCTGACAGTCACAAATAGCTATCCTTACACTATTTCTATACCCACAACATCTTCCCTGGACTCATCATGGTTGCTTGGTAGAAATACCTTTATCCCTCCAATCATCAAAATTCTCTTTTGATCTTCCTTCTCTATCACTTGTCCTTGCTGATATGAAATCACCTCTGATTTCTTATACTTTCCCTTGCCCACCTAGAAATATGGGATTTCCTCTCTTCCCTCCTGACAGTCTATGAGATTAATCGATCCCATCTCATTTCCCTCCTGGCAAATTGAACTTTCTTCACTACCTCCCTGGCAGTTCACGAGATCTTTCAGTGATCTCTCCTCCTCCTGATCACTGAGATTTATCCCAGCTTTCGGTTCACAGGCATGAACCATCTCCTCTGTGGCCCTAAGGCTTTTCACATACCTCAAACACCTCTTCAACAACCTTTGTTGTCTTATGGCTAACAATTTCATGACTTTCCACTTTGCTTTCCTCCTCAGAGGCCATATATACACCCAACGTGTCTTTGCATTCTGCAGCACCCATAGTGAAAATTATTCCATCCTTGCTCTTATATCGATGAGTTCTTTATCCATATCCTCTCTTCTCTATTGTTGGTGGTTCTTCTTTCCACTGCGTCCATGGCCTTCAGTAGCCATATTCTACCTTCTACCTGCCCTCTTGGAAAGTCTGCTACTGTCACTCTGCAACCGTGATTTCTTCCAGCATCTCCTACAATCCTCCTAATTGTCTATTGACTATTGCACACCTACAAACAATCTTCACAGAGCTTCAACACTCTGTCTCCCTTTTCCTTGCCCTACACAAATCAATTTTGTGCAGGCTATGATACCACTTGATGCAGACCCCCGAACCTCGGGCTAGGATCCACTCAAGATCATTCTTTCCCAAAACCACATAATAGAATTAGTTATTTCAGGCCCTTACTGGAACCCGACAAATTCGATCCACAAGTCCTTCCATGAAACACCACCTTTTGCGTTTCAGGGTTTCCAACGCAAAATTCCCCGCCTCCTTGTCCTCAGGATTTATGAAATGTCGAACCCCGAAAGGGTCTAACGATCCCCTGCCATATCGGGTCTTCAGTAACTGAGAGTCTATGACTCTTGATTCCAAAAATCACTTGTCGCGCCAATCCCCAAAATTCGATATGCTGAAATGCTGAAATGGGCTCAACGGCTCTAGCTCTGTTTTATTCCTCCAAATGCTTTTAGGGTTTCATGACTTCGTGATTTCACAAGTCGGGACTCCTTGTCTCCTGACTCCTGGTATCTCGAACACCCGGGATTCTGAAACATCTAAATCTAACCGCGACCACGACCCTCGTTTGGGATTTCAGAATTCTTGATTTTGCGATTTCAGTTGCAGACGGTTCCTGGTCCTCAACCTCCCAGGTCCCGAATCCCTGAAATACCAAAAATCCAAAATTCCACTCCAAGACATGTTGCATTTTGAGACCTCGGGATTTTCATTTCCAAGTGATCGAATCCTTGTCAACGGTATTTTCAGAATGCCGAACATCAAAATGTTGAAATGTCAATGCTAAAGGAAACTCAACCTTAACCTTGTGACTTCGGGATTTTCAACGCCAAGTGCTCTGACTCCTTGTCATCGGCGTTGCCGAAAAGCTGAACCCCTAAATGCCAAAATGCTAAAATGCTAACAGCGACTATTCTCTACCTTGAGCATGCTCTTCTTCCTTTCCCTTCGAAGATTTCTCACTCCAAAAGGCCTCGATCTTTGTCTCCTCTGCGATGAAGCCTGTAGTCTTAGCTCCCGCCTTTATTATAAGAGGCGTTCCTCCTCCTTAGATTTACTTCTCTAAAACTTAAAGGTTCCTTTGAAATCTACAATCACTTGTAGGAACTTTTCATGAGATGGTGCTATCTCTTATGAGCTTATCCATGGATCTAACCTCAAAGTGTCTCTATCCCTTTCTCTCTTTGAAGGGATGTAAGTGCCCTCTATTAACTTCCTGCTAAAGCACGCTTTGCTGAGTCTACAAGGTGATTAGTAATTCTATGAGTGTCTCTCCTTGACACTTCTCTCTCCAACATAACTCAAAAAGATTCCTTCTGTGCACTCTATGCACCAACTCAATGACCACTTGGCAAAGATTTACGGAACCCTCAGACGTTTTGTCTTCCCTGAACTCGAAACAGAGTTCCTCCCGTGCACTCCTTGCACTCAATCGATGCCCTCCTGGCAGATCTCTATAGAACCTCAGACATTCTTTATTCTCTCTGATCTCAAAATAAATTTCTCTTCAATGCACCCCATGCATTTTCTCAATGCCCTCATGGTAGAGCCTTTACAAAACTTCAAATGTTTTGTCTTCCCTCTGTGCCTTCTCTGCATAGTTCAACCTCCAAGGTGTTCAACAACCTTGAGGCTTCCTCCCTGAGTCAATGACTTCCTTTGGTGCACCCTCCTGGTACATCTTTGTCTAAATTCCGCAGAATTTAGAACTGCACTCCTTGCACTGGCTTATAGAACCCACAGTGTTTTGTCATGCAACCTCTTGCATGAAGTCTCAAAGAACCCAAACATGAAATCAAAGAACTCAACAGAAAACTAATCTTGTTTGTAAATTGGAAATGCAAACTAACACACATATACAACATATCATAAACACATAAAGACATTCATCAACAAAAACAGATTAATATGCAGGAAAAACTGCTTTGATTGTATTAATATGAAAATGCCTCTTTACAATGTGAGCTCAGACTGCAACAGAGTCTCGGCTTCCTCTCCTCTCTCTATCCTCTTTCTCTACTCTACTCTCCCACTAATTTGAAAAACAAAAGAAGGTATTTTTACCAAAACGGGGCTCCTCGAGCGCTTCCGTCCATCCTCAACAACTCTCATTAATTACAATGAATTACATTGAATGGGCCATCTAATCAGAATTGGATCTAGATCCCCATAAAATTTTCAACCATTAAGGAGACGCAAAATACAGCATGCTCAAAGGCATGGCTTCGTCTCTACCACACTTACAAACATTTAATACATTAAAATCAAATTTTAAATTTGAAAGTGAGAGGGTTGTGCCTCTCCTCTCCATTGAATGCACGCTTGATGTGTCGGCTGGCTGGCACATGGCTGGCTTGGAGCAATTCTCCTGCATCAAAAGGTGTTAGGGTACCCTGTGTATGAAAACTCCTTTGCTCCCAACCTTTCCTTTGCGAAGATTGAGTCCTTGTGTTCGACACTCCGTTCGGTCCCTTAGATCATTTTTTCAATGGAGCTCATAGCCATTACTTATTTGGTAAAGAAAGGCCAATACTACTCAAGATATTTGCATCTAATTCCTGGAAAAAAATTCCTTATATATGTTCCTTTGAAAAATAGGGTTCTGTGAGAAATTTATAAGGGTATTTCTTTCGTCGAATAAAATTCTGCAACAACAGTTTTCTTGTATTGGTGACGCTAACTATTGCCAGGCGACCACGTAGGGGTTCGATCTTGACACACCCTGTGATGACTGCTTGTTCACATTACTTGGTTCTATGGTCTTGAATTTTGGGTGGGTTTCAAAGTCCAATGTTGGGGTAATATCTTGGTTCAAAACCTGTCCTCGTCACAACTCGATTTATACATGTACGTGTGTTAAGAAAGTCAATGTCGTCATTTATTATGTTTAAATCTATTGTTTACTATAACTGTACTTTTGTTTTATTATAATTTGTTCTCATTCAAGGTACTAGAATAATCGGTGGGATGTTTTGATGCGGGGACCCATTAGGGACTTGTTGCGTGCTTCTCCCACGACCCGAATAACCACTCAGGAGGCAAGCGATAAAGAAAGAAAAGGGCGTGACCACCAATGCGGAAGTTAAGTATTCTCTGGTACATTCCATTAATAATAATTATCACTTATGTTGGTGTTTTGTTGCTTCCTGTAAATAATTTACTGATTCTCGAAATTGATAACTCTTTCAGGGCTGTGTACACATAAGGTCTCCAGAGCTTGCTCTTCATCTTCGACATAAAGGTATCCGAGTTCCTTTTTCCGTTAACTACTCAGGAGACCCAACAAACAAGATTACAAATTTTGGTCTGTGAGCATTTGATAAAGGCACCATCTGTAATCTTAAGTTTAGGTTCGACAGTAATGAGTAATGATAATTCAAAGGTTTTCCTACGATAATTTCTTTCTGATTTTAAATGAACACTGTAATGTCTATTGTATTAATCAAAATGTTTCACTGTTCGAATGTATTTCAGAATGGCACTTGGTCATTAAGGACGTCATTTCAATTTTCATTTAAATCTCTATATTATTTGAATCTTACAGTTATAAATAGTTTTGGAAGGATTATCTATGATTTGAAGGACTATTTTCTTAAAACGAATTTCTTTTTTTTACTCAGGCATTCCATATTAGCTCAATGAGTCTATAGTATTCCTATTTTTCTTTACTGTTAGGGTCGAGGTTTATCCGGGTCAAGTGTTAAGATATGGCATGTGGATGCTTACTTATTTATACATATATGTATCGATATGTATAGACTTACAAATATACATATTTCGTATCTATCCTTTTGGTCGTTTTTACTGTGTAGGGTAATTCTATCTTGCTAGTAATAGTTTTCACTTTCACATTCAAGATGCTTATACCGAGGCTTGATAATACATGATGTCATTTATAATTCTCACTGTTGCAGAGGTTTAATTTCCATTCTAATGCATACAGTTCAGTTCTTGTAATAATACATAAAAATATGTGTGTAGATATGTTTTCCCTTGATCCTATTTACTTTTGGATCCATTGATATATATTTAAAACTTCAAACCGAACTCTGTGTATAAATTCTTATAGAAAAAATAATGACTTACAAGGTATAAAGACTTACAGAAATACAACAACTCCGATTTGTCCTAACAATACATAAAAAAAAGAACAACTATAGTATTCAATCAGACTTTGACTCAACCATAAACGTAGTTTGGCATTAGATTTGTAAGGTATGCTATCAGATTCATACATCATTCATTTGGATAGATTTTTCCCAGGAGTATTAAATCCATACCAAATTTAATAGTCGCACTACAACTGTGACTGAATCATTCAACAGAAATGGGAAATAATTCAATTCAAATTCAATAAATACATCACATCAGATATAAGATTATTCACACAGAGAGGGATAGGAGACATATCTGAACCGGTTAGCGGGAAGGCAATGGGAACAACCACATTCCTCCCAACCATAGAATAAGGAAATCAAAAATCACTTGCCCCAATTCACCCCCTAGTCTGACCATGAACCCATGAGGGAGAACTTGGAAACTCTTCCTCAACAATGTCCTTCAATTCCATCCCATTCCTCTTGCCTCACACTCCTTCCATAGTGTTCATAAAAGCAAGGGAAAAATCATTAGTCTCTTTCTCCCAGCATACTTGGCAGTATCCCACCTCCTCACATATGTTATTTATCAATCCAAGTCTATTTTCCCAGGTCTTTTTTCCTCCCTTGGGGATTTTCACAACGTTCTAAATCCCGTATTTTTAGGGGCTACTAGTGGCCAAATCCCTAATTTTCCACTTGTAATAATCAACCCAGAGGTGGTTCCAACATGTTCCCCACTCATGGAGTCATGGTGAGCTGATTTTAACATGGTTGTTCCATTTGTACTCCTGCAATCAATATAAAATATTATGTTTTCGTACAAGTGTCATAGTCAACTAGTTAGTTGGGTCAAATCAAATCCCTTCCCAACAGTCGTAATAATTAATTAGAATTATTAAATTCAAAATTTAGAATTGCCATAAATGGAAAAAATCTTCCAAATTCGAATTTATTAAAAACAGAATAATTTCCCAATAAATTTAAATTTCAAAAATATTTTGTTTTTGGGGATGTCACATGGGGCTTAAAGAATCCTAACTCCCTTTACCTAAGATATTTCTATAGGTTAGGTGCAATAGTATCCAACTTTTTCATTCCAACAAACTAAATAAGTTTTTTCCCTATATATACATATATATAGGGGTATAGGCATGGGCTTGGGTTATACTCCCCAGAAGGAATATGTGACTTAAACGATATACGTTTAGCGTCCACATATCAATCCCAAACGTAGGTGAATCCTTTCATGACCCCTCGTGATTAGTGAAGATCCCAACCCTTTTAGGTAACAAGGTTGGGATGAACCTCGAACTTAAGGAAGTGATGCATCAACGAACCTCCTCTTGAACAATACTATAACTAATTCAATCTGGTTGGAGTTTACATGTTTCCACTCATCGAAAATATGAAGGGATTAATTTACTTTGCAAAGTATTGATGTGAAGGGGGGTGGTCTATTCTCAGTGAAAATTAATGCTCTGAATCTTCCATTAATGGTAGACAGGTTTGCACGAAAAATGATGCTACTGCCTGGTCTTTCATTCACTCTTGATGTGCCAGCTTAGCCCTCGTCACATGGCTATCCGTCCTCTGAATCCTTTAGCAATTAATTGAGTAGTTGAGACCCTTCTTAGGGTTTTATCGTATGTATTGTTTCCTTGAGAAGTATTACGAGAGGCTCTGCATTTTATTTTCCTGTCGAAGAACACTGTTGTTTGGAAAGGGTGTTACTAGGTGGAATGATACTATCATTCTCCCCGATAAGTTTCTTTTTGCACTATGATCTAGTTAGTAGATGACTTTTGGTTCCTTTAGTACAATGGGAGAAATCTTAGGCTGCAAATCTAGTTATTTAAATCCCTTTTTTCTTGTAGGATATTATATTGTGACTATAGTACTTCGTAAATTCCATAGGGTTAAGCTTATGTCACAAAATAGATTTCTCTTAAGGCCCTATTTATTTACAGTGAAGAGTATGTTATTATCCTTCTTGGGGTGGAAATCATCATTCAGTAAAAAGAAGCAATATTAATCATGGTTGAAGCTGATGAATAGTGATAAAATATTTCCTTTCTGTACTTTCTTGGTTTAAATTAAAATTACTGGCATATTCATTTTGATTTTCATCCGATAATGTCTGCATTGATTTTTTTACTGTCTATTATTACTGTCTAGGAAACCTTGGGCTCCTCCTCCCCTTTTGGTCTGGAGAGTTACTCAGCTCAACGCGACAACGAAGGGTATCAAAGTCCTCCAATGAAATTTAAGTAATGATTCAACTATTCCTTTCCCAATTTTACTCGTTTTTAATTTACTGCACTTCTGTTGAACAACTTATTAATGGTGTTTCTCGCAACTTTGTATAGGAGATTTGACCATGCGAGGACACACATGGAGATTTTATTCTGTCACCCACATAAGAGGTACTCAGGTTCCATCCTTCCCATTCCAAGAAGGCCTAGACGGTTATTGGTAGAAGGATTCAACTAGAGAACTATATCTGTAATAGATATTGGTTCGTTGTATGATAGTCTTTATCCCCATGCTTCTCTTCACAGTTGAGCCATAGAGTCAAATTTTAAAGTTTGTATAATTGGCCAAAGATTAATTTGGATTATTTGTAGGTATTATCTTGAGCCTTATTAAAATGGAGAAAATACGAGGTGATCTTCCTTCGTATACTAGGACTGTTTTCCTCGACATTTTTTTTCAATGAATAAAATGTAAATATTAAATATTATTTCCATTCCTGTAGTCTTACCATAATTCGTTTTGACACCGTAGATCCTAGGTACACATAAAAGAGTACTGGAAGTAAAAAAAAAACCTTGTATTTACTATGGTGATGTTTATTCTGGTTCTATAATAGTTTAGACCGACCTTTCCCTTTTGTTTTAATCCGAGCGTACTCAAATTTTTCTGGGACTGGTACCTTGTTTCCGATCATTCAAATTTTTGAGTTATAATTTCTTGTCAAATTCAATGCTAACAGAGTCTAAGTCATAGGTACTAAGATGATTATGAGACTATCAATGTAACCTATCTTGTGGATACGACTCTATAATTAAATCTGTAACATTTTCTTTATATATACATATATCCAAGTTACCAATATATATACGTAACTATAGCCATCTCCTTATTTATGTAGTGGTTTGGTATAAATGCTAGAAGATTTTCCTTTAATTATTCAATAAAGACACAGGTCTTCTCCAATTGTATGCTACCAACTCTTTGGCACCCACGTAACGATTGATGAATGAATATATATATATATATATATATATATATATATATATATATATATA
>ML798533.1:102505-113496 GCA_009831015.1 Picea engelmannii | reverse complement strand
ACATTCATATCATTCTTTTATATTTTGCGAAACCCTTAACATAGCAATCGTTCGTCCCAATTTGGGTTTTTTAATCTATGTAGATAAAAAGGAGTATAATACTCCAAAAAAAATATTTCCAGATTTCTTTTGAAGTTCATAGAGATTGAAACTTCACTACAAAAGTTGAATACTTAAAAGCGTATGACTCATGATGATCTCATGACACATGGAATATTTCCAGGACTTGTACTATTGGGACTTGTATGGTTAATTTATTGCTTCAAGCAGAACGGATTTGTTCTTGGAAGGACTAAAACACAATAGTTTTGTAATATTTCTTACTGTCTAGATTTGGCTCTATTTTCACTAAAGATAAATTCATATATTAATATATTGATTCTATTACTACAACAAAAAACCTGCAGAAATCACTATCGATACATTCAGTAATAAGCTAGGTTGTTTCTACAACAGACAATATAATATGATCATATAGCTACAATATTTAATCGAACCAGATTATTTTTATCATGATGAATCTACAACAACTCTGCAATTCCATCTAATACAATTGAGAGTAAGATAATCATCTAGGATAGTAAACGTATTCAATTTTTCAATGACATAACCATAAAAGGAGGAAGTAGAAGAACATATCTGAATTAGTTCATGGGAAACAAAGGGAATAAGCACATTCCTCCCAACCTGAGAACAGGACAACCAAATCACTTGTCATATTCACCCCCTAGCCTAACCATGAATCCATGAGGGTGAAATTGAAATCTCCTCTTCAACGATGCTTTCTTCTCTCTCCATTTGTCTCCTTACCTCACAATTAATATTGAGTTTTCATCACAACAAATACACATTAATTCTCTTTTCCCAGCATACTAGGCATCATCCTACCTCCTCACATATGCTATATATCCAAGATTAATCTTGCCTAGGTATTTTCCCTCCCTTGGGAATTTTCGCATCTTTCCAAATCCCTAATTTTCAGGGGCCTCCAATGGCCAAATTCCTGGTTTTCCACTTGCAACAATTAGCCCTGAGGTAGTTCCAACATGTTTCCCACTCATGGAGTTATGGTCAGTTGATTTCAACATGGTTGTTCCATTTTTCCTCCTGCAATTAATTATATAATATTTTGTATCATACAAGTGTCACATTCAAGTAGTTGGTTCGGTCAAATCAGATCTCTGCCCAATAATCATAAATCAATAATTACAATTTATCAAATTCAAAATTCGAAATTTCCATAAATGGAAAAAAATTTCCAAATTCGAATTTACTAAAAACAAAATAATTTTCTAACAAATTTGAATTTCAGAAATACTTTATTTTTTGGGATGTCACAGTAACAGTCACCCCTGAGGTAGTTCTAGCATGTTCCCCATTCATGGAGTCATGGTCATTTGATCTTAACATGATTGTTCCATTTATCCTCCTGCAATAATTATAAAATATTTTGTTTCATACAAGTGCCATAGTCAAGTAGTTAGTTGAGTCAGATCAAATCTCTCCCCAACAATCATAATCATTAATTACAAATAACCAGATTCGAAATTCATAATAGCCATAAATGGAAAAAAAATTCCAAATTTGAATTTACCAAAAACAAAATAATTTTCCTATGAAACTACAAATTCAAAAATAATTTATTTTTCGGCATGTCATACTAAGGTCCTTTAAGAAATAAGGCCCATGCCTTATTCTATGCCCCTTATAATCATCGTGAGTGACTTCCACAGTCTTCCCTCACGACATCGTGGGTTTTCTCAAACTAGGTAATCGTTAACCTATAGTTCAAGCCACGACGAGAGTGCTAGTAGGTTGTGGTAGGGCTTCTTTCCACACCTCTTCCTAAATGTCTCTAGTATTCATGCGTGACCCTTGTACTCCACATGTGAGTCTAGTCGACAAGCTATCGTCAACCTACATCATCAACGAATCATGTCAAAAATAAAATCCATAATCATAACATCTATTTAGATGCACATAAGTCATATATATACAACAATGAAACCCCAATAGTCCACTCCTTGACTCGATTCAGAGTCCAAGTGTTTCATCGATGCCTCTGCATCCTTAAGGTCCAAAATCCTACACACTTAGGAGAACCGAGTCAATAGCACCTGTCTATATCAATACAACAAAATAACATGTCATTTTATCCATAATACCTCATAATCATAATCAAATTGCCAATAGTATAAAAAGTCGGATCACTTGCAATAAAGTGTCCTCAAAGAATAAGTTCTCTCAGTGCAGGCAAGAGTGGGATGTTACATATGATAAAATGCAAATCCCTTTTAGAAGGTGGGGTTTCATGGTGAAGTGAAATTCATTCCCTACAATCTCAAATACCGCCACATAGATGCAAGATAAGGTGGAAGGTGGATTGCTTCTAAATGTTGTAACCAAGAAGGATTCAACCATCCTCCATCTATTTATAGAAAGAAATGTTCCCTTTTTGATAAAGAGGAATACCTTCCTTGTCTTGAACCTTAACCTTAACTTCAGCAATTTCATCACAACTCTCAACCTTAAGTCTTACCCATTAATGCCTTAACAAATATTTGCATACGTCCATGGAGGAAAACTTGTTAATAATTGGAAAATTATAATTAAACATGCTTGGATAGATTTTAACTCTTTATCTTTCCATCTTGTGTATAAAGAGAGGAACAAGGAAGCTAAAGTACTCTCAAAATTTTGGAATACAAATGGAAGTGAGATCTTTGGTCATCTAAGAGAAAGTGGAAGGCCATTCCACTTAATATCTTCATACATATTTCACATAATTAGGAGTCACATAAAATATAAATATCTAAATGTATTTCACTAATGGATTACTTATATACATATCTAAGAACATGTTTTTGATGCGAAAACAACACTTTTCTTATTGATGATATCGCTTAAAAAGATCATGATAAAATTTTTGTTTTTCACTGAAAAATGTTAATGGAGAAAGATATATTTTGAACTACTCATATATGATAATCCTTATGTTTAAGAATCCCTATGTTTAAAAAAATATCTGAAATGTGAAAATAAATCTTAATAATGTAATTTTGTTTATTAATAAAATTACAATTTTTTTTTTCAAAAAAAATCTTTATGAAAGGTCCATAAAGATTACTATCTTTTCAACCTTATTAAACATCAAAAAAAATGGCACATGATCATGGCATGTGGTTGGGAATCCTATCATAGAATCCAATGAGATAAATTCCCACAAGTTAGAAGGAATATTAGAAAAAGGTGTGCATAACCCTTGCTTCCTATTGAATTGTTTGAAATTTGCGCAAGCAATATATTGTTTCTTATATTTATCCACAATGGAAAGGATGTATGACTAGTATAGATATTTTCAATGTTTTGTGCATGTTAAAATAAATCTTATATTTATCCACGATGGCAAGGATGTATGACTAGTATAAATAGTTTCAATGTTTTGTACATGTTAAAATTTATTTTATTCCATTAATGTACCTCCGAGATAAGCTTGTTTTCCCATGTTTACGAAAAATACGTAGTGTCCCAAAGTGGAATTTCAAGTTATTATGCAACAAATTTTTTTGACTTTTCACATGATTATTGTTAGAGAATGCTTGGGAAAATACTTTTCATTTTTCATTATTACTTTTATATGGTTTTAATGCATATACATCTTAATATTTGGGATGGAACTACATCGATCTTCTCCATTTTAAAATATGTTTTTCAAACTCTTAATTGGGTTGCAACTCGGTACAAGACCATTCTTGTATCATCTATTATTTTATTTTTGGGCTTAACATTGTCAACTTTGTTTTTCTCTCTTACACACTCATTTCCCAAGGCTTCACATTATTAGTGCGTACTACATTTTTCACGATATTGCAACTGGTAAATCATAGTTTATGTTATAGGAGAGATACAAGAAATATCATAAGGTTTGACCTACTTTCACATGCAACATTTTACAAGAGAAACTTAAAAAATTTCATAAGATCAAATCATTGTACTCATGTCCATATGTGATAAAAATAGGTCATTGAGACTCAAGAACACAACAAGTTACTATAGTGCTGTGAAAGTATCATAGTCAACCTTATGTGCCAAATGGAATATGAACAAAAAGAAATGCAAAGTAAATGGGAGTATACTCTAATAGGAACCAAATATTGATACATTATTATGCAATATGAGGAAAAAAGTAGGGAGTCATTAATCACCATAACATAGTTATCAAATTGACGATTAGTGTGACCTCAAAAGTGAGAACTCTATCTCTAAAATCCATTTTTTTTAGTCAAAAAACCGAAATCAACATTCAAATCGAAAGGTAGCGTTATTGGTAGCACCTTTTGCAACCATGGCCTTAAAAACCTCATAATATTGTATAAAAAGACCTTAAAGAAAAACTCTAAAACAAAAATTGGCACAAAAAACACCCTTTTTACTTTTCAAGGTAAAATTTACAACTTCTTTGAAAGAATGACCTTCACAACCTAAACCATTGTAAAAATATTGTTAAAAATCAACTAAAAAATAAGAATGTCATTCTTGTTAAAATAATTTTCTTAAAATATATTTAAAACTATATAGAGAGAGAGTTTTGACGTAAAGTAGGCTTGATTAATTTTAAAAATGCCAAAAATTTAGAAGTTGGAAATTAATCCAAAATCTCTATCTGACACGATGGATGTAACCTAAATTATTTCTATATATGACCCAATTCACATTTGACTAGTAACATAAATTTGTCCTTTGAGCCACCTTGGCACACCGTTTGAGTCAACTTGGGACATTGGTAACACAAATTTGTCGTTTGAGCCGCCTTACAAATTGAGCCACTTTCCCCGTTAAAAACATATAGAACTGAGAATTGAGCCAATTGTGTTCCTTGAAAAAATCACCATCTTTATGATTCTTGAATTGCATGGTTGGTTTTGAAAGTTGTAGCATTTTTGTAAAGACTAAAGGAGCTAAAGCGATGGGATGCTTCTCCTGAACTTGAATTGTCCTTCTTTCTTTATCAAATTTTTTTTTTCCTGCTCAGTAGGAGGGAGTACCTTGTACCACTTGTAATCTTGTGACCACTAGAATCCATTATTTTCATGTTTGATAGTGTTAATTGTATATCTACAATTCATGTCATTTCTTCTACTTTACATAATTTACACAACTTTAAATTCTTACCAATGGATTTCGTTATTGTCAATATAACATTTTACAACATGGCATATTATTCTTTTATTTAATTATCCATGTATTTCCTTGATTATTAACCATGATACCTCTTATTTCAAAGTTTTCAACTTGCACTGTAAGATTTAGAATTTATTACAGAGCTTTATGAAATCTTTTCCAATTTAACAACGATATTATGTTCACACAAGTGGCATTTGATGTGGTGGGAAGGGAATAAATGAAATTGAGAAATGGTGATGTGATGGTGGGGAAGACGAAAAATGGTTAAGTATGGAATTGCATAAAAGGGAATGGAGAATGCAATATGGTGAATGTAGGATTGTAGGATACGAGAAAAAAGACATGGGAAATGAAAATGGTGAAAGGGGATGACTCTCTCATCCACAATGAGAAAATAGACTAAGTATGAGGTGAGGATGCTATGCAAGTCACATAAGTGGATGGTTCATTTTGTAGAACACACGACTTCGGGATATGGGAATTGAGGAATTGTGGGGTATGAACAGGTTTATCTCTTGCATCCATATTAAAAGAAACAACTAACTATAAAAAGATAAAGGGTGTGATTTGAAGGACCTGGGGGTTAAAGGGTCATTATGAGTGCTATGTGATTGCAGGACATAGGACATGAGGACTTGTGNCTCTTATTTCAAAGTTTTCAACTTGCACTGTAAGATTTAGAATTTATTACAGAGCTTTATGAAATCTTTTCCAATTTAACAACGATATTATGTTCACACAAGTGGCATTTGATGTGGTGGGAAGGGAATAAATGAAATTGAGAAATGGTGATGTGATGGTGGGGAAGACGAAAAATGGTTAAGTATGGAATTGCATAAAAGGGAATGGAGAATGCAATATGGTGAATGTAGGATTGTAGGATACGAGAAAAAAGACATGGGAAATGAAAATGGTGAAAGGGGATGACTCTCTCATCCACAATGAGAAAATAGACTAAGTATGAGGTGAGGATGCTATGCAAGTCACATAAGTGGATGGTTCATTTTGTAGAACACACGACTTCGGGATATGGGAATTGAGGAATTGTGGGGTATGAACAGGTTTATCTCTTGCATCCATATTAAAAGAAACAACTAACTATAAAAAGATAAAGGGTGTGATTTGAAGGACCTGGGGGTTAAAGGGTCATTATGAGTGCTATGTGATTGCAGGACATAGGACATGAGGACTTGTGTGAGAGGGGTTTGTCTCCCGCTAAAAAAATCATGCAACGTGAAAAATGGCTAAGTGTTGGTATTTGTAATGAAATAAAAAATCGACTAAGTAAAGATGCATGGGATTTTGGGTCTACTGACCCAAGGATTTGATGACAGTTTTATTTGTAACCCACATAGAAAGAGAAAAAATACTATGTAAAAATAAGTATCAAGAACAAAGAAAAACAAGAGAAAAAGACTAAAGATGGATATCTATGTACTAACGTTGATAAATGAATGTAGATCAACAATCATCATATGATAATTTTCATAGCACAACTATATAATGATATTACAATAATATTTTTTCTTACTAATCACCCTTATACAATAAGTATTTGGAAAAAGACCAAACTTTTATCACTTCAACAAATTATACATTACTAACAGTTTTTGGAAAGTGATGTACCAATGCAAATAAAAACATAGAATGGTGGAAAGGCTCTTCTTTTATTTAAACCAATGATCCTAGAGGAAGCTTGTGGAAGATAGTAAAGTTGATATTATAAGAGTAGTCGGATTTTAATAATAGCTTATGACAACTTCCACATACGCTTAAATGTGAAATAAGAGATCCACGATGAAGGTTTTCAATCATAGTATCAATCAAGGGTCTAGATCTCTTGAGAGTTATCCATTCAAATTTTAAAAGGTATGTTAATGTTTGGATAAAAATATTGAAACATTTACGGATACATTAAAAAATGTTGGGTACAAATATATATTAATATTTATCCATGAAATATTTTGAAATCAAAGCATAAGATATAATACATTGTTGAATTATAACTAGTGGTTAAGAATATTTAGAGAATAATTTCTTACAAAATAAAGAGGCATAAATTGTAGACCTTGAAATATGATAAAATGTAAATCCCTTTTAGAAGGCAGGGATTCAAGGTGAAGTGAAACTCATTCCCTACCATTTCAAATACACCACATAGATGCAAGACAAGGTGGAAGGTGGATTTCTTCTTAATGTTATAATCGAGAGGGATTCAACCATCCTCCATCTATTTATAGATATAAATGAGCCTTTGTTGATAAAGAGGAGTACCTTCCTTGTCTTGAACCTTAATTTTAATGCCATCAATTTCATCACAACTCTCAACCTCGAGTCTTATCCATTAATGCCTTAACAAATATTTGCATACCTCTATGGAGAAAAAATTGTTAATCACAGAAAAATTATAATCAAACATGCCTGGATAAATTTTAACTCTTTATCTTTCCATCTCATGTATAAAGAGAGGAACAAGGAAGCTAAAGGACCCTCAAAAGTTTGGAATACAAATGGAAGTGAGATATTTGGTCATTTAAGAGAAAGTGGAAGACCATTCCACTTGATTTCTTCATACATATTTCACATAATTAGGGGTCACATAAAATATAAAGATCTAAATGTATTTCACTAATGGATTACTTATACACATATCTAAGAACATGTTTTTGATGAGAAAGCACCACTTTTCATATGAATAATAATGCTTAAAAATTTCATGATAAAATTTTTGTTTTTAATTCAAAAATGTTAATGGAAAAAGATATATTTTAAACTACTCATATATGATAATCCCTATGTTTAAGAAAATATCTGAAATGTGAAAACAAATCTTAATAATGTGATTTCGTTTATTAATGAAATTACAATTTTTTTGCAAAAAAATCTTGATGTAAGGTCCATAAAGATTGCAATCTTTTCAACCTTATTAAACATAAAAAAAAAAAATGGCACATGATCATGGCATGTCGTTGGGAATCCTATAATAGAATCCAATGAGATAAATTCTCATGAGCTAGAAGGAAAACTCGAAAAAGGTGTCATAACCCTTGCTTCCTATGGAATTGTTTGAAAATTGCACAGGCAATATATTGTTTCTTATATTTATCCACGATGGCAAGGATGTATGACTAGTATAAATATTTTCAATGTTTTATTATGCATGTTAAAATGATTTATTTTATTGGATTAATGTACCACCTAGATTGGCTTGTTGTCCCATATTTACGATGTCCCATTATTACGAAAAAGATAGTTTCCCAAAGTGGAATATCAAGTTATTATGCCAAAAAGTTTCACTTTTCACATGATTACCGTTAGAGAATGCTTGCATAAATATGGAAAAATACTATATTTTTTTCATGGTTTTTTTGGACCAATCTTGTTTTCATATCCACATGTGTTCATAGTAGTCACATGCATGCATTGGTGGTCAAATCTAACAACCATTTTCATACATTCATGATGATTATGCTCGTTCATCAAGTGGAACTAATATATATAAATAATTCCTTTACTTAGCATGAAACCACTATATAAGTCATCCCTTTAACTACAACTTCTTATATGTCTACACAAATTACAATAGTTATTGGTCAAAATATGGTATTATTGGTAGTATTTTTTGCAATCATAATCTTCGTAATGTTGTCAACAAAAATCTTAAAAACAATCCTTCAATGAAAAAATGACACAAACAACATCCTTTTACTTTTTGAGGTCAAAATTACAACTTCTTTGAAAAAATAACCTTAACTTGAAAAAAATCCTTAAAAATCAACAACATCAATAATTGTAAAAAAATCCTTCAAAATCAACTATAAAAATATGATTCTCCTTAACATTGTTTTCTTAAAATATAATATTTAAAATTATATAAAAAAAAAATTAACGAAAAGTAATTTTGATTAATTTTGAAAATGCCAAAAATTTACTAGTTGGAAATTAATCCAAAATCCCTATCTCATACCATGGATATAACCCAAATTATGGCTATACATGACCCATGACCCAACTCACATTTGACAGTAACATAAATTTCTCCTTTTCCAAAATCCCTATCTCACACCATGGATGTAATCCAGATTATAGCTATACATGACCCATGACTCAATTCACATTTGACAGTAACATAAATTTCTCCTTTTCCAAAATCCCTATCTCACACCATGGATGTAACCAGATTATGGCTATACATGACCCATGACCCAACTCACATTTGAAAGTACCATAAATTTCTCCTTTTCCAAAATCCCTATCTCACACCATGGATGTAACCCAAATTATGGCTATACATGACCCATGACCCAACTCACATTTAACAGTAACATAAATTTCTCCTTTGAGCCACCCCGGCACACAGTTTGAGCCAGCTCACATTTGACTAGTAACATAAATTTCTCCATGACCCAACTCAGATTGAGCCACTTTCCCCTTTAAAAACATATATATAACAATCATTTGTGACATAGTACTTTGCCATTAGCCTCAATTAGAATAACCGAGATCTCGGTTCGCTGACTTATCAGTACAAGGGTTGTCTGATAATTATATATATTTATGATGCTGCTAAACGTTAAGCTGATGTCTTACATTGCAAATGCGCATATTATCAAAGGTTGCGAAGTCCAGTCATTGGCATGGGCAGCAGCTCAATTAGGATGGATTGCCGGACCCGGACTCATTGTTGCTCTCTCGCTTGTCACATGCTATGCGTCTTTGCTGCTTCCCGACTGCTACAGTTCCCCGGATCCAGATCCAGTAACTCGAAGGGAAAACTATGTTAAGCTATTCGGAACTCTTGGGACCATTGCATTTTGTTACTCTTCTTCTCTGATAAAAATTCAGGTATTATATACAATATTATCAAACTCTTTAAAATCTTAGGTAATAGATCAATGGCTTTATGGCAACAAATGGGGTGAGATTAATACATTTGAAATGGTTGAAATTAATTCATAAAATGGTCCAGGATATGACGATGAAGAAAGGAACGCTACTCTTCGTGGCAACCACAATGTTGTACATGCTGTGTGGTTGCATTGGGTACGCAGCTTTTGGTGACAATGCACCAGAAAAGTTGGTTGAGGCTGCCAACACTGCCATTGCCATCCACTCAGTTGGTGCATATCAAGTAAGTATAAGCATTAGTAACCTTTACATCCATTTGATCAATCTTGCATCCTTGTTAGAAACCTCTGTTACCAATTTTATGAGAATAGACTGAACAACAAGTCTTGCTTTATGTTTAACCCCTCGAGTAAATTTAGTTTGAGAAATCTTTTGTAATTAACAAGAATTTTTGATTTTGCAATTAACATTTTAATGTTATTTTTATAATATTTTCTTTCTTTGGAAATCACTTTGACTGTGTACAACAACTTAAGCATAAAATCAACACTGAAAAAAATCGGGAGATCTTCGCAACATCATGATAAGATGAAGGAGGGCTAAGAATCATACCTAGGCACTCTTCTCCCAATCAATGCATACCTGGACACAGTCTTATACATGCTTAACCTCAAGTAGAGCATGGAGCTTTCTCTTTTCTAGCTTAAACTTTCACTATATTCTTATACTTCTCCCGATCAGTGCATAGCTGAACAGTCTTCTCCCATTCAATGCATACTCAGCACTCTACACCGTTCCACTGGATAGTCAGCGATCTACAGTTTTCTATAACCATTCAATACCTTCTAAAAATTGGCTTTTGTTGAAAATAAAAATGACCTTTTGTTCAGGTTCATTAACAACTTTATCAGCAAAAGTGACCATTGACGTTTTTTTTTTTTTTTCAGGCTCACAGCCAA
>ML798533.1:65069-85664 GCA_009831015.1 Picea engelmannii | reverse complement strand
ATCACTACTGACATTAAGGTTCCTATCAATGTCCAAGAAGGCTAGGGTACATGGGTGGGATTACTCAATGAGTTTTGGGCCACAAGTCACTTACTAGGAGGGTAACAATAATGGAAGGCCCATTTCACATCCCATCGAAAATAAAATTGAGTCAAGGCATATAGTTCAAACTCAAGTCATATTTTGAATCATCCAAGTGTTGAAGGAAAATTTCCCTGTGGACAGGTAGATCTCCTCTTGAAAGAGTTAAGAAATGAAGAAGTGTGTCAAACAAAGGGTGACTCTAGAAAGGATGGTCCAAGGTTAAACTTAATGGTGAGAGGGTGGTAGGGTTTTATTTTCACATATGCAGAAGATGTCAAATAAATAAACATAGTTATTGAATTGAAAATAATTGTGACCTAAAAATGACAACTCTAACCCTAAAAGCCCATATTTTTTGGTCTAAAACAACCAAATCAACCCTCGAATAAAAAGTGGTGCTACCATAATCACTCTTTCTTTCAAAGTTAAAATAAAATTTGTTTTCCACTTGAGTCTTAAAATTCTATAATGTTGAAAACCAAAACTTAAAATCAGCTCTTGAATTGAAAAGTGGTGCTCCTATAATCAGCCCCTTTTTAATTTGGGGTTAAAATTACTATTTGTTTGAAGTTATGGCCTTGAAAATTTGTATTATTACAAATGAAAAACCTAAAATCGACCCCAAAATTGAAAAGTGATGCTATGAGTGGCACCATTTTTGTTTCGGAGTTTAAATTACAATTTGTTTAAAATTGTTGCCATAAAAACTAGTACCATTGCCAAAAAAACCCTTATAATTTATTCTTGAATACAAAGGTGGTGATGTTCATAGAACCCTCTTTTTTATTTCGAGGTAAAAATTACAACCCCTTTTATATCATTGCCTTGACAATGAGTATCATTGGAAATCAAAACCTCAAAATGAAGCATTGAATCAAAACTTTTTTTTTGTTTTGGGATTAAATTTTCAAAACTAAAGAAAAAAAAAAACATGTTTTTTAAACATGAAAACAAAATGTAAAAGTAAATATTTAATTATTTATTTTATTAAAAAAAACATTTAAAAAAAATAAAAAAAACAAAAACAAGTTTTTTTAGGCTATGCAAGAGGATTCCTGGAATCACACTCCTCCTCAATCCCATGTCCAGGCCCAAACCTGGCCATTTCTCTCCTCTACCCCCTCATTCCCCACCTCGCCAATCCTTTTCTCCCCCTCTCCTCACCTCCCAAATCCCCACCATTTGGGGAGGGAGGTGGGACAACGTGGGAGGGTGAAGGGGAGGTAGGAGAGGGGGAACAAAGAATTAGTTGAGAAAAAGAGAGGGGTCACGAGTAGGGGGGGAAAGGTGATGTCGGATATGACTTGAAGCCCAAAATCCAAGGCCAAAATGAGACAATTATTTATTTAATTATTTAAACAACTCTAGGAGTTGAAGAAATATCAAGTTGGATTGTTAGCTAGCTTCTTATTAGAACCAAGTAGATTCCCATTCGGGATTTCAATGGATACTAAGAAAATTGATAAACACAAGGGTTGCAAGGGTTTGCAAAATCTAAAAAAGGGAAAAAAAATATCCCTATCTCAATAGCAAGAGGAATTTCATAGGGTGGGGAAGTTTTGGAACTCCTTTCTAGATCTACATAATCTATAATTGAGGGATCCTTAGGTAATCCCTCCAATAATAGATACCATCCAATAAATTTCATTAATCTAGACTTACTAGAACCATTAATAGTCCACTAAGAGAAAAATTTAGAATTATTTTAGAAAACATGGTGAGTCCATTAAAACAATTGATTGTTGTATGGTTCCTTTGCTTCTTACTAATTGTGTGGTTGCACTAAATTTGGTTTTTATTGTACCTAATATCAACCCTTTTGATTTGTTTTAGTAGAATTTATTATTAATTAGGAAGAACTATAATTTTCAACAAAATTCCCATAGAATTTCGGGGAGAAATCCGTTGAAAAAGGGAATAGTATATATGTATTTATTAAGTTACTCATTTCCCAAATCAACAATTGTGAGTAGAGAGTCACAGAGTTAAATTTCATCCGTGCACTAATTGTCCATGTTTTTTTTTTAAATATTTTCCAATTTCCATTTTGTCTAAAAATGTTTCACCCAAAATCTATAGGATAAAATTATTTTATGCTAAGATTGCCAAAATTTCATAGAAAATGTATAACATCATTAGAAATTTCAATAGTTTTACAAAAATATCATCCATAAAATTATTCAAAGGCAAATTCAATGTTTTCATTAAAATAGAGTGCATCATAAGTTTTTATGGGGGGAGCCTACTTGGTCATTAATATGGTATTGTGATAAATAAAGTTTGTTAATGATTGGTGCAAAAAACAAATTATGATATCATTCAATCATGAAAATATCATGAGGAAGAGGCAAAGCTCTTGTGGAGATAAAAGACATGAAAGGCTAGAGGTTTTCTCATAATTGTAAAGAGGTCATAAACAAAGTTGGAGATTTAAATTATGGGGAAGCCATTGTAAGCCTTGCCAAGAATTAGACTAATACACATATTTGAAAGTATGCAAAGTTTATTAACCCATGGTTTCTAGCAGCAAAAAACTCTTGTAGCTTTCATGTAATGTTTGGATTTAGATTTTGTTACACTAGTTATCGGTATGTTTTCCTCAAGAGTGTTGTATAAAATTTGGGTCTTTTAATTTTGTTGTGTGTGTTTGATTTCATCTTACTTTTTTTAGATTACTTTAATTGCAGTGTTGTAGGTCATGACACTAGTGTGGTTGTAAACTAGGTCTGATCCCTACATGAAAGTATGAATGGTTACACGGAAGAAAATTATTAGGGAAAAATCATTGTAGAGGGTGAAAATTAGTTCCAACAAGTGGAAGAATCATTAGATGGAATTGTGACAAGGAAGATTACACAAGATAACAACAATCTAGACCATAGAGGAATTTACAAATTTAGTTTGAACACATTGAATAAGTGTTGTACAAATGAAATCATTGATTTGTTGAGAACAATGTCTACCAGGATGGACACCGTGGAATAAAATCACAAAATATTAGTTGTAATGGATTTTTGTGATGTCAGTGATCATGCCCAATAACTAGAGGTATCACTAGAAGGTGTTAAAGAAGCTTGGGGTCCAAAAAAGGAATGAAAAGGCCCTAGACATATTTAAGAGGTTGACGGAAAATGAAAACCCCTACCTACTCAATAATCTCAAACTCAACAAAAATCATAGATTAGATTGAGGTAATCAATAAATTATTTGAATTTGAGTAAATTGAAGACTTAAAGAGAGTTAAAATTGCAAGCACCATGTTGAAATTTCATGCATCCTTGTGGTGGGACAATCTACAATTTGACAAATAGAGAAAGGGAAAGGAGAAGATTGGGGCTTGGTACATGATTGTTTCCACACTAAAGGGTAAGTTGCTCCCTATGGGATATTCATTGAATTTATTCAAATAGTTAAAGTGTAAGTGAGTGTTTCCCTAATAAATGTTGTAAAATAGGTTATCTTATGGTCCAAATATCGCGTCGTCAATACTGAGACCAAAGATTTAACCTAATCCATTGTATCATCCAAAAATTTTATTCTTTTATGAAATATTCAAGGGTGTCACACCCTTTACCTATTGATGGTCTTTTAAGACCCATAAAAAAATCGTTATCCATTTTCATTTTCCAAGGTGAACCTCCCCTACATTGATTGTGTTTTCCGACTGATACCTTGCATACAATGAGAATTCCAAAATATCCATATTGTAATAAGAAGTTATGGTTTGAACCTTTTGGATGAGATCATAGGAATGAATCCAATTGTGTCCATATTTTCCATAAAGGGTGTGTTCAGAGGAAGCATGGGTTTGTGTGGTGGTGAGAGTGACTTTGTTAGTGACAAAAAATAAATGTGCTAGGTGGTATTCCAAAATGTAAACAGTAAATGTCAACCCTATAGTGAAAAAAAACTACAGAGATGTGGCTCTTGTTTTAAAAACACATTTGGAAAAATAGAATTGCTATAAAAAAAGAGTACATATTTGGGGAGTCACTTATCAAGTATGAAATAAGAATCTCTAACAGAATTATTGAGGATACAGCACAAAGAGAGTTAGGAATAGAATGTGCATATAGTACTAAGACTGCAATTGGTTGAGAAACATAAGTATAGTACCATGTGTGTTGTTTAATGTTGAACACATTGTTTCCTTGTGGAAACAATATATATTTAAGTTCTAGAGTGTAGAGAAAAATTACATTCAAGAAAATATCAATGGTCTCCCAAATGAGTAATGGTTCCCATTAAATTAGGCTTAAAACTATTGATCCCCATGTTGGCACCCAAAGTTTTTGGATAAAGGTTGTGTGCATCCACTACAGTTTTTCATGTACACCAATAGTTTCACAATGAATGAAATGAGGCACATGAACCAACTTAAGTTTTGTTAGGTACGCCAGTTAGAATTTCATTATATGCGTATTGGTTTGAACTTTTCTACACGTATTGGAAATAAAAAAGACACCACATGCACATTGAAATAAAGAAAAGAATCTTCAAGCGATCTTCTTGAATGATTACTCCAGGATACATGAGAGATCATGGAGTATTTAAGGAATGAGATTGAAAGTTAGTTAAGACTACAATGACTCCAAAGAGGCGACGTGAGAGGCATACTTGCGGAAAAAATGTGTGGAATTGGAAATCATCAGAGTGAGTGAATAATAAATGAAATTCATTGAGAATTAGAGTAGAGAAGGAAATGAAAGGGAGAAATGGCAAGAAAAAAGGGTTCAGTCATTGGTTCATCAGTTCATAGTTTGGATGATTGTTGATGGTCTATTTTTGTAATATAGAGAGTTTGAGAGAAAGAACATGTTGATATCAATTCTCGCTTCTGAATTTTCCCTCTCCTTTCTATTTTCCCAACTTCCTTTTTCGATTTATTTTCCCTTTTCTATACCTAGCCTCTTTTCCCCTTTTCTTTTCTCGCTTCTCTTTTCCCTTTATAGTTACTATACTTAGTCATTTTCTCAAAAACGATGGGTTCATGGATTGGCAGACTCACGTATCTTGATCTCCATCCATAATCCCATATCATGAGTCTGACTGAACACCATATTATTATATACTTAACATTTTTTGCAGTCACAGGTTCGTGGGTTCAAGCTTTCATATCCCAAGTTTCACAGTATCCATTTTGCACCCAAAGATCTTTGATCTACATTATGAACGCCTAACTTGTCATGAGTATCGAGGTCCTAAATATTTCATTTATCTTATATTGAAGTCTGACGGACTGTTCCTAACACTTAGCTTGTTTTCTATCATTTGCAACTGCAGGTTTGTGGGTTCTCGAGTTGGAGGGTTCACAAAAGTTCCCAAATCCTAATTGCTTTCATTCATCCCTGCCACCTTCACGTTTTTCCCAATACGCATTTAGTGTTGTTTAATGCTAATAAATCATTATGTATGTTCCATAAAGATAGTTACTAATAAGCGAAGGGTTCGAGCAAATTTCTCATTAAAATACATTAAATCACAATTTACCCTGTCTCTCTTTTCTTCCTCTACACAGTTTCTCCTCTAAGGTATTCAACAACCTTGAGAATCCTCTTGATATTATGAATTTTCTCGTGTGCCCTCCTGGCACATTCTTCTTTTACTCAAAATAGTTCATATGCACACTCCTTTCATTGGCTACAGAGTTTCAATACCCTATTGTGCAATCCTTTCATAGCCTAAAGAACCCAAAACAACTCTGCAACTCTCAACCAGATAGTGGAATATTATATTATCCCTACATATGGAAACCTATCACACATATATATCATACATTCATAAACACACAGAGATAACACTCGTGGAACACATAGAAACACACAGAGAATCATATGCAGGAAAAACTGCTCTTTGTATTAATATGAATGTTTATTTACAATGGTGGTGAGATCAGTCTGCAACTGAGTCTCGACTCTCTCCTCTCCTTACTCTCCTTCTCCTAAACTTTCTTACTTTTTTCTAATACCAAAATCTCTTTATAAAAGAGAGGCTCCTCGAGCCTTTTCCTCCAAGCTACCTAACCTCATCCATTACATTTAAGTTTATTTAATGTCCATCTAGTTTGAATTAAATCTAGAGACATCAATCTGTTAGCCATTAAAGGAGACATTATGTTCTGTCTTCTCAAAGGAATGGGTTGGTTTTCACTCAACCTTACATCATAAATCCATATAGGATCATATTTAAACTTTAAAAATGGGAGGGTTGGTGTCTCTCCCTCTCTTGAATACGCATTGATGTGATGGCTACCTGACACATGGCTGAGGTGAAGCGATGCTCTTGCATCATGATGTATGATAACCATTTTTGTAAGAAAATTCAACTAAGTGGAGGTACTCCTCCCACTTATTTTGTTTCATCCTTACACACATTAGAAACATGTCTTCGATAATATGGTTTGTTTGTTCTGGTTTCCCATCCATTTGTGGATGGTAGCTTGTGCTAAAATTCAAGTTAGTATCCAATCTTGCAAACAATTCGTTCAAAAAAATTGACGTAAATTTGAAATCTCTATAAAAAATTCAATGATATTAATTGCTTTATAGGAAGATTTTACAGGTATAAAATGTGTAGATTTGCTTAGTTTATCAATTACTACCATAATCAAGTCATTTTTCCTTTGAGGCTTAGGCAAACCTGTGATGAAGTCCATCGAGATAATCTCCCATTTCCACTCTGGTATAGGCAGAGGTTGTGACAGACCTGATGGGTGCTGATGTTCAGCCTTTAACTCTTGACAATCTAAGCATTTAGATAAATATGCAGTTGTTTTTTTTTTCATGTAAGGCCAATAAAACAATTTTCTTAAGTTTGTTATAGTTTTCTGGTATCCTGGGTGACCAGAATATGTTTTTTTGTGCAGTTTGTTAAGAATTGTTATCTTTAAATCAATAGAATTTTGTACATACAGTTGGTTTTTGAAACCTAATACTCCATTTTTTTCTGAACTCAGATCTTCTCTATTCAGTTTTTCAGCATTTCCTTGCAATTTTGTTGTTGTTTTTATCAAATTTAGTCATTATTACTTGTAGATTTTATTCTTTGTTTGATATTGATTTATTCTTTGTTGATGCTTATTTCATAGAGTCTGTTAGTCCTTCGACTTAGTGCATCTCAGACCTTCTTTTCCTTACCTTTGATGTGTTGTACCTAGAAGTCAAATTCGCTTAAAAAGGCGAGCCATCTTGCTTTCCTCGCCTTGATATCTTGTTGACTAAACAAATACTTTACACCATTGTTTTTGGTTAATAACATAAACTTTCTTCCCATTAAATAATGTTGCCACATTTTTAAAGCATGAATTACGATTGTTAATTCAAAATCGTGTGTCACATAATTCCATTCATGTTCCTTCAGTTTACGAGATTCATAACAAATGCCATGTTCATCTTGTGTCAATACACCTCCTAATTCATCCTTGCTTTCATCCACGCAAAATGTAAAATATTTATCGGGATCCTCTACCTTTAGGATAGGTGCTATAGTTAACAGACATTTTAATTTATCAAAGTTGTCCTGACATTTTAGTGACCAAGTAAATCTTGTTCCCTTTTTCTGTAGTGATGTAATCGGGTACGCAATCTTAGAAAACCATTCGATAACCTCCAACAATATCTGGTAATTCCCATAAAGGATCTTATTCCTTCTACATCCTTAGGGAAAGGCTATTCCATAATGGCTTTTATCTATTCTAGATCAACTGCAATACCATATTCGGATATCACATGTCCTAAGTACTGTATCTTTCTTTGGTAGAAGTCATTCTTCCTGAACTTAGCATACAATTTATGTTTTCTTAAAGTCTACAATACTATCTTCAGATGTTCTTCATGTTCTTCTTATGTTTTTGAGTAAACTAAAATATCATTGATAAAATCCAGTGTAAATTTATCCAGGTATTGGCTGAATATACTATTCATCAAGAACATAAAGGTTGTTGGTGCATTAGTAAGCCCGAATGAGATTATGACAAACTCATAGTGTCCATAACTTGTTCTAAAAGTTGTTTTATTTACATCTTCATCCTTTATTCTGACTTGGTGATAACCAGACCTTAAATACAGTTTAGAAAATATCTTTGATCCTTCAACTTGGTTAAAGAGTTCAACAATTATGGGTAAGGGATACTTATTCTTAATTGTCATTTTATTCAGTTGTTGATAGTCAATACACAGTCTCAAAGTCCCATATTTCTTCTTAACGAATAAAACTAGTGATCCCCAAGGATAAACACTTGGTTTGATATATTCCTTATCGAGTATTTCTTGTAATTGAATTTTTCAGTTCTATTTATTCGGGTAGTCTCATCCTATAAGGTACCTTAGATACTAGGGTAGATCCATGAAATAGATCGATAGAGAAATCTATCTTTGTCCTTGGAGGTATTTCTGGTATTTCATCTACAAACACATCTTTGAACCCACATAGGACTATAAAGTCTTCTAAAATTGGTTTGATTTCATCCCTTAGTAGGTTAATTACCTATAAAACATAAATTTGACAGCCTTTGTTCATAGATTTGTTAAACTGCATGGTTGATATTTTCCTAACCGAAACTAGTTTCCTGATCCCTTGTACCATCCTAACTATATTTTTTCATCTATGGGTGAAATCATGAAGATGGGTTACACTTTTTCTTGTTTTATGAGAAAAAAAATTGTATTTTCACAAGTTCTTCAACTTCTGGCATACAAAAGTATTTTTTTATTCAGAATTTCACTTTACAGTAAAAACAAAAATCGTGAAGATTTTTATTATCTTTCCAATGACTATTTTTCAATTTTTTTTTAACACGATTTGATATGTCAATTTGACAATTGTTTAATAGTATGTTCCTTAAACATGAAAGGAATGATAATGAGTTACTTTTTCCCACAAAAATGTATCTATTGTTAAACTTATGTTTTTAAGAAATGAAATATACTTCAACAATCTACAGAGACTCTATTTTATTATGACTATAATTTTGAATCTAACGGATGAATATTATAATTTCTAGAATTTTCTGAATTTGACCAAGTTGAAAACGTTGCAGATTTTAAACACATGTTTTTCTACACCTTGTATCTATCTCAATTTTTACTTTAAACTAAAATTTAAATATATCCTTTTGAAAAGAAGCGTTTAAGGATTATGAATATATTTTTTTCTAAATTTTTTACTGCATATTTTTAGAGATACCGATATTTCATTTCATCAAATCACAATGTCTGTTGAAAATATTATGCAGTGATTTTTTCTAAAAATTAAACAAAATTAGATAAAAATAAAGAAAATGAAAACAAGTTATAGGAATTGAAAGTAAATTCAATTTTGGAAATGCTCGTGTCATTTTTGAAACCAAATTCTTAGTACTTTCAGGATTCCGCAACCTATGAAGTTCAGGTACGCTTGATCGAGGTGGATATCGATGGCCAACCATCTTTTCCAACTGGATCAAAACAATTTTCAGGAAATTTTGGTAATTTTCTATTTTTAGCAGTTTTTCAGGTCCTGAACTTCCAGAGCCATTTTGAGGCCCTAAATGACATTTTTTGGGAAAACAGGGAGCACCATGGACCAACTTTTGATGTTTCTCACACAAAATTTGTAGTCTTGGGATAGATCTTTCTAATGGTGTATCGAGCGCCCCAAACGAAGATCCTATGCAAAAGTTACACCCCTCAGAACTCGACATATCAACTACCCCCATCGGGGCCCGCAAACCTTTTGGATTTTCATCTTCCGGTGTTAGGGTTTTGGATTTTCCTTATGTTGAAAATACCCTTAGAGCCTCATTGAAAAGATAATCTTCTTGTGAATGAGCCTAGCCGTCACATCTCTTCTCAGAGATAAGCCACCACCATTCTAGCGAGTCTTTCACTCTATATTTTTACCGTCTCTGTACATTTATTTCATTAATAGAAATCGTGTATTACTGTATCTCTATGTTTATGGTTGCATCTCTGATACATTTTTGTTATATTATGGGATATCTGCGATATCTCTGTGCAATTATTTATTATATCTCCGCTCTCATTTCATGCCGAAAATAATTCGGATCAGTGGTATCAGAGCATGTTGCTCTTGATCGTTTTCATTGCATGTCCCCAGTGCAGCCTGAGCATAGAAATTTTGGTATCGAGCTTGTCTCTCTTGAGGAAAATCACTCATGCACACCCAAAAAACCCTCAATGGTAGAAGAAAAGAAAAACGATGGAGTAGACGATCTTATCAATATGTTGCTTGAGAAAGATCTCACACGAAAGAGGGATGAAATGATGGATAATTTTTTCCAAATCCTTCAATGCATGTGGAGAGAAACATACACATCTTCATCAAGCGACCACTTTGGAATTACCTCACCTTTCAAGGTACAAGTTAATTTTGATATTCCTGTATTTGAAGGACAGAGAGATGCAGAAGCCTTAGACAAATGGTTAAATTTTCTAGAAGGTTATTTCTTTGTTCACAACTTTTCCAATAGAGAAGAGATCACCTTCGCACTCCTTAAATCTCTCCCTCATGTCAAACATTGGCGGGAAACTTACTAGGAGAAAAATTCCACAGAGGAGTCTGGAATATATGGAGTCGAGCCCACTTGGGATTTTTTTGTGGATATAGTAAAGGAATAGTAGTACCCTATTGGCAAATATGAGGACCAGTACATGAGATGGACAACACTGTAGAAAGAGAGGGGCCAAACGGTTCTAGAGTTCACCAATATCTTCCATATGTTGCACACCAATCTTGGTATCAAAGACTCTGAGTGACATCTGGTTCTGAAATACCGCGGGGATCTACATAGATACATCCAAACTAAAATGGATTTTCTAGACATCTCATCACTTGGTTCTGTTTATCGATATGTTGTTAAAATTGAGTAAAAATTTAAGCACCAGAATAAACGGGAGTTTGGATATTCAAATCCACAACAACCGAAGTATGAGAAAGACGACCCTAACAAACAACTTCCTGAAAACTATTCTAAGCCACAGGAAAAGAAGGGTCATGAAAAGATGAAGAAGGACATCGGAAAATGGTGTGATTTCCACAAGAGCTCTTGGCACAACACCGATGAATATCGCACAAAACAGTCATTGGTGGATGAGACCAAAGACAAGGAGGCAACCTTGATTCAAAATCTGATTCTGAAAATACTGGTAGAAGATAGATCATCGACGCAGACCCCACTTCTATTATCGCCACTGCAACAATTCAATCAGAAAAACCAATGGATCCTTAAGAGGGGGATCACCTTTTTCATTCACAGATGTGGGTGAAGGGGACCCCTCTCCATTTTATTGTTGATACCGGAAACTAGAAGAACCTCATCTCAGCAGAGGTCATCAAACAGTTGGCATTGTCGACAACACCACACCCGCATCCATACAACATCGGGTGGCTTCTCCACGGACGAGATATCTTTGTCAGCCAACAGTGTCGATTGTCATATGGCACCCAACCCTTCAGGGATGAGGTATTATGTGATGTTTCTCCATAGGATGTCTATGATGTTCTCTTGGTCCAACCATATATGTGGAAGCAACATGTTATTTATGAGTCTCGACCTCGTAGTGTCATTGTTACTTTGGGGGGTCATCTCTACATAATACCAAAGTTAATTCTGACTATTGTCCCACCTAAAAAGTGTTGCAAGGTAGTATCTCATACTACAAAATTTAGTTTTTTCACAATCTATTCAAAAGGTGAACAGAAGTATATTGCAACCACTACAGCCTCGACCCAAGCACCTTCTATCGAGCAAAAGTAGGTCGAAAAGGTTGCAACAAAGAGCAAATATTCCTTCTACACATAGTCATATCATGTAGCCATACTAGTTAAAAAGGTCCAACCCTTTAGGCCACAGGTTCGTGACAACCTTAAGAAATGTGATGTCTCCAGTAAGGCAAGAAAATCACCAAGATTCAAATTCAACAATCACTTTCCCCTCTCCCCCGGGAACTCAATGCAATGGATAACATTGCTTACTAAGGAGGGAGGATTGATCTAGGTGGACATCGGTGGCCACCCATATTTTCCAACTGGCCCAAGAAGTTTTCTAGTAATTTTGGTAATTTACTATTTTTGGTAGTTTTTCGAGTATTCAACTTCCAGAGTCGTTTAGAGGCCCTAAACAACATTTTTTGGGAAAACGGGGAGCAACATGGAGTGGAGTTCAATGTTTTTCACACAAAAGTTGTAGCCCTCAAATAGAGCACCCAAAATAGAGATCGTATGAAAAATTTACGCCCATCGAAAGTTGACGTATCAACTACCCCCATTGGGGCCCACAAACCTTTTGGATTTTCATCTTCCGGGGTTAGGGTTTTTTATTTTCCTTATGTTAAAAAGGCCCTTAGAGCCTCATTGAAAAGATCATGTTCTTGCGAATGAGTGCAACCGTCACTTCTCTTCTCAGAGATAAGCTGCCACCATTATAGCGAGTCTTTCACTCTATATTTTTGCAGTCTCTATATATTTATTTCATTAATAGAAATCATGTATTACTATATATCTATGTTTATGGTTGCATCTATAATACATTTATGTTATATTATTGGATATCTATGATATCTCTCTGCATTTATTTATTATATCTTCGCTCTCATTTCGTGCCGAAAATAATCCAGATCAAAGCTTGGGGCAATTCTCTAGTTTTTGTTTTCAGTCGCAATTTCATGTTTTCAGCCGAAAAAATATTATTTTGGCTGAAAGAATAAATTCTAACGAAAACAGTCAAAACTGAATGGCTTCCAAGGTTTTCGGTTGAAAAAACCTTCTTTCGGACGAAAGCCTGTTGAGCGAATTCTATCGGATGGAAAAAATGAAAAGACACACCGTATCATTTCATTTCGTGCCAAATTGTATAAATAGGATTTCGGCCAAACACATTTAACACAATTCATTGGATGGACAGACAGATATGAGCTTGGAGATAGGGATTTCAAAGAATTTCTACTATTGATTGCAGTTGTATTATTTTCTTTCTTTATTTCTTCCCTCTGTTCCATAGGCTTAATCAGAGTATCGATATCGATACATGATGGTTTTCTAGAGCACCTAAACAAGGTTTCAAATCATCTTTTTGGTTTTTGCTTCAAATAAGGTAATTGATGTTTGTTCAAGTTTTTATTGGAATAACAATTTATATGTTGAAAGATAAATGTTGAGCATTTTTTTAAGGTGAAGTCTTTGTTGAACATATATTTTATAGATAACTATAAAAGTCATGGGAAACAAAATTTTGTGCAACGGAAAATTTGATCGTGCTTGAGATGATACTCGCCAAAATGAACAAAGGAAAGAACATTATTGGAGAAAGAAACGAGAATGTGCAAATATTGAAGAAAGAAACAATGATAATGTCAATAGAGATTTTCAATAAGAAGAAGTTCAACTAGGTATGCATGCACATATGATGATCAAGCACATGATACACATTGGGACTATATTAAGAAAGTACATAATTTAAAGTATAGAATTCAAATTTAAAATATTGTAAATAATATAATTGATTGTAATTACAATTTGATGTTTTTCAAAAAACATAAATTTATTTGTCTCATAAATAGATTGCTAAGTTATCTTTGGTAAGATTATCCACCACTACCATGATAGAATCTTGTTGCATGTTTGTTCTCGGAAGTTTAGTAATGAAATCCATTGTCACAACTTCCCATTTCCACTCAAGAATGGGTAATGGCTGTAGCAATCCAGTTGGTTTCCTATGCTCAAATTTTATCTTTTGACATTCCAATTATTTGGTAATAAAATCAACAACCTCTTTCTTTATGCCTGGCCAATAATATTGGCTCTTGATAGCTGCTATAGTTTTTTGATAACCTGGGTGCCCATCATAAGGTACACTATACATTTCTCTCAATATCAGATTTTTCAATTCCTAGGAATTTGGCACATAAATTCTTCCCTTGTACATGAAAATTTCATCATTATCTAGCTTGTATTGTTTAATTTTATGCTGCAAAATACATTGTTGTAATTTTGCCCCTAATTCCTTGTATTGCAAATCTGATTTGGAGGCCTCTATAATTCTTTCTTTTAAATATGATTGGTACATGCTAATGGTTGTAGCATGCAATTCATGCACTCTTTTGATGAGTGCGTCAACCACTTTGTTCTCTTTCCCCTTGATATGCCTCATATCAAAGTCATATTCACTTAGAAATTCTAACCATCTGCTTTGCCTAGAATTTAGAGTTGGTTGATCAAATAAATATTTTAGAGCATTATGGTGTTTCCTTAGCTCAAACCTTTTTCCCATGAGTTAGTATCTCTATTTCCTCAAGGCATGCACTATGACTACCAACTCCAAATCATGAGTAGCATAGTGTCTTTCATGCTCCTTTAACTTCCTTGATTCATAACATATAAAAAACCCATTTTGAGTGAGGACTCCGCCAAGTCCTTCTTTACATGCATCTATGAATACAATGAAGTCTTCATTTGAGTCTGCAATCCTTAATATTGGAGAACTTGTTAATAATTTTTTTAAGTGATGGAAACTCTTTTTACAATCCAATGTCCATTGAAACTTCACACCCTTCTTTTGCAAGGAAGTGATTGGGTGTGCAATCTTTGAGAATACTTCAATAAATCTCCTGTAGTATCCTGCAAGGCCCATGAATGGTCTGACCTCTATGACATTGTTTAGCAATGACCATTCTCTAATGGCTTCTATATTCATAGAATCCTCTGCTATCCCATCTTCTAAAATGATATGCCCCAAATAATGAATTTGCTTCTGATAAAATGAACACTTGCTCAATTTGGCATACAGTTGATGCTCCCTTAATACTTGCAACACCATCCTCAAATTATTTTCATGTTCTTCTTTTGACTTGGAATATACAATAATGTCATCCAAAAATACAATGACAAACTTCTTTAAGTATTCTTAGAAAACACCATTCATTAAGCACATGAAAACAGTTGGTGCATTTGACAACCCAAATGACACCACTGTGAACTCATAATGACCATACCTTGTCCTGAAGGTGGTCTGGTTAATATCTTCCTCCTTAATCCTTACTTGATGATATCTTGACCTAAGGTCTTTCTTTGAAAATATTTTTTCATCCTTCAATTGATCAAAGAGATCATCAGTCTTTGGCAGAGGATGCTTGTTCTTAATAGTCACTTTATTAAACTTTCTAAAATCAATGCACAATATTAATGTCTCATCTTTCCTCTTCAAAAACAAGACTCAGACAGCACAAGGTGACACACTTGGGCATATATACCCATTCTTCAGAATTTCTTCAAGCTGCATTTGCAACTCCTTCAGCTCTGGTGTACTCATTCTGTAAGGAGTCTTTGACACTAGAGCTTCTCCAGGAATTAAATTTATAGAGAAATCAATATCTATGTTTGGGGGTAGTCCTGGTACCTCCTTGAACACATCTTCAAAATCTTCCAGGACTGCATGATCTTCCAAATTTGGAACCTTATATTTAGGTGTCTCTTCCATATGAGTTGCAAATAATTGACACCCTTTTCTGTAACATTTCTTCAGCTGCAATGCTGAAATTTCCACGATGGTTACTTCTCTAGGAATTCCCTGCATTTTCCTTAGGCTCCATTCCTCATCCAAGCAAGTAAATTTCTTGTTATGATATTCTAGGATAGCATGTTGTTGGTCCAACCAGTCCATCCCAATTAGACAATCATATGAAACTAAAGGAAAGATGTTCAAATATTCCATGGTGCTCAGTCTATTCATGTTCATAAAACATGACTTAACCATCTCATTAACATTTCTTTTGGATTCGATAGCCAGATGTACTAGCCAATATTTTCCATGCTTTCTTCTTGGAAAATGCAAACTTTCCACCATCTTAGGATCCATATAACTATAACTAGCTCCTTAATCAATTAAAATAGAAATGGTTTGGTTGTTGATCATACGTTCCACTTCAATCATATGTGACTGATACTCTTCTTGCTTGTTGTCCAGGGCTGCATAGATCCTTGGTACATTTCTGCCCATGTCCTCCACTATTTCATCTTGATGTACATTGTGAACACTTCTCACTTTTTCACCTCTGTGAGGACAATCTCTAAACATCTCCTTTACAACCGCAACATTGAATAGGTGGTTTCCTTGGCCTTTGACCCCGTATATCAATATTTTTGGGTTCTATAGAAGTTTGTTGTCCCTGAGGATTATTTCTAAAGAATGGTAGCTTAGTCCCCTTCTTCCTCTGATCCATCTTGAGTTTCTTTTTGTCTTCACAAGATTTTCAGAAAGTTGGCCTTGATTTTTGTTGATCATATAGGCATTTATCTCACCTTATGGTATCTATAATACACCATTTATAAAAATTATGCAGAACATAAAGAAATGCTAGAAATGGCAGAATAATAGTAATATAACCAACATAATCTCCACAATAACAAAAAAATTATATAAGAACAACAACAGAAATAACACTTTGATTCATAAAGCAATGTTCACAGGCCTCTTCGATGGGGCAACCTCCAGTCGAGAAATGCTCTGTTACAATAATCTCCAAGATAGGGTTTTCATACCCTCGGTCCTTATTTATAATAAATATGTCTATCAAGAGAAGCATATAGAGGAAGATCCTTCTAGAAGTGGAAGCTTCTATTAGGTCTTCTTACATATGCCTTATTCTATTTTGTTGAAAGGCCTTATTAATATTGACCTTTATTACATCTGAATATATTGATCTACCTATGTGCGGGTTAGGACCCTAACATGTTTGCCCCCTTAAAAACAACCTTGTCCTCAAGGCTTGAGATGTGGAAACTATTGTAGAATGGTAGCTAGTTCCCAAGTGGCATCTGCTGGAGTTGTATATTTCCACTGGACTAGCACTTCCTTGATGGTTCACTGACACAAGCAATGCTCATGTTGGTCCAAAACTGCTTCTGGCTGTATCCAAAAGGAGCCTTCTTCAGTTAACTCGGGAAGGTTGGTTTGAATTTGGCACCTAGTTCCAATCACCTTCTTTAAGCATGAAACATGAAAAACATGATGTAGCTTTGACTGACTGGGCAGAGCTAACTGATAAGCGACTTGTCCCACACTCTTAAGAACTATATAAGGACCATAAAAGTTGGGCACTAGCTTCTGACACTACTCGGCCTTGAGGGAAGTTTGCTTGTATGGTTTTCATCATAGAAACACCTGATCCACTTCTGCAAATTGACATTCAGAGAAACCTTGATCTGCTTGTTGCTTCATATGATTCTGTGCCATGACCAAGTTCTCTTTAAGGGTACGAAGAATATCCTCTTGAACTATAAGTGTTTGGTCAATCGTCTGGACATTCGAGGTACCTGGTAAGTATGAGATAACTAAAGGGGGATTTTGTCCATATGCCACTTCAAAAGGAGTCATGCATGTAGCTATATGGTAGGAAGTGTTGTACCACCATTCAGTTAGGGGTAACCATTGAGACCACTGATTTTCTTTTCAGAGGCAAAACACCTTAGATATGTTTCCAAACACTTGTTGACAACTTTCATTTGACCATCAGTCTGGGGATGATAAGTTGTGCTTAGATGAAATTGAGTGCCCTGTAGATTAAACAGTTCTTGCCAAAAATTTCTTATGAAAGTTGGTTCACGATCAGAAACAATAGAGTGCGGCATGCCATGAAGCTTTAAGACTTGGTCCATGAAAATTTGAGCCATCGTGGATGCAGTAAATGGGCGTTGATGAGAACAAAAATGAGCATACTTGGAAAGGTAATCCACAACCACCATTATGACTGATTTATTTCTCGATTTGGGTAAGCCAGTAATAAATTCCATAGAGATATCCTTCCAAATAGCAGCTGGAATCGGAAACGGTTGTAGTGTGCCTGGAGATTTGACTGTTTCTCCCTTGTTTCATTGACACACCTCACATTCAGCGATAAAATTATGGATGTCATGTTTCATACCATCCCAGAAGAAAGAATGTTTGACCCTGTCATAGGTTTTGGTGAACCTGGAGTGCCCCGCTGTGGGTGTAGCATGAAGCTCAGAAAGTACCACGGATTTAAGCTTTGATTGTTTACTTAAATACAAATGACCTTTGTATCAAAGCTCATCCTGGAGCCAAGAGTACCCTGGGGAAGTTGGAGCATTGGTCTACAATTGTTGGATCAGATGTGAACTTTTGGGATCTTGTAGCCATTCTTACTGCACATCTTGGAGCCAATTTGGTACAATGAAGGAAAGAGAAAATGTGGATCCTTCTTCTTCATATTTTCGGGACAGTGCATCCACCACCACATTGTATTTTCCCTTCTTGTAAATGATCTCATAATCATATCCAAAGAGCTTAGTCACCCATTTTTGTTGCTCCGGGCAGGAAATGCATAGTTTCAAAAAGTACTTGAGTCTTTGATGTTCTGTCTTAATTTGGAAACATTTCCCCAATAGATAAGGGTGCCACAGATCAACGACATGAATAATAGACAACATTTCCTTTTCATAGATGGGTTTTCCCAGATTCCTTTCAGATAGTTGCCTACTGGTGAAAGCCAAAGGTCGACCCTCTTGCATAAGGACAACACCTATTCATCTCCCTAAGGCATCACATTCTAACACAAAGGTCTTTGTGAAATCAGGAAGGGCCAGAACTCGAGTGTTTCACATGGTTGTCTTCAAGGTTGAAAATCTTGAGCAGCGGATGGAGTCCAAGTCAAAGAGTTCTTTTTAAGGAGATTTGTGAGAGGTGTTGCAATCTTTCCATAATTCTTAAAAAACTTGCGATAATACCCTGTTAAGCCCATAAATCCACGCAAGTTTTTGAGAGTCTTTGGGTGTGGCGAGTCTCTCATAGCTTCAATCTTTTTCGGATCCACCCTGACGCCATCCTTGCCAACCAGATGACCCAAGTATTCTACTTCCGAGGCACCAAAAGCACATTTAGACTATTTTAGGAAAATTTTGTGCTAAGAGAGTAGATGCAGAACTCGATCCACATGAGTAAGATGGTCTGTCTAGGTTTTTCTATAGATTAGGATATCATCAAAGAAAACTAATACAAAATGATGGAGAAAAGGATGGAAGAAATGATTCATGAGGCTTTGGAAGGTGGAAGGGGCATTACACAAGCGAAAGGGCATGACCAAAAACTCATAGTATCCCTCATGAGTGTGAAAGGCCATGTTGGGAATGTCTTCCTCCTTCATATGGATCTGGTGATAGCCCATGTGAAGATCAAGAATTGGGTGCCACTCAATTCATCCAGTAGGTCATCAGTGACAGGAATGGGAAATTTGTCTTTAATGGTCAGTTTGTTGAGGGCACGGAAGTCAAGACACATTCTCCAAGAACCTTCTTTCTTCATGAACATGACTATAGGAGAAGAGTAACGGCTCGTACTAGGGAGAATAATGTGTTGGTTGTGGAGCCTGATTATCTTCTTGATTCATAGGTCCTTGCTTTCATTCGTGTTTATACCCCATGAATTATTTACACCCCAGAAGTATGTACACTCTTCCATGCGGGGGAGTGCAGAGGGGGAGTACCCCCTCTACGAGGTCTGGGGGAAAGCGGGCCCTCAGCGGGGGTTCGGGGACGAAGCCCCCGAACCAAAAATAACCTTGTAAAACTATATTGTAATTTCATTGTAAATCTGGACCGTTCATTATAAGGTCACAGATCTAACGGTAGAGATTGTGTTAGGTTTTTTTTCCCTAGAAGGAAACCCTCTTTTATGAGGGAAATGTATTGCGGCTATGGATGATGGTGAATATTGTATTATGATAGAGGAGACTGTGAGAGAAAGAAGAGGAAGTTACAACAGGTTTTGATGTAGGTTGTATACCTTTATTTGCTGGATAATAATAAAGGAAGGACCTGGCCATTTCTCTGGTGGACGTAGCCCAAACTGGGTGAACCATGTAAATCTGTGTCTCTCTTGTATTGTGTGTCTTCTATGTTTTGTTTCTACATTTGTTTTATTTTATTGCTCCGTGGTCCTATTTTTCTAACAACTGGTATTAGAGTGTAAGGTAACTCACAGGAAAAAAAGGGTTCCTGGTTCTAGTGGGAGCAATGTCGGAAGATGGAAAGTTTAGGGTCAAGAAATTTAACAGCCAAAACTACCAGTTATGGAAGATGCAGATGGAAGACTATTTATATCAGAAGGATCTATTCCTACCATTGAGTGGAGTAGCAAAGAAGCCGACAACCATGAAGGATGAAGAATGGAAGATTCTTGACAGAAAGGATCTAGAAATGATACGGCTGAGCCTGGCAGTGTCGATGGCTTTCAATATTTCGAAAGAAAAGACAACGAAGGGTTTGATGGATGCATTGGCCAAATTGTATGAAAAACCCTTGACGTAGAATAAGGTATTTCTAATGAAGAGATTTTTTTAATATGAAGATGTCAGAAGGCGGGTCTGTTGCAGATCATTTAAATGAATTTAATATGGTTACTAATCAACTAAGTTCTGTAAAAGTGGACTTTGATGATGAGGTTAGGGCTCTTCTAATCTTGTGCTCATTGCCAAAAATATGGAATGGCTTGGTCATGGCTGT
>ML798533.1:0-62499 GCA_009831015.1 Picea engelmannii | reverse complement strand
AAAGAAGGTGTTGGAGAGGTTTAGAATGCAGAATGCAAAACCAGTTAGTACACCTTTGGCCAGCCATTTCAAATTAACTAAGGAAATGTGTCCCAAGACACAGGAGGAGATAGAATACATGTCCAGGGTGCCTTATTCATCAACAGTTGGCAGCTTGATGTATGCAATGGTTTTCACAAGACCAGATATTGCACATGCAGTGGGAGTTGTGAGCAGGTATATGAAAAATCTAGGTAAAGAACATTGGGAGGCAGTAAAGTGGATTCTCATGTATTTGAGAGGTACTACTACACATGCATTATGTTTTGGAGGTTTAGACACTTTTCTACATGGATATGTTGATTCAGATATGGCAGGTGATAAATACAATAGGAGGAGCACCACAGGGTATGTTTTTACTATAGGTGGAACAACAGTAAGTTGGATTTCGAAACTGCAAAAGGTTGTTGCACTTTCAACAACAGAGGCAGAGTATGTTGCTTCTACAGAGGATAGTAAAGAAATTATTTGGTTACAAAGGTTTATGGAGGAATTGGGAAAGAAGCAGGAGAACAACCGGTTGTACTATGACAGTCAGAGTGCCATTCACCTTGAAAAGAACTCATCCTTCCATTCAAAGACTAAGCATATACATTTGAGGTACCACTTCATATGATCCGCCTTGGAATATTGACAATTGAAGCTGGAAAAGATACACATTAGCCAGAATCCTGTAGACATGTTAACAAAGGGAGTAACCAGGGAGAAACTGAGTTCCTGCTCAGTTTTAGTTGGTCTTCAAGAATGAATATGAAAATGAGAAATTTGCCAGGTCCAAGAAGGTTCAGAGTCCAGCATATACATCAACAGTGAAGTTGTTAAGATCAGTCTCCAAGTGGGAGATTGTTGGTTGTGGAGCCTAATTATCTTCTTGATTCAGAGGTCCTTGCTTTGAGTCATGTTTATACGCCATGAAGTATTTACACCCCATAAGTATGTACACTCTTCCATGCGGTGGAGTGCAGAGGGGGGGTACCCCCTCTACGGGGTCCGTGGGGGCTATCCTTTCGGCTGGGGGGTCTAGGGCCAAGTGGGCCCCCAGTGGGGGTTCGAGGGTGAAGCCCCCGAAGCAAAAATTTCTTTGTAAAAGTATATTGTAAGTTCATTGTAAATCTGGACCGTTCATTATAAGGTCGCAGATCTAACGGTAAATATTGTTTTAGGGTTTTTTGCCCTATAAGGCAACCCTCTTTTATGAGGGAAATGTATTGCAGCTATGGATGATGGTGAATATTGTATGTTGAGAGAGGATACTGTGAGAGAAAGAAGAGGAAGTTATAGCGGGTTTTGTTGTAGGTTGTATCCCTTCATTTGCTGGATAATAATAAAGGAAGGACCTGGCAATTTCTCTGGTGGACGTAGCCCACACTGGGTGAACCATGTAAATCTATGTCTCTCTTATATTGTGTGTCTTCTGTGTTTTGTTTCTGCATTTTTTTTATTTTATTGCTCCGCAGTCCTGTTTTTTTAACATAATACCTGCAGTAAGGAGTTCCTAGACCATTTTCTCAATTTCATTTTTTTGTGAAAAGGGGTGGCAATATGGACAGATATTGGGAGGAAGACTTGTGGTTACAAGGGGAATGGAATGATCATGAACACTGCGGGAAGGAGGGAGTCCTTGGGGAGTGGAAAATACCATTTGGTGTTTAGAAAGGAGGGCTTGGAGGTCTTCTGCAACTGAGGGTGTCTCTGTTGCTTGTATGGAATGGAGTTGGGTAATGACAGTAGAATGACCTTTTTTGAGATCCTTTTAAATGTGATGGGAACTAATGACCTCAGGTGAACTAGCTGTGTTGCTTTGGAATTTATGTTGGTGGCCTTCTTGGTCGAATTGCATGGTTAATGCCTTAAAATACATGAAAATGGGACCCAAAGTCCTTAGCCAGCCTGCACCCAACACAATGTCAAAACCTCCCATGTCGATAGCAAACATATGGGATTTTAGGTGGTAGTCACTGATTTGGAGATGCACATTTTCACAACGCCCTTCGCATTTGATGGAACCACCATTGGCAATCATGATTTGGAAATTGTTGATAGCATGGATGTAACAATGAGTTTCTTGGGCAATGCAGTGATGAATAAAATTATGGGTGCTTCCACTATCAACCAGAAGGATGACCTTCTGATGCTTGATGTAACCGATTAACTTGAGGGTTTGGGGGGTAGAGAAGCCAGTGAGAGCATTGAGGGAAATGATCGGTTCCACTTCAGGAGGGTATGAGGGAGGGTTTATGTCATTGATTTTAGATGACTCAGGCACAAGCGGAGTTTCAACATCCTCTTTTGAAATATCCTCAGAGATGGCCATAAAAATCTTTTGTTCCTTACACTTGTGTCTTAGGAAATATTTTTCATCACAATTATAACAAAGGCCTTTGAGTTGGCATTTATCCATTTCAGCCCTAGTCAATTTTTGGATCTTTAATGGGACGGAGGGAGTAGTGGGATTTGCGGGTTTAGGGTGAGGGATAAAGGAGGGTTTACAGTTTTGAGAGGATACAACCTGTTGTTCTTCTTTAGATTTTTTAGTAGCCTCCACCCAACTCGAAGGTCGAGCCATGAGGACATGCATCCAATTATCCTCCTTGAGGCCACTGATAAAACACTCTTGAAAGAAAGCATCAGTCATGCCCTCTGTTCGAAAAGCCAGGCGCTCAAAGGAAAATATGAAGTATTCTACTATTCATGATTGTTTCAACTTTTTCAAATGGCCCAAATGGTTGGTGTCAGTGTCAAAGCATTCATAAAGCTCAGTCGCAAATTAGGTCCAAGCAATATACCCTTTACAGGAAGTTTTTCTCCATTGCCACCATTGCAAACGTTCTTGATCTAGATGGAGAAAACCATACCGGAGTTTGGCCAAGTCATCTGTAATGCCGTATAAAGAGAAATAATGTTCCATTTGGGTGACCTAACCTGTGGGGTCTGAACCATAAAATTTGGTCACATCCACCCGTGGAAGGTGGAGGTCAAGTTGAAAGTGATGGGGCTGAAAGGTATGGGAATGGGAGGAGTGTTCACCTTCAGTCTTTGGAGGTGCATCACATAAAGGGTCATCTGTAGGGATCTTCAGTTTGGTGCAGAGTGATGCAAAGACAGATTCTAGCTGGGTGTTCAATTCTTGTTTGACTTCCTCCATTGAGGACTGTATGGTTGTATTTATGGTTGTATTGATGGATGAATCAATGGAGGCAACAATAACACTGAGTTGTTTCACTTCTTTTTGGGTCTTGAGGAAACCAGATTGCAAGGTGTTGAAGCAAGCTTCCAGGTCTTCGCTATGGGTATGGGCCATGAGGATGGGTGAACTGAAAAGGGGTGGGCGGGGTCAAAAATTTTGCCGAAAAATGATATGGTTGAATGTGATAAGGGTGAAGAGATGAATCCAATGGAATAGGTCTCAAATATTGGTGAAAATTTTTCTAGAATTTTTTTTTTTTTTTTTACACCTGTGGAGTTATACTCCGGCCTGAAGAATACTGCAGTGATGAAATCCCCAAATGCTTAACCAGCAAGAAATGTTTATTTACATGGCAACCTGAATAGAGTTGTGTAGCAATAGATCTTGTCTGTTTTAATTTGTTTATTTTTATGTCCCCAAAAGGTTAGGTATTCAAGGGTTCTACAAACAAGGGTTTTCCCTGTTCTATATCTCTCTGATATACATGTGGGGTCCAACAGTAGTACTCAGCCCAATATATCAGGGAACTAACTAAGGAGGATATATCATACCCTTAGCCATACTACCCGACTACCCAGGTACTAGAGAGTATCTTCCCGAGTGGTATTCTCAGTGGCACTATAGCAATCAGGCGACCGATCTGTTTATCTAAAGAGGGCTTTCAGGAAACCTAGGTCGATTTGTACACAGGTGTTGTCTGATGCGCTACCACTCAAAGGGGTACTAACGGGGGTTACAAGGGTGGCCAACAAATGTGCGCTTAAGAACCACTTGTATTTCTTGCGTGTATGAATCCCTCAACTATGGGTTTATGCATGTAATGATAGATCTTTGTGGCTTAAATACATTGGAATACGTCTCTACCCTAAAAAAAAAAAATCCACAATTTCTGCCAAGGAAAGTGCTCTGATACCACTTGTAATATACTAGATATAAAAGGTATGCAGAACAGAAATAAATGCTAGAAATGGCAGAATAGCAGTAATATAACCAACATAATCTCCACAATAATACAGAAATGATATAAGAACAACAACAAAAATAACACTTTGATTCAGAAAGCAATGTCCACGGGCCTCTTTGAGGGGCAAACCTCTAGTCGAGCAGTGCTCTATTACAATAATATCCAAGCTAGTATTTTCATACCCTTGACCCTTATTTATACTAAATATGTCTATCAAGAGAAGCATCTAGAGGAAGATCCTTCTAGAAGCAGAAGCTTCTATTAGGTCTTCTTACATCCGCCTTATTCTATTTTATTGAAAGGCCTTATTAATATTGACCTTTATTACATCCGAATATATTTATCTACCTATGTGCAGGTTAGGACCCTAATAGTATCCTCCAATGTCTTTGGATAATCATACTATATTTTGTCACCGATGAATGATGGAAATCCACTCAAATACCTCTGAATCTTAACTGTCTCATCCTTGATGAAAGAGACACACTTTAGTAGTTCTAAAAACCTTCTTTCATATTCACCAATGGTCATACTCCCAATCTTGAGTTTGAAGAAATCTTTCATTTTATTGTCATAGTATCTCTTAGTCAAATATTTCTTCTCAAAATACTTCTTGAATTCCCTCCAAGTAACACTTTTCTCTTTAATGTGTTGCACCTGCACAAGCTGATTCCACCACATGAATGCCTTACCCTTGAGTTCATATATGGAAATTCTACCGTCATCATGAGAAGAATAATTATGCAATTGAAAATACTTTCTCATGCCCAATAGCCATGTCTCAGCATCTTCATCCTTCTTGTGTTGACCATCAAATGTAGTAGGTTTGATTTTGTTCATTTCTCCTCATAGTTCATCCACCCCAAACCTATTATGCTTTCTGACAGGGGATGGACTTGATATTTTGTGTGATCTCTTATTGGAATGCTTTGGGGAGTGGTTGCGATGTCTACTAACACTCCTTGCTCTTATTTTATCATCAAGAGTTCCGTGACTTCCTGATTTGCTTGAGCCACTCTCTTTATACAATTGCTTTTCTATTATATTCAAGCTCTGCAATAAATTCATGTTGAAGTCCTCTTACCGCTCCTTGGATATCATAAGCCTTTCATTATTAGCTTTATGGCTTTGGACATCCCTCTGCAAATTTTTAATGGTCTCAACCATATTCATGTTTTCATCCCTTCCTTCTCCATGTCCAATGGAGTTTGTTCCTTCAATGCCCCAATGGACATGCATCCCTATGATTTCATCTTCATAGATGTAATTCCCATGTGCCTCTTCCATTAATCTAGAATCTATGATGATCTTGATCTGATATATGTTTTGTTAACTCTGCAAAATGTGCAGCTAACAAAACTTGTCCAGCTAACTGTTTCAACAATTTCATGAAAATATGAACCATTTTGGTTGAATAATATATCAGAATCCTTTATTATGATTTCTTGAAAAATTCAATGGCCAAATCAATTTTTTAGGTATATATATATATATTCCACTGTCCAATACCTTTCCAACGCATGCTCCCATGCTCAATTCCGAATCTTCAGCATAAACTTATGGTTATTTGAAAATTGTCCATTGATTTTTTTGTTCACAGTTCAACTTGGTGCAACTCTGCGCTGTAATTAATCATTTTTGCATCTACTCCATTGGATTTTTTGTATGAGCTCAATTGGGTTTCCTCATATACATATTATGGACACTCTATCCAAATGTCAGCATCTTCTAGGTTCCACGCTGCTAGTTACAACCTGCTGCAGTTCTAGGCCAATTCTTGCTTTTGGTATGGAATGCTACAGGTACCTTATTTGCCATATTAAACAATTTTAACATGCCCAGAAATTTAATTCAGTTGTGGGACTATCTTATATGGTTCAATAGATTTCCATTGACTTCTCCTGTGCCTCAATCTAATTTTGGAGTAGGAAGTTATGGCTCTTTGAAGTTAGATGGGTCTTAAAATTTACCCTCCATTGTTTGTGTTGTAACTTTCACATAAAAGCTCTGTTTGATGAACGATTTACACCATTAGAAATCTCTCTCTAAAATATTTTATTTGACATTCAAAGAAAAAGTATGTCTTGGCACACTCTCCATTCTCATGGTTTTTTGAGTACATAAAAATGCTCTTAAGGGCCTAAACAATGTGCTGCAAAAAGATGGTGTTCAAATGCTATAAAACGTCGCATAAAATCGTTGGTATTTTGTTGTTGTTCACTGTCCAAACGACTTCGCATGCACAAATTTCAAATTATAATCGCATAGTCACCATGCATAGCAACAACACAAGGTAAATCATGCTCCTTGGATCCATAACTACCGTGCATCACTTCTCCATCGCGTCAATATTTGGCGTGCACTACTTTTGTGTCATGTGCTAATATCCACCGCGCACAGTTTTGGTTCTAGTACTATTACCTATTGCGTGCCATTTTCGTATCATGCACTGATATTCCGTTCACATTTTTATTTACGCATTGTACTATTCCAAAGTTTAGTAGGCCCCTACCGTGCACCATTAGTCTGCGCACACCATATACTACATTGTCATGTGACAACTTATACTCATACTATGCATGTACCAACCAAACTCCTTTGCACTGTGCAACATTGCACACACCACACGCACCATTATTATGTGTGTGCACACCATGAACAACTTTTATGCGTATGCACACCAGGCAATGCTAAATTTAGCGTGCGCACCCTTACACCAACATTTTTCCACGCGACGCCAAAATTTAGCGCCCACACTAGCACGCCAACAATTTTCCATGCGATGCTAAAATTTAGCACGCACACCAGCACACCAAAAGTTTTCCGCATAGTGCCAATATTTAGCGCGCTCACCAGCACGCCAACATTTTTCCATGAAGTGCCCAAAATTTAGCGTGCACACCAGCACGCCAACATTTTTCCATGCGGTGCCAAAATTTAGCGCCCGCACCAGCAGGCCATTATTTTTCTAGGCGACACCCAATTTTTACATATCACAATATTTTTACTATGCAACATGCATTTTTAGTGCGCCCACCTGTGCACATTCATTTTTATGGGCATCAATTCCGCATGAATTTAGCTACAAAAATTAAGGCTTTTGCTTAACTATTACCCAATTTTTACCATAGGCATTCTACAACTATGAAATTTTCTCAATTTCACCCTGATAACACCAATTCAACCTTTGTAACAACAAATCGTTGCGGTTCAACATTTCTAAAACAATTTTTTCACAAACGAAATTTACGAGTTGAGAATTTTAATCGCTAAACTCGCTCCATTTGTCATGGCTTCACTGTAACTCCAAATTCGACCAATTCTAGGTCTGAATTTGTTAGAACAAATATTAAATCAATAACACCTCACCACATGGCCAAATTTCTCAATTCTCCCTGAATTTAACAAAAACAATTGGGGCTCTTTCCCAACTCTACCCAATTGTTGTTACTTTTTACCATGGACACTCTACAAACTGAAAATTGGCCACTTTGAAATAAATCCTTTGTGACATTTCACTTCAACTCAACTTTCTCGACCCATCCAGGCTTAGTGTTGAAAACTAAAGCTCTGATACCATAGTGTAATGTCCCCAAACACCTAGGTCGGGCCACGATACACGAGATAACGCTTTTCATTCTCTCTATGGAACATATTGTAACATACCTAGCATCCAACTCAGTTATGCCACATAAATTTTTCGAACTGTGTTCAATTAAAATATATACACACAGATCTCTTGCGAAAACATATATATAAACGTAAACAAACAAATACATACTATAAATGCACAAATTCATATGGAAGAACAATAAACATACACATGCAGCATCTACAGGCAATAGCCATAAATATAAACATAATTATAACCACACATATGATAACCCATAAAAATAAGCACGTAAATAACAATCCAACATGTAATTTTATCACATATTTGATAACTGTCTTGGTAATAATATCACCAACTGCATCCAAACCTTCCACAAACCTCCTAGCCTTAGACCACACTACTCCTCAGTCTCTGCAGTGGGTCACCCCCGAGATGGGACTAAACTCAACCCGGGTAAAGGGATTCCTAACCAAACTAATGGTTCATAGACAATAGGAAAGACTTTGTCCAGGTGCCAACTCAAAATAACATCCTGCAATCCCTCATTCCCCACATTTATGTTCCACCTCGGAAGTGTGCCCCTTCTCTGCTCAACATTCCTTTGGTTTCCCCACTTCCTTTCCGGGCTTCAGCAATAGGCTGGACAGGAAGTCTCAAAGTCCTGTAGATGCAGTTTAGAACCTTCAGGAAATCAATTTCCCCAGAAATTCTCTCACCCAAAGAGAAATTTCTCATGGGCTTGACAACTCGCCTCTTGAATATCCCACAGGCCTAACAACCTGCTTCTTCAGTCCAACTCCCAAGCTAACCAGATACACCAACATAATGTCTATGGGTACAAGTTCAAGTACAGTCATAAAGGTACGAAGGATACCTCAATGGGTGTGTGAATGCTCATCGATGAATGACTGGATGACTGGTTGATGGAAGGAATCATGGTAAGGATGATGGAAATTGAACTAAGTCCAAACAATATGTATGCATGTCCCCAACTTGACACTTGTCATGTTGGGAGTTATTTTGGTCCACTTGTCCCCAACTTTGGAAGTTAGGATAAAATAATTACCCATACTTTATACTTTAAGAAATATTAATATAATATTCCTTCTTGTCTTAAGATCCCTAGTTTAGCCCCTTTTCCTTACTTTTAGCCCCCTCCCTTTCCCTAACTAGTGGAGTTTAGTCCCCCATACTCTTTATCGTGGTCATTTTGTGCACAACAATTGATGTAGGTGGATATTGGTGGCCACCCATATTTTCCAACTGGCTCAAAACAATTTTCTCACAATTTTGGTAATTTACTATTTTTAGTAGTTTTTCGGCTCCTGAACCTTCGGAGCCTTTTTGAGGCCCTAAACGACGTTTTTTGGGAAAACATGGAGAAACATGGCTCGTGGATCAATATTTCTCACACAAAAGTTGTATTCCTCGGATAGATCTTTCCAATGATCTATCAAGCGCCCCAAATATAGATCATATGCAAATGTTATGCCCCTCGGAAGTTGATGTATCAACTACCCCCATCGGGGCCAGCAAACCTTTTGGATTTTAATCTTTCGGGGTTAGGGTTTTGGATTTTCATTATGTTAAAAAGGCCCTTAGAGCCGTATTGAAAAGAACATCTTCTAGCGAGTGAGCGCAACCATCACATCTCTTCTCAGAGATAAGCTGCCACCATTCTAGCGAGTCTTTCACTCTATATTTTTAGAGTCTCTGTACATTTATTTCATTAATAGAAATCGTGTTTTGTTGTATCTTTGTGTTTATGGTTGCATCTATGATACATTTTTGTTATATTATTGGATATCTATGATATCTCTGTGCATTTCTTTATTATATCTCCTCTGTCATTTGGTGCCGAAAATAATCTGAATCAAAGCTTGGGGAAATTCTCTAGTTTTTGTTTTTAGTCTCAATTTAATGTTTTCGGCCGAAAGACTAAATTCGAACAAAAATCGTCAAAACGGAACGGTTTCCAAGGTTTTTGGCTAAAAAAACCTTCTTTCAGCCGAAATCTTGTTGAGCGAATTTCGTCGTCTAGAAAAATGAAAAGACATGTCGTATCGTTTCATTTTGCGCCAAATTGTATAAATAGGATTTAGGCCGAACACATTTAACACAATTCATCGGATGGACAAGAATATATGAGCTTGGAGATAGGGATTTCAAAGAATTTCTATTACTGATTGTAGCTGTATTATTTTCTTTCTTTATTTATTCACTCTGTTCCATATGCTTAATTGGAGGATCGATATCGATACATGATGGTTTTATAGAGAACCTAAACAAAGTTTTGAATCATCTTTTTGGTTTTTATTTCGAATAAGGTAATTGATGTTTATTCAACTTTTTATTGGAATAATTATTTATATATTGAAAGATAAATGTTGAGAATTTTTTTAAGGTGAAGTCTTTGTTGAACATATCTTTTACACGTAACTATAAAAGTCATGGGAAACAAAATTTTGCACAACAGAAAATTTGATTGCACTTGAGATGATACTTGCCAAAATGAACAAAGGAAAAAGCATTATTGGAGAAAGAAACAAGAATGTGCAAATATTAAAGAAAGAAATGATGATAATGTCAATAGATATTTTCAACAATAAGAAGTCCAACCAGGTATGCATGCACATATGATGATCGAGCACACGACACACATTGGGATTGTATTCAGAAAGTACATAATTCAATGTATAGAATTCAAATTTAAAATATTGTAAATAATATAATTGATTGTAATTACAATTTGATGTTTTTCAAAAAACATAAATAGATTTGTCTCATAATGTCGAAGAATACGTTGAAACCGAAATTGAAGCATAAGATGTTGAAACCGAAATTGAAGCAGAATACGAATCACCTATAGGTATGTCCATAAATTTAGATAATACAAGATGAACACTCAAGTATATATAGTTGAGTAAATTTGTGTTCAGGTTATATTTTTTATTATAAACTTTAAATTGAAATATCCAGGAGAATCTATCAACATTGATGATGAAATATTAGAAAATGTTGATACTGACCAATTTGGGAAGAAAAAAACTAAGCATTATATAAGATATCGAACTAAGAATATGTATAATACGTTTTTCAAAGATGAATCAGTAATAGTACAAGCTCAACTATTACTTAGTCTAATGAAGTCATGAAAGTTTAAAGAAGTTACATCATTATTGGGTATTCAAAAGTCGACAAAGGATACAAAGGTGAAACAGAATGTCTTTGACAATATAACTAGTGTATTAAAATCTTTTGGAAAATCTCAAGAAAAAGATGTCTATGTTGCACGTAGAGTGATAAAAACAGTAGTTGTTTCATCTAACAATATAAAAGATCGTTTGACATGACACATGGCAAAAACGATGAGAACGTCAAGAAAAACATTGCACAAACATAGAAAATTTCGATTGTAATTAGATGTGGATGATTAATTGGCTTGTTGGACAATGATTTCTAGACAACCCTACAAAGATAGACTTACATAAAATGTTAAGGAATTGGCCCGTAAATATTGGTTGGAAGAATCTTGTTTTTCATGACATACAAGGGATGTGTTGCGAAGAATAATAGAATGAAAATGATATGAAGAACATCCCAAACATATATTGCCATTGACAAAAATATATTTGTTTAATAAGTTGAAAGAAGAGCACAAAGAAGTTAAAATTTCCATCAATACATTTGTGCAACAAAAACCATGGTTTGTTAGACCCATCACTATTTGTGACACTTGTTGTTGTCATTATCATGTGGAATTTGAATTGTATTATGACACTTTTTTGGATTTTGGTAAAAATTTATCACCAGGTTCACCTCCTCCTTCCACATTCTGTGTTTTTATATCTGAAATTATATGTGAAAGAGAAGATGATTTATTTTACAAAAAAAATTGTGTTGGTGGAAATAAATGTGATCATTGTGAAAATCTAAGTTTTTTTCATTCAAAGTATCATATTGATATGAAAGATCAATCATTTTATAATATAAGAGTCAATTGGAAGAGATATGAATATATCAATAGCACGGATCCACATTCTTCAAATGTTATTTCCAAAAGGATTGATTTGAAGGTAGATAAAATCTGTGTGATAGATTTTTTGAAGAAGTTTGAGGAAGAAATCTATAAATACACCAAGCATTCAAATAGAGCTCGATGGAAAGATCCACAATTCAAACAATCCCGTGAAGTGTTTCCACTAGGGACAATTTTGTATGTAGTTGATTTTGCAGAGAATTACACATTCGTTGCACAAAAAGAATTACAGTGTGAATATTATCATTCTGATCAAGTCATGATATTTTTCACTGTTATACATATACATTCTCAATGGAGTATTGATAACATAGAAATCACCAATGACAATCGACATGTTATTAAATAATATCACTTTTATATAAGTGATGATCAAGCACACGACACACATTATGTACAACATTGTTTCGATAAATTTTATGATTCATTGAAAGAACACGAAAACAGATTCAATCGACATTGGATATGGTCAGATGGGTGTGTGGGTTAGTTCAAATCTCCACGATCATTCTATTGGTTATGCCGTCTTCATAAAAAAATTAACATTACACATTGTTGGAATTTTTTTTAGACTGGTCATGGAAAAGGAGACCACAATGGTGCAGGGGCATGTATAAAACGAGCACTTCAAAGGTATCATCTGAACCCTCATGCCGACCGATTTGAATCCACAGAACAAGTTGTTGAATGGTGCAAAATGGAACTAAGCCATGAATATAATCCATCAAGGGATGTGCGCAGGTGTGTCTATATATAAATATTACACATGTACACAGGATATTTTTATTTGAACATTTTCAAATTTATATTCAAACTTCAATCATTTTCTTGAGAGATTTCAAGTTAACAAGTTATTGTCTTGTGCATGTTTTTTTGCTATGTTGGAATCCAATATGTAAATACATCAATCTCATATGACTCCAGTACAATACTTGGGACACGAAAAATGCATTTAGTTAAAACAAAATGTTTTCAAAATGTGTTTGCATTTGATAGAAGAAATGAGTCTTGTTTTTGCTCAATTTGCATAGAGGACACATAATCCATAGATATTTGCAAAAACAAAAATGTAGGATATGTAAAAGCTTGGAGAAATACTGAACTTAATGTAAAATGGAAAATGTCACTTGCAAGCTCATAGGAGATGAAATCAAATGAAACTGTAGTGTCAGTTGATGGCGATAGAGTTTCTGATCTTGTTAGAGAACATAATTTTTATGTTTAAATCTTTTCAAATAACTTGTAGATGTACTTGTGTGATAATATAACACGAACTATTTGTTCTCCAATATATCCAATTATTTGCAGGAGATGTTTTTTCCATGGTTTCACCTATAGACAACATTGAAAATGTGAAATATAGTTTGATGTGATGCACAAAACAAAAGATGAGGCTATTAGAAGATTTTGATGATAACAGTTTTATATATGAAAAATGATCCATTGTATTGAAAGGATATTTTTTTCAAGAAACCCATCAAACCGATACTCATGTTCACTTTAAATACTACCAGTCAAATGTCACAAGTTGTCAATATAGTCATTTGGTATGTGCAGTGCGCATAAAGTTAAAGAAGTTCAATCAAAAAAAAAAAAAGTTAGAAAATCGAAAATGTCCAAAGTCGATCATGAACGAATAATTGAAGATGTAATACAATTACGATGTTTTTAAACAAGTGGCACATGTACATTCTAGAATTTTATATTTTTCATTGAAAGTACATTCCAGAATTTGATGACTTCTTTTCACTATTTTCAACCATATTTCCAAATAGGATATTTATAAAAAGGGTATGTAAAAAAAAATCCGGACCATTCTTAAAAAACACAGATAAAATATGGTTCAACCATATTTTATCTGTGTTTTTCAACCATTACACTAATCAAAATTATTTTATGAGCATAACACCAATCAAAATTGAGTTGTATACCTTTTGTATTGTGAGCATTTTCTTTTAAACTAAAAAATTGTTAAACACCATTTTCATTGAACACTTACTTTTTTCAATAGTATTTTTTTCCATTTTATTTTAATAATATTGCATTAATTTAAAAAAAAAAATTTATTTACATATTTTCTATTTTCTATTGGAATAATATATTGTTTCAAATTTTAACTCATTCTGATTTTTATTTTATTTTACTAGTATTATATAAATTAAAGTAGAATTGAACATCTCTTTTATTTTGAACATTTTTTTTAATTATTGTTCTCAAAATTAAAGAAAAGTTAAAAACATGTCTCTTTCATTTTGAGATTTTATTTTATTAAGGGTATATGAACTTTGAGGTGAATATCTCTTCTAGCTTTAGAATTTTTTTAATGACTACATGATAAAATTAAAGAAGAGTTGACCATTTCTTCCATTTTAAGGTTTGTTTTATTGTCACATAATTTTGAGAATTTTATTTTATCATTATCACACAAACCAGAAAGGAGTTGAACATCTCTTCTATTAAATTGTAATTAATAGATCTCTTCTCTAACAAAGTTAAGGAAATTAATACAACCTTGCCTAAAGTCAAGTGAATTAAATTTTAATTAATAGATCTCTTCTTTAACAAAGTTAAAGAAATTAATACAACCTTGCCTAAAATCAGGTGAAGACCCTTACAAAAATGTGGGTTTACGAGAATAGTATTAAACCATAGATTCCAAATCGTTTTCCTCTTGTAATTCATTTTCATACATGTTATCTAAGTTGTACAAGTGGTATGTGTTGTTCCTTGGCATGTCTAAAACATAATGCTTGAATGCATACCTCCTCATTTGAATTCCACATTGGTTACCTTCTTCCAAAATCAAACACAAGTTTTCTGAAATGAAATTGGTAGATCATGAAAATTTCTTCATTTTAATGCAGTTCATACCAGCATCGGTTTTGCATGTTTAAAGAGTTTTCTATTACCATATATTCTCAAATAAATTTTGCATGGTTTAACATGTTGTCTACTATCATATATTCTTAAATAGATATGCAGTGTTACAATCTTATATGTTTGGCAGTTCAATTTTTTCTTGTTTATCTATTGAGTTTGCATATTCTTAAATATATAAACAACAACACATTCTTGTATTATTGACTTTGCATATTCTTAAATAGATAAATAACAATTCACATTCTTGTATTATTTCACTTTAATTTTTTCTTTTCATTTATTTAGCAGATCTCATATGCCTATCTTTCCTTTAGTTTTTCCTTTAGTTTTTTTATTAGTTAAGTGCATCTAAGTAACCAATTTATTTAACATCTCATATGCCTATCTTTCCTTTAGTTTTTATTTTAGTTTATTTTATTAGTTAAGTACATCTAGATGTAACCAATTTACTTAACAGATCTCATATCCATATATTTTCTTTAGTTTTGTTTTTTGTAACCAATTTATTTAACAGATCTCATATACATATCTTTCCTTTAGTTTTTTTTATTTGTTAAGTGCATCTATGTAATCAATTTATTTAACAGATATCATATGCCTATATTTCATTTAGTTTTCCCTTTAGTTTTTTTATTAGTTAAGTGCAGATCTATGATCGCATATGACTATCTTTCCTTTAGATTTTTCTGGATCATAAACCAGGTATGTAACTTAAACTACTGAGTAAACCGATGGAACTGGGGTTTCAACAGGTGCTTTCACTGCATCAACTGAGTCAAGGTAAACCAATGAATCAACAGGTTGTGTTGCTTCCCCTTCCTTTACTATGGGTGCTCTTACCTCTGTTCCAACCTTTGCCTCTGCGAGATCAAGTTAAGCAACTCAATCTGCAATGGGATCAATCGCTGGTGATTTTTCCTTTAGGTTTTTTTATTAGTTAAGTGCATCTTTGTAACCAATTTATTTAACAGATCTCACATGCCTATCTTTTATTTAGTTTTTTTTATTAGTTAAGTGCATCTATGTAACCAATTTATTTAATAGGTCTCATATTTCTATATTTCATTTAGTTTCTCCTTTAGTTTTTTTATTAGTTAAGTGCATCTATGATCTCATATGTCTATCTTTCCTTTAGTTTTTTTTATTAGTTAAGTGCATCTATGTAACCAATTTATTTAGCAGATCTCATATGCCTATCTTTTATTTAGTTTTTCCTTTAGATTTTTTTTTGGTTAAGTGCATCTATGTAACCAACAGGGTCATTAGTAACTAGAAAAAAAAAAATATTTTAATATAAAATGAATATTCTAAAATTATTCTGTCAACATTATTTGATGATATGTCAATAGAATCATATTTTTGACAATCCACCATGAACATAAAATGAAACATTTAAATTAATACATACTTTTAATATAAAATTATTCTGCTAAAATTGTTCTGCCAAAATTATTTGATGATATGTCAATAGAATCATACTTTTGAAAATCCACGGTGAACATAAAATGAAACATTTAAATTAATACATAGAAGAAAAGTATTTAAGATTTTGATGCTTAATTTAATGTATTGTAAAAAGGAGAATATAGAAAACATTAGTTCATTACTAGTTAGCTTTGCCACTTTTTTCCCGTCAACTTTGAGAAATCAAATATGAGACAATAAATTTCTATTTTGAATTCCTAAATTAAGATATATATATATATATATATATATATATATTATAATCAAAATCTGAATAGTTACACTGTAAAATACATAAGGTCCACATCCATTTTAGGATGATAACAAAAACAAAGACATTTAACTCCAAAATTTTAGACTCTAATCCATCACTTTAAGATAGATCACTTCATACCTGCAATTCAAACCTGCAAAAAAAATAGATTTCAAAAATTTTAAATTTACAATTCAAACATGCAAAATAATATAAATTTAAAAAATTGTGATTAAAATAAAATTGACATACATACGAAAAGAGTTAAGTCTCATCCTCCAACATACTCTTTACCACAAAATATATTGTAAACATATTTTCCTCCAAATATAATTTAGACATCTGTAACAATAATAAAAAAATAAATAGCTGTAACGCCCAATATTTTGGATTTAGGTAGTTAGAACATTGATTTTTCTCATCTTAGTAAGTCATTTCTTAACAACTATTTGGACTCAACAATATTGAATATCTTAAATTAGTATGCTATACTTTTGATTAATTTTGAAAATGCCAAAAATTTACAAGTTGGAATTAATCTAAAATCCCTATCTCACACCATGGATGTAACCCAGATTATGTCTATACATGACCCATGACCCAACTCACATTTGACAGTAACATAAATTTCTCCTTTGAGCCACCCTGGCACACCGTTTGAGCCAGCTCACATTTGACTAGTAACATAAATTTCTCCATGACCCAACTCAGATTGAGCCACTTTCCCCTTTAAAAACATATATATAATAGTCATTTGTGACATAGTACTTTGCCATTAGCCTCAATTAGAATAACTGAGATCTCGGTTCGCTGAGTTATCAGTACAAGGGTTGTCTGATAATTATATATATTTATGATGCTGCTAAACGTTAAGCTGATGTCTTACATTGTAAATGCGCATATTATCAAAGGTTGTGAAGTCCAGTCATTGGCATGGGCAACAGCTCAATTAGGATGGATTACCAGACCCGGACTCATTGTTGCTCTTTCGTTTATCACATGCTATGCGTCTTTGCTGCTTGCCGACTGCTACAGTTCCCCGGATCCAGATCCAGTAACTCGAAGGGAAAACTATGTTAAGCTATTCAGAACTCTTGGGACCATTGCATTTTGTTACTCTTCTTCTCTGATAAAAAATCAGGTATTATGTAGAATATTATCAAACTCTTTAATCTTAGGTAATAGATCAATGGCTTTATGGCAACAAATGGGATGAGATTAATACAATTGAAATGGTTGAAATTAATTCAATTGAAATGGTCCAGTATATGACAATGAAGAAAGGAACGCTACTCTTCGTGGCAACCACAATGGTGTACATGCTGTGTGGTTGCATTGGGTACGCAGCTTTTGGTGACAATGCACCAGAAAAGTTGTTTGAGGTGGCCAACGCTGCCATTTCCATCCACTCAATTGGTGCATATCAAGTAAGTATAAGCATTAGTAACCTTTACATCCATTTGATCAATCTTGCATCCTTGGTAGAAACCTCTGTTACCGATTTTATGAGAATAGACTGAACAACAAGTCTTGCTTTATGTTTAACCCCTGAAGTAAATTTAGTCTGAGAAATCATTTGTAATTAACAATAATTTTTTATTTTGCAATTAACATTTTAATGTTATTTTTATAATATTTTCTTTCTTTGAACTCACTTTGTCTTTGTACAACAACTTAGGCATAAAATTAACACTGAAAAAAATCGGGAGATCTTCGCAACATCATGATAAGATGAAGGAGGGCTAAGAATCATACGTAGACACTATTATACATGCTTAACCTCAAGTAGAGCATGGGGCTTTCTATTTTCTAGCATAGAAATCTTCTTCTCATTGTACTCTTCTTCATATATTCTAATATACTGTTTTCTGTTCTATTCTTTCTCTCTGCATTTCTTGCTTCACAATTTATCATGGTATCACAGCTACAGTAGTATGCCTAAGTTATTGTGCAAAGACAAAGTGAGTTCCAAAGAAAGAAAATATTATAAAAATAACATTAAAATGTTAATTGCAAAATAAAAAATTCTTGTTAATTACAAATGATTTCTCAGACTAAATTTACTTCAGGGGTTAAACATAAAGCAAGACTTGTTGTTCAGTCTATTCTCATAAAATTGGTAACAGAGGTTTCTACCAAGGATGCAAGATTGATCAAATGGATGTAAAGGTTACTAATGCTTATACTTACTTGATATGCACCAACTGAGTGGATGGCAATGGCAGCATTGGTAGCCTCAACCAACTTTTCTGGTGCATTGTCACCAAAATTTGTGTACCCAATGCAACCACATAGCATGTACAATATTGTGGTTGCCATGAAGAGTAGCGTTTCTTTCTTCATCGTCATATCCTGGACCATTTCAATTGAATTAATTTCAACCATTTCAATTGTATTAATCTCATCCCATTTGTTGCCATAAAGCCATTGATCTATTACCTAAGATTAAAGAGTTTGATAATATTCTACATAACACCTGAATTTTTGTCAGAGAAGAAGAGTAACAAAATGCAATGGTCCCAAGAGTTATGAATAGCTTAACATAGTTTTCCCTTCGAGTTACTGGATCTGGATCCGGGGAACTGTAGCAGTCGGCAAGCAGCAAAGATGCATAGCATGTGACAAGTGAGAGAGCAACAATGAGTCTGGGTCCGGTAATCCATCCTAATTGAGTTGCTGCCCATGCCAATGACTGGACTTCGCAACCTTTGATAATATGAGCATTTGCAATGTAAGACATCAACTTAAGGTTTAGCAGCATCATAAATATATATAATTATCAGACAACCCTTGTACTGATAAATCAGCGAACCGAGATCTCGGTTATTCTAATTGAGGCTAATGGAAAAGTACTATGTCACAAATGACTATTATATATATGTTTTTAAAGGGGAAAGTGGCTCAATCTGAGTTGGGTGATGGAGAAATTTATGTTACTAGTCAAATGTGAGCTGGCTCAAACGGTGTGCCATATGTTACTAGTCAAATGTGAGTTGGCTAAAATGGTGTGCCAGGGTGGCTCAAAGGAGAAATTTATGTTACTGTCAAATGTGAGTTGGGTCATGGGTCATGTATAGCCATAATTTGGGTTACATCCATGGTGGGAGATAGGGATTTTGGATTAATTTCCAACTTGTAAATTTTTGGCATTTTCAAAATTAATCAAAAGTATAGCATACTAATTTAAGATAATCAAAAATTAGTTTAAGATATTCAAGGAGACTTCCGCATTAGTTTAAGATATCTCTTGGCATTGTAGTGGCTATCTATAATAAGGAAGTTTTGCTAGGTTTTCTTCCCCTAGAGGGTTTTCCAGGATAAATGTTGTGTCTCTTGTGATTGTGTATTTCTCAGTGATCTTGTATTATGCTATTGTTATCTAATGAAATGCAAAGAACTATAATAATGGCTTAAAAATTAACATGGTATCAGAGCCAAGATGAAGGAAGCATCTTTCACAAGAGTGAAAAACGTCACTGTTGTCGTACATGAAAATTAGGGATTTTTTATGGTGAAGCTTTCCATCCCCAAAACCATATACAAAAGTGCACCCTCCCCCAGGGATCACTTTGGCACTCTCATTGCACCTTTTCAGTCGCTGGATCTCCTGGAAAGTGAAACCCTAGTTTCACAAATTACCAAAAGTACCAGAAAACCAGTGTACCAGAAGTACAAGAAGTACTCGAGTACCAAAGGTACTAGAAAACCAAAAGTACTAGTCCCTAAATCCATATATCAAATTTGGAGGAGAAAATTTTGGATTTTCTCAGATCCAAACACACCATGCTACTCACCTCAGCCAATCGCACCTCCTAGTAAGTTCATATTTTGATCCTGAGCACTTTCATTTTTCGGTCATTTTCCTAGCTCCAAGTAAAGATGTCTGCAAGTGTTAATCTTGTTGACAATCTAGAAGGAGTGGAAAAATTCCATGACTAGAAGTATAGGATTGGGCTCATTCTTCAAGAGAATGACTTAGCAAGATTCGTCAAAGAAGAAGTATCGGAACCCGCCGATGTTGCAGAAAAGGAAAAGCATCAAAAGGAGACAATCAAGGCCAAAAGAATCATTGCATATTCAATCAAAGACCACCTGATTCCTTATGTGTCATATAAGAAGACTCCAAAATAAATGTTTGATGCCTTGACCAGACTGTATGAAGGAAGGAACATAAAATGGAAGATGAATCTAAGAACTCAAGTGAAGAATACAACGATGCAGAAAGGAGAAACGATTCAATAATATTTCTCCAGAATCTCAGAATTCAAAGAACAGTTAAAATCGATTGGAGATACTATAGATGAAGACGAACTCATAATGACGACCCTAAATGGTCTCACAAGACCTTGGGGTGCACTCATCCAAACGATATGTTCCAGAACGAAGAAACTGAAGTTTGATAGTCTATGAGAAGAATGCATCCAAGAAGAAACAAGAGTAGTGAATCGTGAAGCGCTACTAGCAAGAGATGATGATCAATCCGTAGCTACTCACACCAAAGGAGGAAGGAAGAAACCCTACTTTCAAAAGGAGACTCATAAAGATCCTCAACATTCAAACAAATTCAATCATAAAGAATCTCATCCAAGGAGATTTTAGAACAAAGGACAATGAAAGGAAAGGGACTACTCATCTGTACAATGCTATCATTGTGACAACGTGGGACACATTGCAAAGTTTTGTCCAGCCAGAGAAGAAGAATAAAAGAGAAAACATAAGAGGCTCCATGCCCATGTAGTCGAACATGAAGAGCCAGCCACAAAGATTATAAGAGAGAAGATCAAAGACCATGTCTTGATCTTGGCCCTCTCAAGATCTGTAACACCCGGAGAGGACGCTTGTCTCATTGATAGTGGTGCATCCAAGCACATGACGGGACAAAAAAAATTCTCTCTTGTATCTCAAAAAAGATTTTTTCTCAGAAAGTGACACTTGGAGATGATTGCCAATATCCTATCAAGGGAGTGGGAGAATCAAACCACAAACTAAATTCAGGGAATTCACTAAAAATGAAGGATGTACTATATGTACCAGGCTTGAAGAAGAACCTACTCTCCATTTCATATTTAGAAAATAAAGTCTTCATAGTTGCCTTTATATATGGGGAATTTCTTATGTGAGCTAAAGGAGAAACCTTAAATGAAGCAATCGTCATTGGAAGTGAAGAAAATGGCTTGTATAAACTAATGGGTCACTCAGACGTTGCCATGACCCACACCATTGAAGACTCATGTGAACTTTGGCATAGAAGGTTAGGCCACATCAACTACAAGGCACTACCATACATATGCAAAGCGGTCATAGGTTTACCAAAACTCAAAGGTGACCATGAAGGCGTATGCAATGGATGTGCACAAGGGAAGAACATCAAGAACCCATTTTCGAAGAGGGACATCAAAGCAGAAGGAGTCCTAGAACTCATTCATTCGGATGTATGTGGCCCAATTCCATCATCCTCCATTAGTGGGTATGTATATTATGTATCATTCATTGATGATTACTCTCGTAAAACCTGGATATATTTCTTGAAATCTAAAGATGAAGTGTTCAGCAAGTTCAAAGAATTCAAAGCCTTGATAGAGAACCTTTCTGAAAGGAATATTAAGATTCTCAGGTCAATGGAGGAGAATACACCTAAAAAGTGTTTGTAAACTTCTGCAAATATGTTGGGATCAAAACCGAACTCACTACTCCCTATAATCCGAAACAAAATGGTGTAACTGAACGTAAGAACAAAACCATAATGGAAGCTGTGAAGACTATGATCCATGATCAAGATCTTCCTATGTGCTTATGGGCAGAAACAGTAATGGAAGCTATATATGTGCAAAACCGATTTTCCCATAGTGCACTTGGGCTCAAGACACTGGAAGAGATGTTCACTAGAAAGAAGCCATAGGAAAGCCATCTCAAAATATTTGGTTGTCCAGTTTTTATTCATATACCTAAAGAAAACAGAAGAAAGCAAGACCCTTCAGGAAACAAGGGAATATTTGTGGGATACTGTGAGGTCTCCAAGGCCTTCAAAATCTATATACCAGGTCACCATCACATTGAGATCAACATGGATGTAAACTTTGATAAAGATTCAACCCTCAAGAAATATAAACTATGCCATCTTGAAGAAGTATATGAAGAAGAACCTATAATCCCCAGTACTGCAATGAGGGAGGTTCCCAGAGCTGCAGAACTAGTGAGGGAAGTCGTAACTTCCTCTGATGAGGAACTTCTAAAAGACCATGATATAGTAGAAGTGCAAGAACCTCCTCAAATGACAACCCTCCATAAAAGAAAGCCAACTTGGGCTAGAGAGCTTATTCAAGATGGAGAGAAGTACGGTGTTCCCCAAGGAACTACGAGATAGGTGAAAAGACCAAAGCCATTCTCCAGTTATATGAATTTGATGTGTGATCTCCTAGAAGAGGAGCCTACTTTCTTTGAAGAATCCATTCAGAGAAAAGAATGGGAAGATGCCATGACAGAGGAATACCAATCCATAATGAAGAACAAAGTATGGGAAATAGTTCCCAGACCAAAGAGTAAAGATGTGGTATCCTCCAGATGGCTCTTCAAAATACAACATGTTGTTGATGGAAGTATTGAGAAGTATAAAGCAAGATTTGTCGCTCGTGGATTTTCTTGGAAGGAAGGCATTGACTATGAAGATATATTTTCTCTTATGTCTAGATAAACTTCGATCAAAACTGTCATTGTAATGCCCCATATTTTGACCTTAGGTAGTTAGAACATTGTTGTTTACTAATCTTAATAATTCAAAGTTTAGCATTTGTTTGGAGTCGGTTAGACTTGGTTAGACATTGACATGTGTACCTCTACACCTATTTGTATTTTACATGATATATTTTCATGACAAAGATAGTTATTTGATCATTTGAACATGAAAATTAAAATGGGTAAGGTCGGTACATGTATACCAACTCAAGTTATGTTGTGAATGTATAATAGATGCAATGCATGATGTAAATAGGAATACATTTCTTAATTGAGCGTCGATGCAAATATAGATTCTTATATAAATTTGTGATGTATCTGCATCAATATGTGTTATTGGTGAACTAACCTACAGGATGATGAGCTATGTGATATCCAAATGACTATAGTATTGAGGTAACTAGGATGTCGTAGACATCATGAATATATTGTATGCTATAAGTTGTACTTACTCTTTAATTTATGATTCGAAATATTACTATGATATATGGTAAGTGTGGTTTTGACAGGATGCACAACTTACCCAGAGTGGATGTTTGATGACGTGAATCTAACAACAGTAGTTGCACAATATGGCTCGATATAGGGTGTTGACCCTAGTTCTATGAGGAGGGGTGGAGGTATTTCCCACCGTTTATCCTCCGAAACCTAGATTCGTGGGAGGGTTGTGTGAATTCACGCTCCCCTAGACGTGTGATGACGACTGCTAGTTGCCTGTTAGGGAAGCTTGGTTGAGATGTATGACACTTCTTCTTATGGGTTCTATCTAGAGTTAGGTCAATATAGTTGATGTTCCAGCTTAGTCCAACAGAGGAAAGGATAGGATGGAGGATGGAAGTAGGTTAGGAAGGAAGGATGCTTCGACGTTAGTTAAGAATACTAATTGGGGATTAGATATGCCACTATTGTTTACTCACTTGGTTCCTACCATGTTTAAAACCCTTTTTGATTTCCTATTGATATTTTAAGTGTGACAATGAGTTATTGATGAATTGGTGTAATTTAGTTCATTAAAATTATTAAATGATGCATTACTTGATCTGTTGTCCTACATGTCTTGGTGATCATATATGAACTATGCACTAGAGGCAATGCTTGTTTATCATTAGTACATGCATAATATATGTGTCCGCTAGCTACGCACATATACCCTACCCATGTATATTAGTATAAGTAATTAATGTATTAATTATTAAAATAAATTATTAACTATTTAATTGAATGTTTATTGAATATGTAAAGTATATTGCATACAAATATCAAGAAGCATTAAATACTTTCTAGACTTTGATAGATGGTGGGTGTGATGAATTAAATGAGCATGGTGGAGTGTTATGTACATTTTGAGGAAAATTATCAAATAACATTTATTATCTAGCATGAGAATAATGACTTTTTATTTTATTTATTGTTGTTTAATGCAAGTCATTTATATTTAGTTTTATTTTAAATATCGATATAAGAAAGGTTGATGGATAGTAATGAGGGGGGGGTTGAGGAGACTTGGGAAAGTGTGTATGGAAACTTGATAAATAGGGAGGAGTAGAGAGGAGGGATGGAGAGGTTGGAGCATGATGAGAGGTTGTGAAAATTTTGGAAGATAATCCTTGTGATAGTTTTCTTTGAGCATTTATGCTTTGCTGTTCTTGGAGTCACAGGCACGGAGGGCCAAGAAACCGAAAGGTTTCTTGAAGCTAGGAAGCTGGCTAGGCTCCTAGTTGGCAGGGAGGATTTCATTGTTTCACTCTGGGCAAGCGGGAAAATAATACTTTGAAGTGCCCAGGACTACATTACAACTGATGAGCTTCTACAAACTAAGGAGGAGGTATTTTTCAGTGATATTTTTGTTATTGATATTTTTGGTATACTTATGTTTTAAGTTCTTAAATCTTAAAGTTAGCCTACTACTTATTTCATCATGTTATTAGATTTATCATTGAGAAGATGTAGAAGAAATGTGTAATTAAAAATCAATGAAATAATGCTAAAACAAAGTTCTTAATGTGTAAGTATTTAAATAAATAGTTAATTGCTTAGCACCTTGTGGATGGGTTCTACACATGGTATCAGAGCCCGGTTTCAAAACTGAAACCTGGGCTTGACCACTCACAACCGTATGGCACCCATTTCATGCAATCAGTTAGAAATAAAAAAAAAAAATGTTGCAAAGGATTAATTCATGTGAACTTGTGATGGAACTATGTTTTCCTATAATAAAAAAAATAAAAATAAAAAACAAAAAAAAAATGTCGGAAATCTAACAGAGACGGAAAACAAACACTAGCAGTGAGTTTGTAATTATGGGGTATACAGACAAGTTATACCCCAGCACAGCTGCTAACTGGCTTGAATGGGTCCAAAACAAGAAACACGTTTTCTTTTTTTTGTTAGTAAGAAACCAAACAACCTTGCTTGAAATACCCGTTAAAATAAACATTAAAATAACCATTACTATTTCGGTCCAATTTATGGGCCAGTTCTCCCAGAAATATAGCAGTGCCATTGCGTTTCTAGTATCTATGCCAAATATGACTGGAACAATCCCCAATCCATTTGTTGGGAGATTGTGAAACAGGGGCGCTGGAATTTTTTTGATCCCAACACTAAAGGGTAAAGCCTAACCCAGCAGTGATGAAATCCATTGGAGAAGCTCAACAGGTAGCAGTGTAAGAAATCAAACCCCAGTTATCCATAACACATGTCTGATGCATCTGGCCTTCTGCGAGCTTGAATAGATTGATCTTTCTATCTTCTCCAACAAAAATGCACTCGCAGTTGGAGCTACTCGCCTGCAAATCCATGCCAAAAATATATGAAGATGAAGTTCCCAACCCCAAACAGACCTCTACCTCCAACAAAACCTGTAGAGGATCCGCAACCAGGAAACAGAGACAACCATAAGAGGCTGTTGTGATTATGGCTTTCTGGGAGGACGAGGGCACTTTCAGTTTTGATATTCTTGCAAGGAAAGTCCAGGTAGTTTGGAGTTCAAGTCTCGGGGGGTAGTGGAAGTGGGCGTAGGCAGGGGTTAAAGTATGGACTTGGACGGAAGAAGTTCTTCAGTCTGCATCGTAGAGGATTGTGGCAACCAGATGGTCGAAAGTTGTGATGAGTGGAAGCCATCGTAAGGCATCTACGTACTCCCTTGTGGGAACCGACCCACTTCCACGGTACTAGTGCCATCTTCCATTGCCAATCCTAATTTTTCTTCTTCTCAACTCAAAAATCAAACAGTTTCACAGATAAGATGGAATCGCCAAATGCTAAAAAATACCTTCTCCTCCTCTCCAACAAGCACATCAATCAAACATTGAAAATGAGATGAAATATCTCTGTGCATCCCTATAGTGTCCTGTAATTTTCTAATTTCCACTCCATTCACTTTCATTTCACTACATTTGAAAATGTTCACAAAAGGTGGGATTGACATGACCAAATTTCATATTAATATGGAGAGACGTGTTGAGGTGTGTGAATATTAATATCAATAGAAATCAAATATTTGTGTGGAGAGACGTGTTGAGGTGTGTAATAAATTGACGTGTGGTTTATGACAAAAACTTGACAGGTTGGTGTGTAATAAATTGAAGGTTAAATATATGTGTACTTGTCTAAGGACTGTTCAGAGAAACTAATGGAGATAAATCTGTGAGAAATTAATGGAGATAAATATGTTGCCTGAGGATATTATCAAAATACCAAAAGAGTTTTGTTGAGGTTGTGTCGAGACATGTGTTGATGCATGGTTTATGACCGAATTCAACATCTTGGTGTGTAATAAGTTGAAAATTCAGAGATAGGTGTACCAGAGTTATTGTCACAAGTGGCATAATTGTGTCATGAACACCCTATTAATTGCTGAAATGACAAGCTATCAAATTCACTATTTATGTTCACCAAATCTCCTTCCTTTGCATACAGTTTCACATTTGTCGTTTCCAATGACAACGACTGCTCCATAGCCAAGGCTCCTCTAATGCGGTAAAATATTGTGATTATTGTTCTCTTTTATGGCATAGACGATAATAGAATCCAAACCCTGCAAAGCATTTTCATATTCCTCGGAATTTCTTGTGATTTGGGGTTCTTTTTTTTTAAGGAGATAGAAGTGCCTCGGCCCCATTGTATCAATGACATCCTGCAACCTGACGCCCTCATAGTACATGAATCTGTCGATGTTCTTCTTGAATCAGTGCTGAAATTTCCTAGATGACACCCTCGTCATTTTTTGTCCCTTTATTTTACTAACATCATGAAAGCCTGAGTTTAGCTATCTTCCTCAACAGGAAAATCCATTACTTTCTGACCTACTTTGAAAAAAAAAAGCACTTGTGCTCCTTCTGGGAAATGAGAGTCACCATATCACTAAGGACATCATGTATTTTAACTTGTTCAATCCTTCCAGTAATATCCATCTTGGTTGCCTCAATCAAACAACGATCCCTTAAGAAGCTGATAAAATTGTACGCAGTGGCATGCAAATAGATCTGTCCACCACTTGTAACAAGCCCTTCCAGACCCTCTGCTATCCACATTTCTATCACTTCTTCACAATGGATTATTCCATCTTCTCGATAAGCTGCAAAATAAACCAAGCAAATCTTCAAATAATTTGGCAGAACATTGTAACTCTATTTGAGATGCTGAAATAGCTTTTCCTCAATTTCACCATGGACGTAAAATGTTTCATCAATTGTTTTCATCTGATGTACACCAAGATCCCACTCAGATCGATAACCATAGTGTTCCATCACTGCAGCAGCTACAATTATAGCAAGTGGTAAACCCCTACATTCCCCCGCAATTTCCCTAGCAACATCCTCTATGACCGCTGGAACATCTCCATTCCAAAATGATCGGGTACGAAACAACTGCCAACCCTGGTCTTCCAACAACAGATCCAATGGTATCATCTCTTCCTCATTCATTAGAGTATATACAACTTTATTTTCAGCCGTAATAATAATCTTAGAACCTCTCTCATTCAAGGATGCTCCTAATCTTTGAAGGTCAAAGCTCTTCCACATATCATCTAGTATAGGAAGAAACTTTTTCTCCTTTAAATAAGAGCACAACATATATTTTTGCCCTTGCAAATTGGATAGATCTGGAAATTTTGTTTTTAACTTTAATCTATCTGCAATGCAACTTTGTAGATCTGATATTTTGTATTCTTTGGAGACCGTTATGACCAGATCAAATGAGTTACTTACCTTGTGGCTGTTGTTGATGGTCTGAAGCAGCGACATCTTACCAACGCCGCCCATGCCGTAGACACCAATAATTCCAATGTGGTTGCTATCTACGGTTAACCACATCTCAAGCTTAGACTGTACAGACTAGATTGTGTTTCCAATATACCCCGATTCAGGGATTTCAATCGGTATCAGGGTGGGCAGAGTATAATGCTCGAATTTCCTGCTGGAAGGAAAATTAGACTGCTTCTCTAACTTGAGTTTAGCAACACTCTATTTCTAGTCTCGGATATCTTTGTCGATTTTGTACCGGTAGAGGCAGTTAGGACAACAACCAATGCAATTTTTTTGCATTCCTGGTACTTGTTCCAAATAGATTTGAATTTGTCCATATGTAACCGATGGATTCTTGGATTACTAAGTCTTTCTAATCAGAGTAATTCTTCTTTCTAATTTGGGCCAAAAAAAAGGGGGGGGGGGACTTTGCTGCATTGGCATTATTTCTCATTTGCATTAGCAAGTTGTCATGAGGTATTCGAGTGTTGTTGAACTGCGCAAAACCATTATCCACTATATTTTTTCTGCCATTCCCAAAATTTTGTCGTCTATCCACCAGGCACAAGAATCGAGCTCATGACATCCTATGCCCAAATCTCTTGTCCAACCGATCAGGCAAGGTCTACAACCTCTTTATTTGTGATCCAATTCAGGATTTTATAGCCAAGACTTTGTTGGGATTGAACCCGTGAAATATGCATACACAATCATACATGCCAATCATTGTGGAATCATAATCAAACCCTGGATCTTGCCAAAATTACAGCCAGTTACAACATAATGTAAACTAAGGACTGGGCCTTTAATGTGTAAGGCATTAAACTAGAAGACAGTTACATTGAATTCGTAAAGACAACTATGAACATTTCATATGATGATTTATAATCACTGTTGATGTTGATCGTCTTCATTTTTACAAGTCACTGAATGGATTGTTACAGCATAAACAAAAGTATAAAATTGATCAAAACTATAGCACATGAACTCCCAGTTTTGAAAGAACGAAAACAACCCTTTGAGGTGCTCTTTGAAGTTTGCATAGATGTTGCACAGCTGTGATATTACTAATAGCAGCTAGCTGCAGAGTTGTAAAGATATTATTGATAACATTCAACAATAGAGTATTGTAAGGAAACTAGAGAGAGACTAACAAAACAGATTTTTACTTTAAACAACCAGACTTGAAATTCAAAGTTGCAAGCAAGATTGACCTGATGTCACTTCAAACATAATTCATGACAAGACATGATCATGAGTTAAATCAACTCCATTCCAGTCCATGAGTGCAGTCAGTAACATCTTTCCCAAAAGAATGAGTTGAATGAGCATTTCTCTACTATTGAAACCCACTTGCCCATAGGCAAACTGTAATGGCAAGCACATTATGCAGCGAGTACGGCTGAATTAAAAGACATGGGAAGATAGTCTGGGAAGACATGTAGTAGTTTGGTCTAAGGTAGTGAATCCCCATGTAGTTGCCAATTGCACCCAACAATTGTAAAATTAGGCGGAAGACAATAATAACCCTTGGAATGAGACTAGAATAGTTTGGAATGTCCACATTAAAGCCTATCATATAGCTTTTGTGTAGATAGCATTGATAAGAGCACCTAGCCTCTTGATTATAAGTATTATACTCGTTGTTTCATATTATTAAATCTTATGCACATCAATCAAGTGAGTATGCTCATACAATCAATGTAAGAAAAGCAGGGCACAACAATTTAGAAATTTAGGCCACCTATAAAGAGAAAAGGTTATGGACATGATCGATGGAGTTGTTCGAGGTCAAGGAGAACTCAACAATATGACAGGAAGAGATTTGATTAAATTACAATGTCAGATTTTCATATTGCATTCTGATAAAGAGTGAATAAACTGTAAATGTGGTCACTGACTTCTCATTGATTTGATAAATTAGAAAATATTATATTAAAACATTATAATATAATATTAACCAAAATAAAAGTAAAAATTTAAAAAAAAAAAAAAATGTAAGAAAAAAAAATTAGCAATTAATATTCTCAAGTTTAGTTTACTAAATAGAAAAATAAATATGGATATTTTCACCAATTTTGTTAATGTTTCCATTATGAAAATTTAGTAATTTTAATTTAATAGATATATTTAAATAGTAATATATATATATATATATAAAGCAAATTTATTAAAAATACTAGTTAGGAGATATTGAAACAATGAGATTTTGTTTTGTTGTTACCTTCATACTTGTTAGGACCATACAATGTACCTTTTTGCCCACACTTTTTGCCACCATTGCACTCTTGTTTCACTCACATTTAAACTCATATTATCACTTTAACCTATCTTTCCAAAGGTATACAACATCTCTTCTCTTTACTATATGTTTAATTCGTTTTGCATATAATTTTACATTACTCTCGTACTTAACCATTGATCAGAAATGTATAAGTGCTGAAATAGTTCGAACTATAGATTAGCATTGAGGCCCGTTGCTGAAACAGTTAAAGCACACAAACCCCGATGCTGAAACTCACATAGAAGAAGCTATTACACAGTCCATGGTCAATGATGCTGAAACTCACATAGAAGAAGTTGTTACACAGTTCATGGTCAACGATGCTAAAACTCACACAGAAGAAGCTGTTACACAGTTCGTGGTCAATGATGCTGAAACAACAACAAAAACTATTACATTGACCAACATTTTGAGTTGCACCTTGAGCTAGCAGTAACCATCGCTGTTGCCTGAGACCAAGTTGCCAAAACAGTTAGAACGCAAATATCATGGCTGAAACAGCCTGCGATTTGCGATGCCAAAACAACATACAATAGCAGTAACAGAAGACAAATAAAGAAGTTGTTACTCCAAGCCACAACAACAACACCTCACTCAGCACTTGTAATATCATTTTTTTGTGGGAGACTAGGATATCCTATTCCAGTTTAGAAAGTCGATTTGCCTAAGAATAGGACTCAGATGTACACATGTAATTAGTTGATTAAATTGTATCGAAGGGATTCTCCTCTTTAAATAAGAGGAAATCACCATTAGAGAGGATTTTCGGTTTTTGTACTGAGAAAGGATTTACATAGAGGAACATGTTTTACTTCAGATTGTAATGTAACATAGTTGACAGATGAATAAAAGATTGTTTTGAGCATTTCTCTCTAGTTCCTTTCGTTTTCAGTGGAATCTTGTGAGAAGGGAGGGCCCACCTTCTTCACAAGATTCACCCATTAGCTTTGTAGTGTGTTAGTGTTATTTCTGTTTACGCATGGATTAGATTTTGTTTTGTTGAAACACTACTTTACTGAACTTTGTTTTGCTGAAACACTACTTTACTGAACTCTGTCTTGCTGAAACTCTGCTTTACCGATTGTTACATTGTTTTCACATGATTCATGCTTGGGTAATTGTTAATCATTCTAGTTAGCAATCCTGCTTGGTGAATTCATGAAAGCTTGATAGTCAGGAATAGGTGTTGATAGTTAGCCTTCAGTGCATGTCAATTATTTTAATGAGTTCATGAAAGTGTGCAAATCAGAAAAAAATGCTAAAGTTTCTTGCTTAGGAAATAGGGTCATGTTCTTTGTTAAGAGATAATTAGCCTTCAGTGTGTGTGTCAATTATTTCAGTTAAGCAATGAGTTCATGAAGTGTGATGATCGGAAATAGGTGCTGAAGATTCCTTCTTTGGGAATAGGGTCCTATTCTCTGGTTACAGAATAGTTGGTATTTCCTGTTGCAGTATCTTGTTGTTATTTTAATGTAATCCAAGATTCTTCAATTAATCATTTCTTTAAACTTTGAGCTCTGCAATAGGTAGGTTGCTTTCCTGTAATTCAAGTTAGAACTTCAGTTTGTTCAAGGCAAAGTGTGATTAATATATTTTTACTACAACTCTAGGTTGATTTTGAGATTGAGCATATACAGTGTGTGGTTACCTTTGAAATAAACAAACTTCCCTGGGTTGACAATTTATGTAGCACTTGATTGTTTAATTAAATAAGCAATTATAGTGACCAACATTTTGGCGTCGTTGTCGAGGAAGGTAATTATAGGTTTCAAAAGCACTTATGATTTTTCAGATACAAAGATTGCATGAAAGGATGCAGAGACCCCAAAGACACTGATCCTACAGGCGGCAAGGGCAGAGGAAGGGGAGGAAGAAAGACTTATATTGACTAGATTATATCAAAGTCTGAATCTGTTTCTCAATGACCAAACTCTCAGAAACCAAAATCCCAACCTTCATTTCAAGCAAATTTTGAGACGGGGAAAGAAGTTTGGAGTCCTGAGACAGTCCAGAAACCAACAGGAAACATTGAGGACAGAGAAAGCGCAGCAGGAAAGCAGACAGAAGAAAACATGGATGAGTACAATAAAGAATTGCATAATGAAGAACAGGTAGGTCCTGAAGGAGAGGTAAATGATGAAAACTCTTTCTCCACATTAGGATTTCCTATTGGTGATATTCCTAGAGGGGTATCCCCCATGAAGAACATTCTACTCTCAGCACTACCTAACTTTCATGGTTTGTCTTTAGAGGATCCTGATGAATTCCTTTTTGAGTTTGATATATTATGCAGAAGTTATGATTACATTTCCAATGCTCAAAAATTAAAACTATTTCCAGCAACATTGAAAGGAAAAGAACTTAGATGGTTCATGAGTCTTGGAGGCCATGTAATCAAAACATGGGATCAAATGAAACATAAATTCTTGAATAAGTACCAGGACTATTTCTGAACAAGAGAAAAAAGGGAGGAACTATTTAAGATGATGTAAGAAGAGGATGGAAATCTAGAGGACTTTGTAGAAAGGCTACAGTATAATCTACAAAGATCCAGTCACCCAATGTAAGTAGAGATATTCTCAAAACTATATTATTAAAAGGAGTAAGGGATGATTGTCTAGATATGCTAAATATGCTTGGAAAATGGGACATATCTAAGGAATCATACGATGAAATTGTTAACTTATGCAAAAGATGTTCAAGAGGAGCTTCAAGAAATAGATCAAACAGCAGGGACACCACATTTTCAAGAGTCCAAAATTCAGCCAGTGGGGGAGCAACAAGAACCGAGATAGGTAATTTACATGAAGGTTTCAAAAATGAAATGTTAATCTCTTTTGCCTCACAAATTGACACCCTACAGATTCAAAAGAAGAAAGCAGAAGCAGAAGCAGCTCTGTCCATCTTTTGCTCTAAATGCAGAGACAAGCACCCATGAGGGGAATGTCCATTGGACAAAAAGCCAATCTGCACCATCTGTGATATAGATCATGAGACTCAACAATGTCCTTCTCTACCAGGAATCAAGGAAGCATTACAACCAACTGATGAAGAAGCTGAAGCGATCTATCTGCTGACACAGAGAATACAATGGCAACCACGGGGACAAGGTATGAATCCTAACATGCCATTTACATCTTCTAATCATTGGAATAACTATCCTTCTTTCAATCAAATGAGTTACCCTCCCTATAATCAAATGCAATATCCAAATCAAATGAATTACCCACCCATGCAACAAGCTAACCCACCCTTTGTTGATCCATCAATGTGGACTCTTTGGTCTCCACAACAACAACAACCATATCAGAACCAATGGAATCCAAATTGGAGAGGACAACAACTCCCCTTCCCAAATCAATTACCTCAATCACAACTCCTACAACCACTCTCCTTACCATCAGGTACTCCACCAAACAATCAAATGATGAGACCCACAACTCCTACAACCACTCTCCTTACCATCAGGTACTCCACCAAACAATCAAATGATGAGACCCTAGCTACCTGTACAACCTAACCCTAACCCCAATAATAAAGATGTGTAGTGCATTGATATTTATAACCATCCTACATTTTCTCTTCTCCCTGCGCAATGCAACGATATTCATTTACGATATGGGAGAATAGTAGAACCTACCATAGCCGATGTTACCTCTTTTGATAAAGAGGAAACAAAAGAGCATGATGTACCTGAAGAGGAAAGATCATCCTCTAACAATGCTGCTGAAACAACAAAACCACCATTTCCTGAGCGTTTAGCTTTGACTAAAATGCCTGAGCTGCCAGCCTTCAATATTCTAGGGGAATTACAAAATTTGTATGTCAAAATTCCTCTACTACAAGCACTCCGAGACATACCAATCTATGCCAAGACGATGTGAGACATTTGTGTTAAGAAGCCTGGTAGGAAAATTAAGGATCCCCTCACAGTCCATGTTATGGGAGACTTGTCTGCACTAATGTCAGGTAAAGCACCCCCAGTTAAATATGGTGATCTCGGCCACCCTACCATCTCAGTACAAGTTGGAAAAAAAATAATCCCGTGAGTCCTGGTAGACTTAGGTGTTGTTATCAATATCATGACTCTGGAAACCTTACAACTGCTACAACTATAAAATGAAGTCAGAGACACCCCAACTATCCTAGAATTAGCTGACTGATCCACAATTAAACCAAGGGGAGTCATTGAAGACCTAATTATATCAGTGGAATCCTGGAATTATCTAGCTGACTTTGTGGTACTACAACCTAAAACAAAGCTGGGGGGCCACCCTCTAATTTTGGGCAGGCCTTGGCTGGCCACAGTAGATGCTTTTATCAGCTGTAGATCAGGTTCAATGACAATTTCCAATGGTTACGAAACTAAACAACTTACCCTCTACCCTCATGCTACACCCCTGATTAATAATGATAATTTTGTATGGATAGAATTCAATGATCAACTTACTCAACCCATCTTGACTATCAGACAAGCTCTAAGTCTTAAAGACAACACCGAGGATGAAGTAATTAATAATTTTATTTGTGAACCCTCCTCCGTGACTCCAAAAACTCAAAACCAGTTAGTTGCACTGTTGGATTCAGATAATCAAGAAAACCTTAACTCTGAAAACCCACCTCAAACATCTTCCAACATCTCTTCTAAAATCATACCAGTAGAAATTGAACCTGGCAAAACACTGAACACAAACCCTAACCTAACAGATGCTGAAACACAACAATTAATGAAGTTACTTATGGAAAATAAAGAAGCATTCGCATGGGACTATAGAGATATGAAAGGAATCTCTCCTGAATTATGTACTCATAGAATATATATTAAGGAAGTTTGTCGACCGATCTGCCAATCTCAACGATGAATGAACCCTAATTTGAGAGAAATCCTTAAAGAAGAACTTCAAAAATTTCTTGATGCAGGGTTTATCTATCCTATATCAGACAGTGAATGGGTTTCCCCATTGGTAATAGTTCAAAATAAAAACGGGAAATGGAGAGTATGTGTGGATTATAGAGCCTTAAATAAAGCTACTCAAAAAGATCACTTTCCATTGCCATTCATTGATCAGGTGTTATACAGTTTGTCAGGGAATATTTTTTTCTCATTTTTAGATGGTTTCGGTGAGTATAACTAGATCAAAATTGCACCCCAAGATCAAGATAAAGCCACTTTTACTAGCCCTTGGGGTGTCTTTGCTTATATAGTTCTCCCATTTGGACTATGTAATGCACCAGCAACCTTCCAAAGAGCAGTTATAGGAATATTTTCTGATATGCTTAATGATTCTATGGAAATTTTTATGGATGACTTTACTCATGGTGTTTCTTTTCAGGAAGCACTACAAAACCTTGAGAAAGTGCTTAAATGATGCATAAAAGCCCAACTCTCCTTAAGTACAGAAAAATGTCATATGATGATGAGTGAAGGAATAGTGCTTGGACATTTTATCTCATCTCAAGGAATTCAGGTAGACCCATCGAAGATACAAGTCATTAAGGATCTTCCTACTCCCAAAACCCAAATAGAGGTAAGAAGTATTCTAGGACATGTTGGATACTACAGAAGATTTATCAAAAAAAATTCCAAAATAGCTTCTCCCATGTTTGTGTTACTGATGAAAAATGCTAAATTCAAATGGACTAATTCTTGCCAGGAAGCATTTAATACACTTAAACATCAGTTATCTACAACTCCTATTCTCAAAGGACCTGATTGGACACTTCCCTTTCATATATCCTTTGATGCTTCAGATACTGCAATAGCAGTTGTCTTGGGACAAGAAGAAAATCATCTCCCTTGTGCTATTTATTTCATTAGCAAGAATATGACTCCTGCTTAACTCAATTATACAGTCACCGAAAATGAATTCTTAGTAGTTATCTATGTTATTAACAAATTTAGACATTACATCACTGCTACTCTAATCTTGTCCATACTGATCACTCAGCTATCAAATACCTAATGAACAAAGCTATCACAAACGCTCGAGTCACCAGATGGTTACTATTATTGCAAGAATTTTATATTACAATTATAGATAGACCAGGAAAAGAAAATGTAGTTGCTGATTTCCTTTCTCGGTTGACACCCGATGATGATACCCTAGTAGATTATTCATTTCCCGATGAATATCTATTTGCAGTTTTTGCTCACTCCCCTTGGTATGCAGACATTGCTAACTACTTGGTTGCAGGGAAGTTACCACCACACCTATCCTACCAAGAGAAAAGAAGAATCATTCAACAAGTGCTCGGTATAGTTGGATAAGTGGGTGTCTTTTCCATATAGGACCTGATCAAGAAATCCGAAGGTGCATTAGAGAAGATGAGGTTTATGATTTACTAAAAGCTTGTCATGATGGCCCTTGTGGAGGGCATTTTATTAATAAGAGAACAACACATAAAATTCTCAGGATGGGGTACTATTGGCCCTCACTTTTCAAAGATGCAAATAAATATGTCCAAGCCTGTGATAGCTGCCAAAGAGTGGGCCAAGCTAATCATAGAGACGAAATGCCATTAAACCCCTAGATAGTACTTGAACCATTTGAAAGATGGGCATTAGACTTTGTAGGACCCATTAACCCCCCATCCGATCAAAAATTTTACATAGTGGTCTGCACAGACTATATGACTAAATGGGTGGAAGCTAAAGCACTCCACAGAGCGACCGAAGAAGCAATTATAGATTTCTTATTTGAAGACATCTTCATCAGATTTGGAGTGCCAAGAGAATTAGTTACAAATGGAGGACCTCCTTTCACTTCTCATGGTTTTAAAGCCACCCTTCAAAAATATCATATTCAACATAGAATGACTACAGCATACCACCCCCAAGCCAATGGACAGGTGGAAAGTACAAACAAAGTAATAGAAGCCATTCTCACAAAAATAGTGAAGGAAAACAGAAAGGACTGGTCTCACAGGATCCCTGAAGCATTATGGGCCTACAGAACTACATGGAGAAATACTATAGGATTCTCTCCCTATGAATTAGTCTATGGAAAGAGTGTTGCCTTTCCTGTGGAATTTGAAATCAAAACCTTAAGGACTGTTTTAGCTGTCAACCTTGATTTGGCCGATGCACAGATAGCCAGGTTGCAGCAGCTTAATGAATTGGATGAGAAAAGACTAGATGCCATTCATCAGACAACTATGATTCAACAACAAAGATCAAAATGGTATGACAAAACTATCAAGCATAAGCAGTTCCAAAAAGGTAATTGGGCCCTACTGTATGACTCTCGGTTCAAAGAATTTCAAGGGAAACTACATACAAGATGGCTTGGAACCTACGAAGTAGACACTGTTTCCCCCAATGGAATAGTAAGGCTCCTCGCAATCGATGACTCTAAAACACCGTTACTTGTAAATGGTCATTGGCTCCGTCTATACCAGCGCCCTATTTCCAAAGAATATTTTAAGGCCACATGTGTGGCAGACTCTCACCACCTCTTTTTAGAGGGGGCTCCTACCCCTCATTGCAATTAATTCATTTTAAGTTAACTTCTTTAGTATTATATTAGATTTTGTTTACTAATAATCCCTGTCAAGAAATACCATGTTACAATCGATTTTTGCAGATTCCCGATAAGAGCACATGCCTACTAAGAAAGGACAATCCTACTTCAAGAAGAAGCAAGATTTCCCATTACTGAAACACCACTATTCAACAACCTTTCACCTTTTTCCCCATTGTTGAAACACCATTCTCAACAACCCTTCACCATTTTCCCCCTTCGTTGTTCAACAATTTTTCACCTTTTTCCCCATTGTTGAAACACCATTGTCAGCAACCTTTCACCATTTTCCCCCATCGCTGTTCAACAACCTTTCACCTTTTTCCCCCATTGCTGAAACACCATTGACAACAACTTTTTTCCCTCTCCCCATTGCCGAAACACTACAGTCCGACAATTATTCATAGTTTCCATTGACGAAACAACATCGTCAAGCAATTGTTTCGCCCTTTCTTTTCTATTGCTGAAACACCATTGTCAGCAACTTTTCGCCTTCTCCCCATTGCCGAAACACTACAGTCCGACAATTATTCACAGTTTCCATTGACAAAACAACACCGTCTAGCAATTGTTTCGCCCTTTCTTTTCTATTGCTCAAACACCAACTTTTCAACATTCTCTGTCAATAAGCTTTTGCACTCTTATACTACATTTTGTCCTTCTAGTCAACAAACCCTTGATACAATTCAATCTAACAAATCAAAAGTCTCTGCCACGGCCACTGCAGAACTATGATGGACAGGCATTATATTTTGTTATAAGTACGAATCAAAAGGTAAAGGTGAGGTATGTAAATTTTATGTAAATACAATTAAGTTATAGTTAATGAGAAGATTCCAACTCATCATTACCACTCATGCAAAATCATTATGAACCGCACTTAAAAAGGGGGGGAGGAAATATCGAACTGTTATACCATCATTTCACACGTATCAACCACCGCCATTCCTATTTACCATCCTTTCGTTGTTTCACCACCATTTGCATGCCTTCACTCGGAAAACTCACTCTGCACAAAAGTTGTTACTCCACTCCTTGACGGTGTATTTTTACTGATTTGGTAGCTATGGGAGGCTTTGTTATATGGTATGAACCCGCTATGATAGCCCTATTGGAACACTATCTAGTAGCCTATCAATTTTTTCTGCAGGCAGGATGGCTTGGTTATTTTTAGAGATTTCAGTGGTATGATCAACAACAGGTTCTCTAATATTCTCAAAATATCCAGGAAGACCATTCCATTGTTCAAGGGGTTCATATTTCAGTTACAGAAAAGGATATAGCGCAGGTTTTGGGTCTCCCTACCAATGGCAATCGCATGTTCAGCCGTAAACATATCATTCTGAACGCCCAACAGAATTTTTTCTTGCCAGGGAAACAAATTGAACCTAAAGGTCGGGGTGTCCGACTCAGCTCGTTTCCACCTCCATGACCGGAAGTTGCAAAATTTTTCAAACACTACCTTACCTACGAAGAACGATACCAGGTAGTCTACCAGCACAATTTTTTCCTGTTGTCTCATTTACGGCATAATAGATTGGTGAACATTCCTTATTATTTGCTTGGTTGTCTTAAAAATATGTTGCACTACTGTAAAAAGGCTAAAGATTCCACCCTTTCACTCACCCATCACCGTCTCATTCAACTACTTATCCAAAAGGGATTTTCCCAACAAAACCCTCCACTAAAAAACCCACCCATAAATCCCCAAGAAGTTGTTGAAATGCCCAAAAATCTGCAGGAAAAACAACCACAAAATCCTCCAGATTCTCTAGAAATACCTAACAGTCTGCCTACAGACCCAATTAGCCCAATTAACCCCCATACCATACCAAGCCCACCCCACATTTTACCAGAATCATCCACTTCTTCCCTTCATATTCTTAGTGATGATTCTGAACCTGACAATTCTCCCTGCCCGATCATTGAGGAAAACCCCCCACATAAATGAAAGCAAATTCCTTTCTTCCCACCCTTTTTACAAAGAAAAGAAACAAGGGACTCAACAAGGCCAGCCACTACTACCACTGCCCTAGACCCCCAACCCATCCAACTAATACCCCATACACTTCTAACCCCCCAAATGTCGAAATATTTGCCTATTCAATCCACGGGCACTGAAACACAAGAACCAGACGCCCAGTATGTTGCGACATCATCTATTTCAATTCCAGTAGTTGAACCACAAGAACCAGCTACTCATTCAGTAGCTGAAACACAAGAACCAACTACTCATTCAGTAACTGAACCACAAGAACCAGCTACCCATTTAGTAGCTGAAACATAAGAACCAGCTACTCATTCAGTGGATGAAACACAAGAACCAGCCATAGCTGTCACACAAGAACCAGCTACAATTGAAACATAAGAACCAGTTGTTGATATTGTTATTGAGACATAGGAACCAGAGGCTCAGAGAGCTGCAACATTACTTTCCTTACATCAAGAAGCTGAAACACAAAAATTAGTTGTCGATCTTATCGCTGCTCCACAAGAACCAGCTAGTGAGGTTGTGACTACCACAGAAGAACCAGTCACTCCTCAACTAGAACCAACAATGGCCTCTGTCTTAGAAGAAAGTGAGTTCCTAAGGTATGAACTGGAAGCCTACAAGAAAGAGCTAGCCATGGCAAAAGAAGCTTATGAGAAGGAACTTAACTTGTACACCCTAGCTCGCATATCAACCATGTCAGAGGGGACCACAACAGAGAGCCCGTATAAGGAATATATGTGCATTCAATGTGGGGACATCTACTATCAAGCAGGCTACAAAGTAACTCAAATTCCAATGCCAGGAGCTTCCCCTACACCTTCAACTTTTGCAGTCAAAGAAGAACACCCTATTGTTACACAAGAACCAGCAGGACCTTCCAAAATTAAGATTGAGCCCTAGCCTACAACAAATGTCAATTCTAAAACCCATGTTTTTGTTAATAAAGTTGTACAAATAGTGCCTATTGAGGAATCTTCCCCTCCCAGCCAGATCAACACCCAGACCTTTGTGGAACAAGCCACTCAAACCCTACCACAACCTACTACTTGCAATGCTGAAACACAAACTCAGCCATGGGATGAGCAAGCAATAATACAGAAATGGAAAAAAGAGTCTGTTGCTACACAGGCATAAAACCTGCAGGAACACAGACAAATCTGGATAAATCATACTTACTCAAATTGGGAAGCTTTGGAGCAGACACGCTAAGAGGCTCGTGCCCTTAAGAAATAGAACAAAGAGCTAAAAGGAAGATTGCTCCTAATATTTGACTTGGCACAAAAGCTATTGGCTGCAAGGAAACCATCCTGCAATTACTCTTTGTTCCTAATGGAATGACTCACATGGTTTCAGATCAAATCAATCAAAGAAGGCAAACCCCGTGCAGTATTAAATCCAACAGATTTTAATAAAACCTTTGTAGAAGCCTTTGCTATAGATCAACACCTCCTCTGTGAGGCATATTTTCATAATGAGGCCATCCCTGAGAACAAGCATCTCAACCTTAATCCTCTGGTCGGTGACATCCAGATTGGGGCACTCACCTCCTTCCTTAAAAATCAAGTTATATGGCAAGATGACTTCCTAGCTTCCAAGCACAATGAGGATAATCACCTTCTCTGGATAAGGCCAGAACCACAAAATGCTACCACCTTTGTTACAGAGTATTATCAGTTTTTAAAGAAACCAGAGATGACTGAACACATTCAGCAACTATAGACAATAGTTCTTCAAGATTGTCAACACTTCATCAGATCCACAGAGATTGATGCCCTACAGGAAAATAACATGTTTTGGCAGCAATCTACTGAGAAAAGACAGGAACACAATCCTTTTAGCCCCACTAATCTTGAGATGGCAATCTCCAGGGTACCCAACTACATCAAGTGTGTTCAGCAATGTGTTGAAAGCTGGATAGGGTACCGGTCTTATTTTTCTATCCTCTGGTTGCCAGTAGAGAGATATCAAATCCATTATAAGTTGCCTAAGAAGATAGAAACAACAGCTTGGCAAAGGTTACAACGCGTTCAAGGGTTCAAAGCTCCAACAAAAAGCACCTCCCACAGCTACTGCTTGAGTAACTTGCACGCTTAGAGTTAGTATTCAGATTCTGATTCAGAGTGAAGTTGCTTGAGGACATGCAACATTTTAAGTTGGGGGGGATGTTAGGACCATACAATGTAACTTTTTGCCCACACTTTTTGCCACCATTACACTCTTGTTTCACTCACATTTAAACTCATATTATCACTTTACCCTATCTTTCCAAAGGTATACAACGTCTCTTCTCTTTACTATATGTTTAATTTGTTTTGCATATAATTTTACATTAATCTCGTACTTGACCATTGATCAGAAATGTATAAGTGCTGAAATAGTTCGAACTGCAGATTAGCATTGAGGCCCATTGTTGAAACAGTTAAAGAACGCAAACCCCAATGCTGAAACTCACACAGAAGAAGTTGTTACATAGTCCATGGTCAACAATGCTGAAACTCACACAGAAGAAGATGTTACACAGTTCGTGGTCAATGATGCTGAAACTCACATAGAATAAGTTGTTACACAGTTCATGGTCAACGATGCTGAAATAGCAACACAAACTGTTACATTGACCAACATTTTGAGCCGCACCTTGAGCTAGCAGTAACCATCGTTGCTTCCTGAGACCAAGTTGCCGAAACAATTAGAACGTAAATCCCGTGGTTGAAAAAACCCACGATTTGCGATGCCGAAAGAACATACAACAGTAGTAACATAAGACAAATAAAGAAGTTGTTACTCCAAGCTGCAACAACGACACCTCACTCAACACTTGTAATAGCATTTTGTTGCGAGAGACTAGGATATCCTATTTCGGTTGAGAAATTCGATCTGACTAAGAATAGGACTCATATGTACACCTGTAATTAGTTGATTAAATTGTATCGAATGGATTCTCCTCTTTAAATAAGAGGAAATCACCATTAGAGAGGATCTTTGGTTTTTGTACTAAGAAAGGATTTACAGAGAGGAACGTGTTTTACTTCAGAATGTAATGTAACACAGTTGACAGATGAATAAAATATTGTTCTGAGCATTTCTCTCTAGTTCCTTTCGTTTTCATGGGAATCTTGTGAGAAGGGAGGGCCCACCTTCTTCACAAGATTCACCCATTAGCTTTGTAGTGTGTTAGTGCTATTTCTGTTTACGCCTTGATTAAATTCTGTTTTGCTGAAACACTACTTTACAGAACTTTGTTTTGCTGAAACACTACTTTACTAAACTCTGTCTTGCTGAAACTCTGCTTTATCGATTGTTACATTGTTTTCACATGATTCATGCTTGGGTAACTGTTAGTCAGTCTAGTTAGCAATCCTACTTGGTGAATTCATGAAATCTTGATAGTCAGGAATAGGTGCTGAAGTTTCCTACCTAGGAAATAGGGTCTTGTTCTTTGTTAGAGATAATTAGCCTTCAGTGCATGTCAATTATTTTAATGAGTTCATGAAAGTGTGCAAATCAAAAACAGTTGTTGAAGTTTCCTGCCTAGGAAATAGGGTCATGTTCTCTGTTAAGAGATAGTTAGCCTTCAGTGTGTGTCAATTATTTCAATTAAGCAATGAGTTCATGAAGTGTGATGATCGGCAACAGGTGCTGAAGATTCCTGCTTTGGGAATAGGGTCATGTTCTCTGGTTAGAGAATAGTGGGTCTTTCTTGTTGCAGTATCCTGTTGTTATTTTAATGTAATCCATGATTCTTCAATTAATCATTTCTTTAAACTTTGAGCTCTGCAATAGGTAGGTTTCTTTCCTGTAATTCAACTTAGAACTTCAGTTTGTTCAAGGCAAAGTATGATTAATATATTTTTACTACAACTCTAGGTTGCTTTTGAGATTGAGCATATACAGTGCGTGGTTACCTTTGAAATAAACAAACATCCCTGGGTTGACAATTTATGTAGCACTTGATTGTTTAATTAAATAAGCAATTATAGTGACCAAAAATACTTTGAAGAGATAACTACTTTTGTATAGTCAATTGACACATTAAATGTTGGTACATTGAAAATAAAAATAGTAATAATAATAAATAAATAAAGTGTATTTATTTATAAAATAAATGGAGTTAGGATGGGACATTTAATGGAAAGAAAATTGATAACACTCGTCGAGATAATGTAATTATTATACTTAATAAGTTATAAATATAATTATTATACTTAAGAAGTTACAATCAACTTAGTTAGTATGTGGAAGGCCTTTAATACATTTTATTTGAATAAAAACATAGTCATAATCATCGTTTGTAGTAATTGTAAGGGAGAATCTAACCTTAGAGTGAAGGACACATCAATGTTACAAGAAAGACATTTACCACTTACAAGTTAGCAAGAGGTTGGTTTCATGGGGAGGTCAACGAGTTTTAAGGTCTCCATAATATTTATGATTGTCAAAAACAACTAATGACATGTTCTACTCTTAATTCTTGTGTATTATATGTTTTGTGTATGAGAATATCTATGACTTTCTGGTGATACTTATTCTCCATAGAGGCAGGGTCATGTAACCATTTACCATTGGCTAGAAAAGACTATATAGCTAATGGAGAATTTGGTGTGGTGTGCAATTGAAAGTTTTGCTAGCTTAGGAGCATAGCTTATGAACTTGAATTGCTTCTATACTTAAGTATGAGTAGGAAAGGGTCTTGACCCTAGAGAGAGTGTAGTGCGAAGGAGGAAATTGTGGGTTGTACTTAATAATTATGTAGCTTAGAATGGTGATACTTACAACATAAGACTGTAGTAGGTGCTTATGTTTAGTTCCACATTCTAATGAACATTCAAATGGATATTGTAAGTGAGCCTATGTTGTGAATTTAAAACTTGAGTTAGAATGATAACTGAAGATCATGAAAAGGTGTTTTATTATGTCATAAGGTGTGGCATGGTATATCAACATAGTTCTATTAGTCACTATGCACGAGTCCATTGTACGAGGGGTGAGTTATCTAAATGCGAGGGCACACCTTGAAATGCATTAATTGGTCTAGCAACTACTTGTTCACTAACAAGGATTTTTCCTTATGAAGAAACTCTGTTTGAAAATAAATAAGTAAATAAATAAATCTATATGAGGAATGATGAACACAAGCTTCCCATTGTTAAAAATGTCTTTTATAGTAGGATAAAGAACTTGAAACTGCTAGAAATGAACAAGAAAAGAGCTAGTTACCAAAGATGGTAAATACTAGGTAGGTATAGAGGATATAATTTTGAGACGTAAGAAGTACAATGCTGAGAAGAGAAGACCTCAAGGACAAATAACTAAATATTTGGAATGAAATCTTGTAGCCAATTTTTTTATTGATATAAAATGTTCACTAACTCACATATCAACATGGTGTTGTTTATGTATAGGCATGTTTGTAATAGTGAATTGTTGGTAGAAAGCATAATTTTCTTTGAAAATGATGAAAAGAATCCTATACTAAACATTTGTATTGGTCAAAGATTAAGTGCGATTGAGGACAATGACCAAACTATGAAGTCAGGACATCACATGACAATAATTTAGCAGTATCTTAATCAATGTTAATAAGCATGGGAAACTTTTGTGATGAGGTATGTATTGTATCACTTGCATTCTAGTGATAGTCAAGTTAGTAATAATTGATTATAATTACTAAGATATATTCTAGGTGGAATTGCATGATGGGATTAATGGAATTTATAAACGAACTCAATATAAGATTCACTTAAATAGAGAACCAATAATGAGATAAGATTCTAATTGGCTATCAAACTAGAAGACTATATTTTGATATACAACTTAGGAAGAATAAATATACAAGAGAAGAATGTCATTTCATTAATTTAATTACCAATGGTAATAAAATAGAGTCAAGACCTAGTAAGTTGCTTACTAAATAGGCATAGTTGCAATCAATATATTAATAGCCTCGACTTGTTTTAATCAAGTCATTGTCCAATGAGACCAGTATAACACAAGGTTTGCTATCGCGAAAGATAAATAGAAGTTATGTCAAAAATTCTCCTCATATTGTGAATGATCATAACTTCGGGACGAAGTTTCTTGAAGGGTGGGTGTATGTAATGCCCCATATTTTGACCTTAGGTAGTTAGAACATTGTTGTTTACTAATCTTAATAATTCAAAGTTTAGCATTTGTTTGGAGTCAGTTAGACTTGGTTAGACATTGAGATGTGTACCTCTAGACCTATTTGTATGTTACATGATATATGCTCATGACAAAGATAGTTATTTCATTATTTGAACATGAAAATTAAAACGAGTAAGTTCGGTACATGTATACCAATTCAAGTTATGTTGTGAATGTATAACAGATGCAATGCATGATGTAAATAGGAATACATTTCTTAATTGAGCGTCGATGCAAATATGGATTCTTATATAAATTTGTGATGTATCTGCATCAATATGTGTTATTGGTGAACTAACCTACAGGATGATGAGCTATGTGATAGCCAAATGACTATAGTATTGAGGTAACTGGGATGTCGTAGACATCATGAAGATATTGTATGCTATAAGTTGTACTTACTCTTTAATTTATGATTCGAAATATTACTATGATCAATAGTAAGTGTGGTTTTGACAGGATGCACAACTTACCCAGAGTGGATGTTTGATGATGTGTCTCTAAGAACAGTAGTTGCAAAGTATGGCTCGATATAGGGTGTTGACCCTAGTTCTATGAGGAGGGGTGGAGGTATTTCCCACCATTTATCCTCCAAAACCTAGAGTCGTGGGAGGGATGTGTGAAGTCACGCTCCCCTAGACGTGTGATGACGAATGCTAGTTGCCTGTTGGGGAAGCTTGGTCAAGCTGTATGACACTTCCGCTTATGGGTTCTATATGGAGTTAGGTCAATATAGTTGACGCTCCAGCTTAGTCCAACAGAGGAAAGGATAGGATGGAAGATGGAAATAGGTTAGGAAGGAAGGATGCTTCGATGTTAGTTGAGAATACTAATTGGGGATTAGAGATGCCACTATTGTTTACTCACTTGGTTCCTACCATGTTTAAAACCCTTTTTGATTTCCTATTGATATTTTAAGTGTGACAATGAGTTATTGATGAATTGGTGTAATTTAGTTCATTAAAATTATTAAATGATGCATTAATTGATCTGTTGTCCTACATGTCTTGGTGATCATATAGAAACTATGCACTAGAGGCAATGATTGTTTATCGTTAGTACATGCATAAGATATGTGTCTGCTAGCTATGCACACATACCCTACCCATGTATACTACTATAAGTAATTAATGTATTAATTATTAAAATAAATTATTAACTATTTAATTGAATGTTTATTGAATATGTAAATTATATTGCATACAAATATCAAGAAGCATTAAATACTTTCTTGACTTTGATAGATGGTGGGTGTGATGAATTAAATGAGCATGGTGGAGTGTTATGTACATTTTGAGGAAAATTATCAAATAACATTTATTATCTAGCATGAGAATAATGACTTTTTATTTTATTTATTGTTGTTTAATGCAAGTCATTTATATTTAGTTTTATTTTAAATATTTAGATAAGAAAGGTTGATGGATAGTAATGAGGGGGGGGTTGAGGAGACTTGGGGAAGTGTGTATGGAAACTTGATAAATAGGGAGAAGGAGTAGAGAGGAGGGATGGAGAGGTTGGAGCATGATGAGAGGTTGTGAAAATTTTGGAAGATAATCCTTGTGATAGTTTTCTTTGAGCATTTGTGCTTTGTTGTTCTTGGAGTCATGGGCACGAAGGGCCAAGAAGCCGAAATGTTTCTTGGAGCTAGGAAGCCAGCTAGGCTCCTAGTTGGAAGGGAGGATTATGTTGTTTCACTCTGGGTAAGCGAGAAAAGAATACTTGGAAGTGCCCAGGACTACATTACAACTGATGAGCTTCTACAAACTAAGGAGGAGGTATTTTTCAGTGATATTTTTGTTATTGATATTTTTGGTATACTTATGTTTTAAGTTCTTAAATCTTAAAGTTATCCTACTACTTATTTCATCATGTTATTAGATTTATCATTGAGAAGATGTAGAAGAAATGTGTAAATAAAAATCAATGAAATAATGCTAAAACAAAGTTGCTAATGTGTAAGTATTTAAATAAATAGTTAATTGCTTAGCACCCTATGGATGGGTGCTACAATCATAGCTAAAGCAGCTAAAATGAAGTGGAAGTTGCACCAGATGGACGTGAAGATATCTTTCCTAAACAGTTTCATCGAAGAGGAAGTGTATATAAAGAAACCTCAAGGATTTGAGTCTGAAGACAAGAAGTCTCATGTCTGTAGATTGAAGAAAGCCTTATACGGATTGAAGCAAGATCCTAGAGCTTGGTATGGCCGTATAGACAGTTTCTTGATGAGCTTAGGCTTTACCAAGAGTAAAGAAGCCTCTAACCTCTACTCCAAGATCATGAACAATGAGCCTGTAATCTTACTGCTATATGTGGATGACTTATTCTTAATTGGAGAATAAAATATCATCACTAAATGTAAAAAGAGACTTGCCTCAGAATTTGAAATGAAATACCTTGGCCTAATGCATTATTTCTTAGGTCTTGAGGTATGGCAGAGTCCTGAGAGGATATTCCTTAACCAAGGGAAGTACACGGTCGAAATATTGAAGAGATTCGACATGTTGGAATGCAAGCCCATGAATACACCCATGGAAGCGAAGCTGAAGCTGCTGGTCAATACTTCGTCAGAGTTGATTGATGCCACATTGTATAGACAGATTATTGGATCTTGATGTACTTGATGAACACCAGACCAGACATTTGTTTTTTCATGAACACCTTGAGTTAGTTTCTGGTGGAAGCTAGACGTGTTCACCTAGTGGCTACAAAACATGTGATGAGGTACCTTAAAGGTACAATAGATTGTGGTCTCAACTATGATGGATATCATGATTTCACATTGAGTGGATATACTGATGCATATTGGGAAGGAAGTGTTTCTGATAGGAAAAGCACTTCAAAATGTTATTTCAGTTTGGGATCATCTATGATCTCATGGCAGATTAGGAAGCAATATAGTATTGCTCTCAGCACAGCAGAAGCAGAATACATTGTTGCATGTTCTACCAACTATGAAGCTATATGGCTTCGAAAGTTGTTGACCGACCTATTTGACTTAGAGATGAGAGAAAACTTGATTCTATGTGACAACTAGAGTTCCATAAAGTTGACAGAGAATCTTGTATTCCATGACAGGTTGAAGCACATAGAGATCCGTTATCATTACATTCGTGATATGGTGTAGAGAGGAGCCTTAAATCTCCAGTACATTAGCACATATGAATAGGTTGTTGACATGCTAACCAAGCCATTATCTCATATAAAGTTTGAGTACTTTCGAGATAAACTTGGTATAGTCTGAAATGACCCTCCTTGAAAGGGGGAGTAGATGTTGTGATGAGACATCTCTTGCTTCTGACCTGATGGTTGTGACATAAATAAAGATGATGTGATATGACTAGTACTGTGCTTCCAGCTAGATAGCTATGATGTAAAGCTAGTCTAGTATCCTTCTTCTGACCTGATGGTTGTGATGTAAAGAAGGACAAGTACCTTGCTTCCAACCTAATGGTTGTGACACAAAGCAATATGATGTGTGACTAGTACTATGCTTCCGGATGTATCACTGCGACGTAAAACAAGTCTAGTTCCTTGCTTCCGACCTGATGGTTGTGACGTAAAGCACGATGTGTACCTTGCTTCCAATCTGATGGTTGTGACATAAAGAAAGATGATATGATGAGACTAGCATTGAGCTTCTAGTTGGATAGTTGTGACGTAAAGCCAGTCTAGTATCCTGCTTCTGACCTAATGGTTGTGACATAAAGTAGGACGAGTATCTTGCTTCCATCTTGAGTGTTGTGAGGTAAAGCAAGATGATGAGATGAGACTAGTACTGTGCTTCCATCTTGATAGTTGTGACATAAAGAGAGTCTATTATCTTGCTTCTAGCTTAAGTGTTGTGACATAAAGCAACACGATGTGATGAGACTAGTACTGTGCTTCTAGCTTTATAACTATGACATAAAACTAGTCTTGTATTATAATGAGCCAACCTTGTGTTGTGATGATGATGATGTATCATTTTTATACTAATACATACTGATGCAAATGATGATGGTATTCCTTTGAAAATGACAATGTTGTCGATGAATAAAACTTCTGATGATTTATAGATACGTCAGTCAGTGTTCCAAGATGATATTGATGATGTTGTCCTCTCACCAACTTGATGTTGTTGATGATGTTGTCCTCTCTCTCTCGCATGATGCTACTGAAGAGTACCCTTCTTGTTAAGGGGGAGTGTTGAAATAATGTAACTGCAAAGTGTATTCTTATTATTATTTGATATATTATTCATTGGATCAATCCCCATTATGGATTGATCATGTCGGCTACTTTAAAGGACCAAATCCCCTTTTGCGGATTGGTCATATTGTAATTGTAAAAGGAAAAAGAAGAAGTCGGCCTCAGAATATATCAAAGAGGTCCTGAAACATAATAAAGGTGGTTATAACCACCTAGTTGGAGAAGTTGGCCCTGCCAATAAAGAGACACTTCACACATGTCAGTCTTGTATAAATAAGGAGGCTAGTGCCTCACTTAGACACAACTCACTTGCTCATTTTGTGAGACATGTTTCAGAATTGCAGTTAGAGAAGAACGAGAGAGAGTGGCGCATATCTAGGAGAGGATCTTCTGCATTAGTTTAAGATATCTCTTGGCATTGTATTGGCTATCTATAATAAGGAAGTTTTGCTGGGTTTTCTTCCCCTATAGGGTTTCCTAGGATAAATGTTGTATCTCTTGTGATTTTGTATTTCTCAGTGATCTTGTATTATGCTATTGTTATCTAATGAAATGAAAAGAACTATAATAATGGATTAAACATTAACAAAATGTTCCATGTGTTTTACTATTAATTACCATCTTAATTGCAATGATAAAAGCTATATTATTGCCTTATTAATTGCCATGTTATTTGCTACTATGAATTAGTCATCAACAGATTCCTTATTTTTGATTAATTGCCGCAACAAGTTAAATGGTTAAACAATATGAAATTGCCTTGTTAGTGAGCTATTAATTGTTATGTTAAAAGTCATGTAATTGCCTTTTTACTGTTATGTTAATCAACATGTTAATCGCCTGGTTATTTCTTTTTTACTTGTTATGATAATCATGTAAATGGCTTTGTCATTGCTAATTTAATCGTTAGGTAACTACTATGTTAAGTGCCTTCTTATATTGTGACAACGATGTTAGTAGTTAGTAGTTTCCTTCTCAATGATAATAGACAGCTAGTATTATTGGTTCGGTCAATATAGCTAGACTACACATTGAGATTAAATTGTTCATAGGTGTTATAATCATAGCATCCTACATTAAGCCTGTTAATATTGTTATTCAAGTTAATGGATAGTTGGATGGAGATTTTGGATTAATGTGGGAGTGTCCAATTAGGTTGTATTAATGATTAAAATTAGGTTGGTGAGTAAAGACTAAATTGCCAATTTTAGACTTGCTAAATTTATTATAATGGAGGTTTGATGGTATTTATAATTATAGTTTAAATATTGCTTACTTAGACTTGCAAGATTGATTGTATTAACGTTAAATTAGTGGGTGCATTATTGAATAATTGAACTTTGAAGTGCCTCGTTTAGAATGGAACCCGTGTTAAAATAGATTGTATTCATTGACTGGTTTAGATTGGGTGATCGGTTGGGTTGGGGACGATGTCGTGTATTGGATTGCATCATCCCTTGTCTTCTTTCTCTAGTGTTTCGTCGACCTATTGTTGGGGTATGGGTGTGGTTTTTCTTATCGGTATTTGGTTCCTAGCGCATCAGTTTGTCTAGAGTCCTCAGTCCGGATAGCTTATGTTGCACCAAGGTTATTAACACGTCTATCACCTAGGAAGGACATGATTCATGATGATAGGATCATGGCACGCCCTATGGGATAGCAGTGAGCGAGAAGTTGGCTGGAGTCAGTGCATTCTGTGTGAGTGTTGTCAAGCATTGCCAATTGTTTATGGTGCATGGGTTGAATGCCTTCAAGCATTGGGTTCGTGCGCCTAGAGGTTCTAGTCCTTGTTGTTTGGATGTTGCGATGGGATGGGGATGTTGTCCCTTAGCTTCTAGGCATGGTCTTTTTGTGTAAGGCGAGTAGTCATTCCTCCTTGTTGTTCTACGCTTGATTCACCCAGTTTCCCTTGTGTTAGTGAGTGGAGTCATAGTTTCCCATTTTCCTAGAATGTGTGCTTGCGTTCGTCATCAGTGGTGTGGTTAGCTATCATTGTCATCGCCTTTCTTCCAAACATGAAAAAAAAAAAAAAAAANGTTTGCTTGTAGTCATAATGAAGAGGGGTCATTACAAAAAGGGACCAGACAGTACCATATTTCACCAATATTTATCCTGTGTACCAAATTGAGTATCAAAGACACTGAGCATCATCTAGTTCTAAAATACCATGGATGTTTGCATGGATACATTCAAAGAGAAATGGAGTTACTAGACATCACCTCATTGTGAACGACTTATAGATACGCTATCAACATTGAGCAGAAATTTAATTTGAAAAGGAGAGAATTTGGATCTACAAACCCCTCACAACCGAAGTAGGGAAAAGGTGGCCCCAACCCACACAGCAAGGGACTAAGTCGAGATGGTTACTTTTAGGACAACCATTCCAAGCTGCAACACAAGAAGCAAAATGAGAAGACGAAGAATGACATGGGAAAATGGTGTTATTACCATAAACTCCCTTGGCACAACACCAAAGAATGTCACTCCAAGAAGTCACTCATGGTCGAACTAAAGGATTTCAAGTCAAAGGTCGATTCTGAATCTGAATCAAATCTTGAAGGAGGGAAGCGGATTATTGATGATGAACCCATTGCCACTGTTGCTACCACCAAAGTACATCCAAGTGAACAAGAAGAACCAGAGGAAGGGGAACTCCTGTTTCACTTACAGATGTAGGTAAAGGGAGCTCCGCTTCATTTCATTTTCAATAGTGGTAGTCAAAAGAATATGATTTTAGAAGAGTTCATCAAGAGGATGGACCTGCCAATGACACCACACCAGAATCCCTACACCATCAGTTAGCTTCGCCAAGGAAGATATCTCCATGTCAACCAACAGTGTCATCTACTCTATGTAATCAAGCCTTTCAAAGATGGGGTACTCTGTGATATTTCATCCCTTGAATTTTGTAATGTTCTTTTAGGACAACCATATTTTTGGAAGCATCATGTTGTGTATTAGTCTAGACCTTTCAGTGTTATTATTACTTTGGGTAGACAATTGTACAGGATACTAGAGGTAGTGCCACCTACTTCTATTTCTTTAATCTTTTCTAAGAAATGGAGTAAGGTCATTTGACAGACCGAGAAGTTCATCTTCTTTGTGATCCGTTCTCACAATAAGAAGAATGTCATTTCCACATCTGTGGCATCTACATAGAGCCTCTCTTTGCAGCAGAAGAAAGTGGATGGGATCGTGGAAGAATATAGAGACATCTTTTCCTCACCTACAAGGGTACCAACACACTACCAAGTCAAGCATCCAATTGATATGACCCCCGGGGCACCTCTACCTAATTTACCATTCTACATTTGCTCGTTGAAGGAAAATGACAAAATCATGCATCATATCGAAGAGATTCTTCAAAAGGGGCACATCAGACCCAAATCCTCCCATTGCGAAAGCTTAATTGTATTGATGTAGAAGAAGGATAGGACTTGGTGACTCTGCATTGATTACAGATCCTTAAAAAAAATCATAGTCAGGAATCGCTACACCATTCCCAGGATTGATGACCTTCTTGACCTAAAGTCTGGCTACCACCAGGTTCCCCTCAAACCAACTGATGTATGGAAGACAACCTTCAAGTGTAAATAAGGTCTCTTCAAATGGATAGTCATTTCCTTTGGCTTAAAAAATGCACCAACCACTTTCATGAGGTTGATGGATGATGTATTGAGACCCTTCAACAAATATTTTGTGGTGGTATATCTAGATGACATCATCATCTTCAATAGAACATCTAATAAGCACATGCGGCATATTCAACAAGTTTTGAGCACTCTACGACAATACAAGCTATATGCCAACTTGGAAAAATGCTCTTCTGGAATGAACAGGGTCAAATAATTGGGCTACATTGCTGATGAGCATGGGGTACATGTTGATCCATCTAATATCCAAGTCATTCGTGACTGGCCACATTGATCAAGCTTCAAAACTTCTTGGGACTGGAAAATTTCTACCAATGGTTTGTGTTGGAATTATCCAATATTGTATGGGCCCTCAGCCAGGTTCCCAGGGGTGGTGGAAGGGCCAAGTTTGTGTGGGGGAAGGAACAAAAAAAAGAATTCGATGAAATGAAGCATCACTTGTGCTCAGTTCTGGTACTCCCCTTTCCCAATCTGCAGCAACCATTCAAGATTGAGACTGATGCATCTGACTATGTTGTGGATGTAGTTATCACTCAACATGGTCATCTAGTGGCATACCATAGTGAGCCACTCTTAGATACTATCCAAAAATACCCCACCCATGATAAGGAAATGTATCCCATTGTACAATCTTTTCTTCAATGGAGACATTACATTCTGGGGAAGGAGACAATCATACACACTGATCACAAGCCTCTACAGTTCATACAAACACAGGGGAAATGGGAGAACGATCGCCATTAGAAGTTGTCCACCTACCTGCAATAGTTCCATATCAACATCAAGTATAAGATAGGTATCTCAAATTGTGTTTTCGACTATGTCAGTTGACCTCTTGTGGTTGCACTCACCAATGTGCTCCATTCCTATGGAAATGAAGCATCTGAGTGGCCCCAACTTTATGAACAAGATCCAAACTTCACCACCACCTATCAGCTCTTAGGTACAGGCATGACTATCACCGATTTTCACATTCAGGACAAAATATCATGTCTCCTAGTCCATCTCTATGTTCCTACAAGAGAGTGTGCAAAGATGATTTGGGAAGCCCACTATAGTCGAATGGCAAGGTATTTTGGCGTGGAGAAAAATGTGGTCGTTATTCAGAAACATTTTTATTGGCCAAAAATTCAACACGACTTCAAAAAGTATATTAGGTCTTGCATTGCATGTGTCGTTGCCACGCCAACCATCAATAAGCAAGGCTTATACACTCCTCTTCCTACTCTCAGGAAGCCTTGGGAATCCATCTCAATGGATTACATGTATGGCCTTCCTTCCACTAGGAAAAAAAATGACTGTGTATTTGCGGTCGTTGATCTATTTTCCAAGATGTTTATCCTCACAACCTGTAAGAATGATATCATAGTGAAATATACTACCACACTCTTCTTCGAACGAGTGTGGGTCCACTTTTGAATACCACATATCATCATCTTCGACCAGGACAACAGGTTCCTCAACACATTTTGGTCGAGTCTCTAGTCATTGTTGGACACCAAGTTTAGAAAATACATTGCTTTCCACCACCAAATAGAGGGCCAAACATAGGTCATCAATTGGATGATTGTGCACATCCTACGCATGTACAAACATACATGGGATGAAAGTCTCCCCTATATTCAACAAAGTTACAACAGGGCTCTCCATAGCTCCACCGACCATAACCAATTTCAAGTGGGGCTCAAATTCGAACCCTTGGGACCAATTGATGTTGCACTTCCTCTTGCCACCACACAAATAGATTCTTCCCATGATGATTCTGCGATCGACAAAACCACCAGATTCATTAAGCATATTCAGCACATTCACCAACATGTCCAAGAGATTTTGCAGAAATCAAATGATAAGTACAAGCAGTGCCATGATCAACACAGGGTACCACACCAGTTTCAGGTTGGCGACAAAGTCTAGTTACATTTGCAGAAGGAGCGTCTCATAGGGCCCCATCGGAAGCTCCACCAACTTCACTATGGGCCTTACACTTTCACGAAGGCCATGGGTAGCAATTATTTTGAGGTCAACACTCCACCCTTCCTTGGCTTGCACCCATTATTTTCCACCATGCTTTTGAGGTCAACACTCCACCTCCTTCAACCATATTTTCCACCATTATTGGACACCTCAGAGATCAGACAATAACTGATACCCACAGAGCTCAACCATGAATGCATGGAACATGCATCCACTGATCAGATAGTGAACACACAGGTCAAGGGAACTCATTAGGAGAGATTTATTGGGTTGTTAAGGCACGACAACTCCTCCACCAAGGAAAGTGGCTCACCCGGGGCCAAGTCCAGCAGAAATTTCCTCACCTGGTAAGGGAAATCAATGCAAGGGAGACCATTTCTTCCTAAGGGGGGAGGATTGATCCAGTTGGCTAATGGTGGGCACCCCCCTATTCTAGCTGGCTCCTGTTGTTCTTTTTTAGTTCAACACGTTCTTTTGTACTTCTTTGTAATTGTGGCTTCTACACTTGTGGGGTTGTCTGAAGCCCTACACATCTTCCAGGTGGATATTGGTGGCCTTTCACCTAATCCACCCCGCTTATTTTGTATGTTTTTAGGTCAGCGCATATTGTTGTACTTCTAGGGTCGTTTTGGAAGCCTAAACAATGTTTTTTTTTATCACCATAGTTAAAGTATAAACAAAGTCATAATTTGACGATAGAATGTGTCGTTCTCTAAAATACCTTTCCAACTGGCTATCATGCGCGCACCTAAAACAAAAGTCGTATGAAAAAGTTATGACGTCGTGAAGTTGAGGGACCAACTTACCCATAGGGCACCACATGAATTTTGAAGTTTCACCTCCTAAGGTTAGGTTTTTGGATGTCTAGGGTTTTGGCATGCATGAGTAATATAAAAAAGGACTCTAGAGCCTCATTGTAATTCATTATGCTCAGACGAATGTAGGTAGCAACCACATCTCTTCTCAGAGATAGCTACCACCATTCGAGCAAGTGTTTCAGTTCTACAATTTTATAGTTTCATCCTGTTTCATTATTTAATAGAAGATATTGTTCAATGGATGTTTGTGTTATTATTCATATCATGTTCATTGTATTCAGTCTCATTGCGCTCCTAAATCTCGATTAGTAACTTATCAATATTCTCTCAATGTAAGGAAGAAGACTATCCATGTACATATGAAACTAATAATGACATGCAAGTTATCTCTCGGTCGACTCTTCCTATTTACATTTTCCAAGCTACACACTTCCAAGTAATAGGATCTTAGTTCTAGTTTCAATTGAGATTTTTGGGCTGGTGAAATTAGGAGACTCCTTCTTGGATTTCATTCCCTCCTCTTTAAGTTTCAACATGGCACACTCATGCTTCCATTGTTGTGTTCAAGAAACACTAAAGGCCCTCAGAGTCCCGCTCATATTTCATTCCTTCCTCTTCTGGTTTTGGCATTGCACACCCTGGTTGCCATCGTTGTGTCTAAGAAGCATTGAATACCCTCAGCAAGGATCACTCACACCACATAGGTCAAAAATCCAAACGATGGCCATAGGAAAACAATATCTATAGGCCAGTTCTATCTGTGTCAAGGACTCTTCCTATTCACATTTCCCCATCTAAGCACTTCCAAGTAATGGGCTCTTAGTTCTAGTTTCAATTGGGAGTTTTAGGCTGGTGGAATTAAGAGACTCCTTGGATTTCATTCCTTCATATTCGATTTTCGATACAACAAACTCATTCCACCATTGTTGTGTCCAAGAAACAATAAAGTCCCTCAGAATCGTGCTTGGATTTCCTTCCATCCACTTCTAGTTTTGACATGGTACACTTCTACTTCCATTGTTTTGTCCAAGAAGTAGTAATGGCCCTCCACAATGACATTCAACATTCTGAACACTTAACAGAGGTGGCATTTCCACTGCTTCACGTGTATCTATCTTAGCCCATGAAAACAAAGCCACTATGGCAATTTGATCAACACAAATCCCCGCAATCAAAAATCAAGAATTCCAGGCTTACATTCAACACCTGCAAAATTGAGAAATAGAGGTAAAGGCAAATATTGACAGCCTTTGTGCAAAATATGAAGCTTTAGAGGATTATATGGACGCAATTGAAGGAATTTTTATGCACCTCTGTTCCTCATACAGTTCTATGTCGAACTCGTGATCCCCCCAGCTCACCCCACTCCAGACCCCAGGAAGGCAATGCAGCATCTCCAGGTTATTCCATTAACATGAAACGACTTTCTAGTGCCCAAAATAGGCTGTAGTTTTTTCTTTTTCAATATTTTCCATATGCCTTGTTGATATATTTCACTTCTAGGGAAATTTATAAGCTAGGATAGCAGAAGAAGTTTCAGAAAAAAAATCATGTATACTATTGTGTTTACGCAGACCCACTGAACGGTTAATAATTATAATGGAAGGAAGAATTTTTTATGATTTTGTACCTCCTGCAGATTGGGTATAGCCACTTCTTTTGACTTAGTACGATATAACAACCATTTGATTTAAAAAATAATATTAAAGTTGTTTGTTCCATTGGATTAAATTTGGAGAAGATATCTTCTTTATTTTTGCTTGATCTATTCAGAAACTGCAGTTTCTTTTGAAGCTATTGGAAATGAGGATATAGGAGCCAGAAGCAATGAAATGTTAACATCCAGTACATTGAAAATAGTAAATTGGGTCCTCAATCAACCATGTAACTCAAATTACCATGTTTTCATTTTTACAAGTTGTCTATTTATAAACAACTTGAGTTTTGTTCATCCACCATCCACATTTAAACCAACATCCACCCCAAACACTGATGGGTATCAGGGTTACCTCCCTTGCAATAAGGAGGTGACTTTCGGTGCTAACACAGACATTTAAACCAACATCCACCCCAAACACTGATGGATATCGGGGTTACCTCCCTTGCAATCAGGAAGTGACTTTCGGTGCTAACACAGAGAATATAAGCCTACGAAAAACCTTGATCGTGATCTAACTTGTGTTGTGATTTTGAGAGTAGTGAACTAGTTGCCACTAAAAATCAGAACCAACCCCTCAAACTTGATGCAACCATTCCACCAGAGTAACCATGCATGGAAAAACATGAAACACCGGGAAAGGAGGGAATAACTACACCAAACAAAAGAAGAAGGGAATAACTACACCAAACAAAAGACAAAACATCAACCTATATAATTTTCTTGAAGATCATTTCAGAGATATCAAAATTTATAGAAGAGGATTGCTACAGAATTTTGCAGATTCAACAGTTGGCCGATTATTTATATGGAAGCATGAGCTATGTGCGACAACAATGTCTTATTCAACCTAAGCTTTATGGTCTGAGAACATATCATATTGAGACTAATTCGTAGCTTATTTTGAATTTATAACGTCTGGTGTGTTTGATTAAAAAAAAAGCCTTTAAACAATAGCACTAAAAAGACATTAGTATATTTTCTTTCATTTTCTTCCTTCTTAAGTTTATTCTCAAACAACTCCTTCACTGGATGAAGTTGAATATTAAGCAGGAAACGAAGAATTCCAACCACCATTATGGAAAGAATAATCGTTGGACTACACCACAATCCATGTACAATGGAATGATATACAAGCATGCAAGACAAATAATACCCGCAATAACTACAATATGACTGACAATAGACATACAATGCATCAAGTACTCTGGAGAGATTATTTCAATGTTCGAATATTCAATAATAGACAACCTGAACCATATAGAATAATATTTAAAACGGACATTATATATTCTTCTACAACATGATCTGAATATAAGTTAAGATACAAACCTATTAGCTTATTGAAAGAAAAATAAAATTAAATGAAGGATACCTTTTTAGGATTGAGAAGTTACTCGTACAATGTATCCTCTCCCCAATTTATGGCCTTGTTTTTATTGGCAGTAGAGTATGAATAACCGGTAGTGGTGTCAGATTGTCTCCCAAACATCCCATTGAGATTTGGCCCTACAACAAACACGATTGGAGTCAACACACAAACATATCTACATATCCTAACTTGTAAGAAACGAAAACGAATGAATATGGAGAATTACACCTTATAGTTAAGATAAACCCTAAACTGATATGCACGGTCAAGAACAAACCCTAACACTAATGGATAATCGACATTAAGGAAAATATATCAATCCATGGATATATCATAAAGAACAATGATCGAAACTTGGAATTTGTGGCCTTAGCCACGACATAGTACCGAGGGAAAATTCTGACCTAATCTGATCTATAGGAGCAAGTAGAAACCCTGATACTAATGACAGATCAACAGGGTGAATTTATGAAACGATGTGAATTTCACAAACCTCGGCACTGTTGAACTTGGCCACCACATAACACTGGTATTATGCATAGAAACATACCTAACCTCCTATATAATTATCTATAAATGGGCTGAAGTATCCGAGAAATGGAAAGTAGCGATTGCTATATATGCTATATACCTTGTTCGTGTACAGCGCCCTTATCGACTGTGTGGAACTATGCACATTTGGTCTTTAAGATCTTCTCTCTGGCCTTCACGTCTCTAGGAGGAGCCTCTGAGAATGACGCCATGGATGGAAACTTTGATTGCAATGAATGAAGGGGAATAGCTTCACAAACGTATAAATATTAATGGGAAAACACACCGTCGTGCTTGTATTGTATGCATTAATATTTTCCTCCTATGTTTGTCTATATTTAACCCCAATGACCGGTAATGGTTTATAGAGTCCTAGTCAAATATAAATTATAGAAGGAAGAAAAAAGGTGTAGGGCTCACCATGCCATGAGTTGGCATGCAACGCGGTTGTTGGTTGTGGCGAGTTAGATGCCTCACGGTTGATTCACATGCAAGAAGAGTGTGCTAAAATTTATCACAATTAATAGCAAACAATTAGAAGTTGGAGGTCAAAGGAAGTGGCTTGTAAAGATTTCATCTTAGAGTGTTTTTATGACTTTGTATTTGAATATGCAAAGATCTCTACACCAAATTAGAAGTGGTTTTGGTGGGGGTAATGAGAATAAGAGAGTTGTTTCCCTATCTTCTTTATTTAAATTAAATGGTGAAAAACACATTTAAAAAATTAATAGATAAAGAAAAACTTGTTTATAGGGAAGTAATATCTAAAAATATTTATAATTAGTTAAAATATTGTCTTTCTTGGAAGTAAGAAAATGGGTTAAGAGCGTGAGATCCAAGGGCATCAAGTAAGAGTGGAAGTCTACCCCTTTATGGACCACCAACGAGTTATTTCTAGTGGCATGGTTTTAGTTGAATAATGGTGATGAGTCAACCCATTCATCTTTTTCATGTTTATGTCATGCTTGCACATGTTTCTATGTGTAATGACAGAGCCCATTAATCCAATGTGAAATGGACAAGGATGATGAGATATTAACTCAACCTAATTCCCATTAAATTTTTTGAATTTTGAAAATGAATTTATATTTCTATGCATACCCCATCAAACTTATAGCCATATTGCATGTGGCATTCAACTTGAAGTATATTGTTGTTTGTGCATGTGTGTATTTTTGAATTACTATTCTATTTAAGTACACTATTTTTGTTCATGGCACTCAAGGACTTCCTAAGTTAAGTGAAATTTTGTACATGAAATGACATAATGGGGTCTTTACATAATCTCCTGAATTGGTTAGCGACGGAAAAATCATGAAGGAATCTCATTTCGAGGAAGTGAAATGAATGGTTGATTTATAAACCGTCATGGAAATTCCACTATAACAATGTGTCACAGTAGATCTTACAATATTCTAAAATCTTTTATTATGTAGTTTATTACCTTAGATCTCAAATTTAATATTACTAGTATAGCACTAAAAAATTATGAAAATCACAAAAATTGAAATGAATGAAACAAGCAAATGAAGAGACCATCCACAGAAATGAACATAAGATGTGACCTAGGAAACCCAATATTAGAGAAAAAGTAGGTAGAAGGTGTGGTTTATGCTCCGCTCTCTTTTTCTGAGTTATGAAATGCAAATACAAAGAAAGGGGCACTCACTATGGAGTTGTAATGGGCACCTTGGCCTAAATGGCTACTAGAGAATATTGTACCTCCTTTGTTGCACCGAGAGTAGCGAGGTGCTCTACATCCCAGTATGGGCGAGATGTGTAATGATCCCAAGCCATTATGCAAGGATCATCACTATTTTGGTGTCTTTTTAAAACTTTTTCTGAGTGAGGTATTTCGTCAAACACTTTGTTGATCTACCTTTTAGATGTGTTTATATGTGTGTATGCAGCAAATAAC
>ML798532.1:154634-179838 GCA_009831015.1 Picea engelmannii | reverse complement strand
TTGGAATGTGAGTTGGACGCAGGTGGCCAGCCCTGTGGCCAAGCCAAGGGCACACCCACGACTTGGCCACAGGGCTGGCCACCCACGACCAACTCACAGTCCAACACTACAAATTAAACTACAAATAATATAAACACTACACTATATTATAAAACATTTCAACCATACATTTTACATTATTTGGGCCCCTGTTGGACTGTGAGTTGGATGCAGGTGGCCAACCCTGTGGCCAAGCCAAGGGCATGCCCACGGGTTAGCCATAGGGCTGGCCACCCGCGACCAACTCATAGTCCAACACTACAAATTAAACTACAAATAATATAAACACTACACTATATTCTAAAACATTTCAGCCACACATTTTACATTATTCGGGCCCCTGTTAGACTATGAGTTGGACGCGGGTGGTCATCCCTATGGCCAAGCCGAGGGCATGCCCACTGCTTGGCCATAGGGCTGGCCACCCGCGACCAACTCACAGTCCAACACTACGAATTACACTACAAATAATATAAACACTACACTACAATACACTACACTACAAATTACATTACAAATTACCTGTTGTTTGGCGCGTCCACGCTCGCAAACGCAAGGAAGACCCCTGTTCTCACGACCTCACGATGACCTCAAGATGACCCTTGTGCACAACCTCAGGACGACCTCACAGACGACCTCAGGACGACCTCACAGACAACCTCACGATGTCCTCTGCTCTCACAAAACGACAAAAAAAATTGTAAAATGTCTCAACATCGATGTGTGGTTGATATATAAACAATCTTTTGGCCAAAAGATTGTTCGACCGAACAAATTTTCGGCCAAAATATTGTTTGGCCAAACTATCTTTCGGTCGAAAAATAGTTCAGTCGAACAATTGTTGGGCCAAAAGAGGATTACCGGAAAAAAAAATATCCAACCGACTAAATTTGTACATACAAATCGAGGGTGCGGTTATTGAACCGTTCGATTTGACGTTTCTTTTTTCGGCCGAAAAATAGTTCGGCCGAAAACAATATCTTTCAGCCGAAAAATATTACGAGTTCGACCGAAAAAATGTTTTTCAGAATTTTTGAGACATGATTGTCACAAAAGTGTAACCCACCTTCATGATTTCACCCCACGTCATGTAAACATTTAAGTTGTCAGGCCTATTGACGCATCTCAGAATAAGTGTCAATACATTTCAACAAAAATACATCCGGCAAAGACACTATAAACTTTGGAATTCTCAATCACTATACATCTTGGATATCAAAACATTTCAATATGCTTAGTACATATCAAAACTTATGGATATATTCAGCTAGCAAAAAATGCTAATACAAACATTCGAACTAATGATATCATTAATCCACCTTCAAGCAATATAGAGGAAAAATATATGACTAAAAAATATTGTATACGCGAAAAAGTTTGGATATGTTTCCATATAAAACATTGGGAATAGTGAAGCTAACAATAAGACCTCCAATCTATTATCCAATTAGATTAGTACATATATGGTACTTTTTATTATATTAAAATATATACATTTAATTCCATAGCTCCAACAATAGATATTGTGCAAATATTTCGTGTCAAAGGACAAACTAATATGTAGTCAACGAATTATCGATCTCTATAGTCTCTCTATGCCTACGGCAGGGACTAATTGTATATTTTTTATTGTTAATAGTTCAACATATCATTTAAAAAATTAATTTTGAGGGGTGAGGATAACAATCATTTTTCTTAATCCTCCAAATTAAATTTAATTGACATAAATAAATTATAATCTTGTCACCTCCTTAATCATAATAGATAAACATTAAAAAAAATACAAATATTAATATTGATATGTCTTTAATCACATGTCATACATCTTTACTTATATATCATAGTCATATATATAGTTAAATTTACAATGATAAGTAACAAAAAACAAATTATTAGTCCCTGTCATAGGCATAGAGGGACTATAGAAATCGATAAATCGTTGACCTGGTATTAGATTGTGCATTGACCAGAAATATTTTCATATTGTCTATTGTTGGAACAAGGGAAGTGAAAACATCAATTTTTATATAATAAAAAGTATCATTTTTGTCAAGATCTGATTGGACAATGGATTAGAGGTATTATTGCCGCCTTCTCTATTCCCAATGTGAAATATGTTGGCATATCCAAAGTATTTGGTTTTTTTGAATCATATATTTTATTATGCATTGGTCGAAGGTGGATTAATGCTAGCATTAGGTCGAATGTTTCCCTTAGAATTTTGTGCTAGGTAGAATACATTCTCTACCAAATCACTATGTGTGATTTTTTCTTTATTGTTGCATGCTTCGAGAGAACAAGCCTTCCACACTGCATATTTTCTTAAATTCTTGCAAATGCCTATGCCCTTCGAGGGTCCTGACAGTCTTAATTGTTTACCTAACAGCTCTGCCAGTCTTAAATGTTTATTGTAAATATGCATTGCGTCATAGTTTCTTTCATGGTCGGAATCACTACTAGAGTGGTAGATCCTTGTTCGCTGGTTCATTCCATGATTTTTGTTCTTGTTTGATTCAACTTTGCAAAGTTGAGTTCATGCACTTGTAGTTCGATCTCTTCATGGTTGTTCACTGGTTTGTTGTTCTTCAACTTTGCAAGTTGTTGGACTTGTTGTTGCAGTTTGCATCTTTTGGGGCTGAGCTCTTGTTATCCTTTGTTGATGGGTAAGTTTCCCTGTTGTTGTTGTTTTTCAATGGTGGGAGTCCCTGCCTCAAAATTATGTTGCACACCATTTTTCTCTATGCTCTTGGTTTCTGTTCCTGGAAAGCATGCATCTTCATATGCAGGTTGTCGCATCCATAGATTTTTCAAAAATTGCAATGTAGAGGAATCTACAAAAAGTAGTTGAGATCTATCAGAAGAGGGAACCACCGGGCGGGGTGTAGATGCAGGGTATGATTTTATTCTGTGGGTCGGAAAACTGCGTCTACCTGTTCTCTTTCTGCTGAGCAAATTTATGGTTTTATTTCTTTGCGTTCTTTCTCCTGTTTGGTTCAGTTTCCAGTGTCGATCTATTTTCTTTTCATCCTCTATGGGGATTAGGGGGGATTCAAATTGAGAAGAAGAAGGTTGAAAGATACATATAGGGATTGGTACCCTATTTTGATTTCCTTTTTTATTTTGCTACCTCTTATTTTTTCCCCTTCTTTTCTTTGTTTTCATAGAAACTGAAAGTATGTAACAAATAGCTTGAAAATGAGAGTTGAAGAGATGAAAGAAGTAATAGATGTTGAGTCATATGAAATAGATACACAGTCCATTATACATGACAACATTGACGTGGTTTTTCATAGCAATGGGATTTTTAGATTGGATGCATTCTCGTATACTGTTGGGGATTACCTCTTCGATACATTCCAGGTTCTATTGCATTTCCTCTATTCATCGACTCAGTTGCGCAATGGATTGATAGATTATTTATTGACCTATTTTAAAAATGGCGATGCTGAGGCTTTGTAGTCGTATGAGTACAAGTTGTAATCTGATTTTCTTCGGTAGTTGAATGGAATACATGATGTCGCTATGTATTTTTCAATGAAACAAAAGTTACAATATGGAATCAATATGTTTCTCCCCATGCAACATTATCCAACATAGTGCATGTTATTTCCAATGCATTCAGCCATTTCCATTTGAACGGACCCATTGTACTTGTAGGAGACTTCAATATTGACATGCTACAAAATACTGGCAGAACAAAAGAATTGGAAAACTACATGTGCAAATAAAATCTCCGCTTTCTTTTTGAAAAGCACAGGGCATCTGTGAAACGCACTTATTGACCATGTCTGGTCCAATGTGCCCTTTCCTCAATACAATATGTTTGTCTTAGACACATATTGGACTGATCACGATACAATTGGTATTACACTTGAATTATGACATATACATCAAACTTATTGCAAAATCATATTTCTATGTTTCAAAGCAAATTTGTATCCCTGATTTCTACACATATCGTTCTGATGACCATATAGACGGTGTTCTACTTGAATTATAAAATATACATTGTGCCAAAAAAAAAAAAAGGTACATCCTCCCAAAAACTATTTGTGACTCTATTCATCTTATTCTATTTTTTTTTTTTGTATATGTACATAGTAGCTGCCTTTTTCTTAACATCTGAACTTATGTTCATATCCCTTTTGTTTTGTACTTTTGTTGATAGAAACAAACAGGAAAACTAGATGGGGCAAAGAACTCCTACCCAAAGATGTAGACGAATCCATGCAAAGGTGCATTATTTTCTGCCCTTGTTCCATAGTAAATAGTTTTTCATTTACTTTCTCTGTATTTGTCAAACTTGTTTGCACTTATGTGTTTTTTTTGTTTTTTTTTGCGACTAGAGGCTGCTACCCTGCACGTCCGTCATCCAGCAGAAATGCAATGTCGATCCAACCAGCCCACAATTCCACTTGTCAATTTGTATATCGCCCAACTATGAGTGTTATTTGCAGGACAAGTGCGTGATCCAAATAAGTGCCTCAGTATGGAATAAGGGATCTGTGCATATTTGGTATGTATTACTCGTTTTTGGTAGCCCGTCAGCCCTGGAGTCTGTAAATTTGTATATCGCAGAACTTAGTAGAAGTAGAATGTTTAGATGGCCAGCTCCAAAATCTGCTTGTCAATTGACAAATATTGAGCCAGACAGCCCTCAAATCTACTTCTCAATTTATTATCATAAGCTATTTGTAAGGAACCAAACAATAGAGGCCCATTTTTAACCCCACAAGTCCGGTTGTCAATTTGTATATCGCGTAACTATATGTGGTATTTGTAGAACATGAAACAATACAGGCCTATTTTTTTACCCCTCCCGCCCAACAACCTGCAAGTATGGAATGAGATATCGGTACATGGTCTATAAAATCTCATGTCCATACTTTATAAAGGTACATATTTTGTTTTTCTTCATTTCTACAGACACCGATCTGGTAACCACGGAGTTGATGTTGCACATGAATTATGGAATATGAATTGGGAGTCACATGGAGCCCTTTTCTTTGCTTAGGAAATTTTGATCCCGCCAGCGCCAGAACCCAATTACTATGAGGAAGAAATTGACCCAATGTACAGTCTGCAAGTCGACGATCCAAATATGTGCCTAAGTATGGAATAAGGGATCTGTGCATATTTGGTATGTATTACTCGTTTCTAGGAGCTCGCATGCCCGAGAACTCGTGATCCTGAAAGTGGCCAAGTATGGAATTCCATATCCGTACATGCTCTATAAAATATCATCTCCATACTTTATGAAGGTACATTTTTAGTTTTGCCTCATTTCTACACATACTGATCTGGTAACCACAGATTTGGTGTTGCACATGAATTATGAAATATGAACTAGGAGTCAGACCCACCCCTTTGGTTTGCTTGACTGAACAATTCCGACACATGCAGTTTCAACATTGGACACTCAGCAGTTTCACCATGCACTTTCAGACTTGGCCATTCCTTCCTTGCTTTCTCTTCCCCGTGCCCGTCACCTTCTCACGTGTGCATAATAACAAATAGTGTTTATGTGTGTGTGTGTGTGTGTGTGTGTGTGTGTGTGTTCTTCTTTCTAAATCTTTAATTCTTACAGGTCATCGTGCATGCATCGTCTAAGCTGTCATTGATGGGCGCAAGGCTTGAGAAGATCTTCCATCAATCCAATTTTTGCGAAGGCTTTTCTTATCCCTTCCCACTCTTAATTTCAAATGCCATGGAATGTCACTCACACGCCTCCAACTTGCTTCCTTCACGAAACCTCCAATCTCTTCCCATTCTTAATTTCAAATACGATGGAATGTCATTCGCATGCTGCCAGCTTGGTTCATTCATGAAACCTCCAATCCTTAAATGTTCTTAGTCGTAACAACCATCTTCGCGCTTCTAAGTATGAAATAATTAAGCTTTACTTCTAACAAGTCACCATACATCACACATAGGTATTGTCATTAATGAGGAGATTTTTCATTCGTACGCATTGAAGCAATGTTTTCGAGGGGTTATATTGTCTCCTCCATTTCTTAATTTCAAGCAACGTCTGGAGAAAACCAACGTTTCCATAAACTACTGGCAACAACTCCACAACAACTTTGTAGAGATACAGTGAACATATTCCTCACTAGATTCACGTGCAAAGGAAGGGAAAAATAATTCTAGGGGAGGCGGAGCAACTGAAATTTACAGTGAAAATATGGATCTTGACTCTGATCTGGAAAGCATATTCTACAACCTTGATCGACCCAGAGATGCAATTCAACATGCCTACTCAATGGGCATGGTTGATACCGAAATTTTTTACGAGGATGAATCCTTCGTATTCCAGAGTGTTGTTTTTGAAACCGAATCAAAATAATTAATCATTGAACAAAGAGACGTAAAAAATAAGAAAATAAAACATTGTTCAGAACTTGACCTTGCCAATATGTAGGTGTCCAAAATCTCTCAACTTCACATGGAAACCAGAGATGTTCTTCTTGATTTCGTTGGAGTGATCAAAGACGAAAATGCTAGACTAGAGAACCAGATTAAGGAATTAGAGGAATATTTGTTTCCTATGCCATTGCTTGGCAGTTCTTTGGAAATAGCCATGCATGTGACTGTGTGCACCCCTAAAACAAATCTAAAAGGGTCCTCCAACTTCCTCGCTTCTTGTATAAGATATGTGGAGAAAAATATCAACAAAAGAATGGAACCGATTACTAAGGCCCGGGAAACATCACAGAATATGAATTCCCTGGGGAGAAGGGCACGTAACTTGCTCCTAGTTCTGCAGATGGATTTAAAAAATGAAGAAACTTTCTATGTGCACATGGTCATCCCTTTTTCCTTTCATGTCAACAACATGCAATAGACGAGAAGAAGACATCATGATCTCCCATCCAATAAACAACTCACTCAATTAGAAGCATGATGGAAAGAGAAAGTGAAGAACCTGTATCTGATTGTCCAATCATGTGAGAAAGCAATATCAAAGAAAGAAACATTAGTCACAAATATCACCAAAATAGACTTAGAAGGAAAGACAAATGGCTTCCAGGACCCCATCTAAATCCTCAACTCGCTGGCGTTAACCAAACAATATTTCAATAAACAAGTTGATAATTTGAAGGCCTTGTCTTTAGAATTTTTTTACAGGATTCTTGAATATCATGAAGAAGAGGTGGACAACTGGCTAGTCCAGTATTAGGTACAGAATGGAGAGATTCATGAAGCTCTGTGTAAACTTTCAATTGATCTAAGAGAATTAGAAAATGATTTTTTTAGCATTAAAATCCACAATGACATCAATGTCGCCCCCTTGAGAAGCTATAATGAAGAGAACTTGAAGTGGGTAACCAACGAAATCCAACAAGGAAATGCATAAATCCTCTATTTATCAATCCATATATTCAAGCAGACCGCCCACAAAAACCGACAGGGAAGGGCATGACCAAGAAAACACCAAAATTACTTATACGGACCATCCCTATAAGTGTATAGTGATAGTCCTTTCTTTATCAATCCAGTTATTCCAAGCTTTCTGAGTAGAAATTTATAGCCAAAAATTGATCTTCACATTTCTACTTTTTAGGTAATACATTCTACCATGTTCGACTTCTTTCCACAGTCCTATTTCTTGTACATATTTATGTTATGGTCCGCGGTAGCCCCAATCCCATTCTATATGACAAATGCATTTACATTTCCCGGGATATTTAACAAATTGTTATTTTTTTTCATATATTCCAAATAAAACTATTCTTTTATCTCCTTATATATTTGTGTGTTCCTAGAATTTTTATCTTCAGCTATGCTGAATGTCAAGTCATTCAGTTTATCTTATCTCAATTATCTTTTTTTCCTATGCATATTTTCTCCAGGAATATGTAACACGTTTTATTATTTTTTATATAAATATCATAAAATTTTGTTCATTACTTTTTTTGTACTCAAATGTATAGAGAGTATGTCATTTCTTGCATCTTTAGCACCTATCATTCATACTTTTTCCACAAAGGCCCTTCAAATTAAAATAGTCCACAGGTCCGCTTGTCAATTTGTATATCACGGAACCGTGGGTGCTCTTTGTAGGCCATGGAACATCAAACGCCCAATTTTCGGCCTGCCAACTCGACAACACGCGTTCCAAAAACTGCCTAAGTATGGAATCAGGGCTCCGTGCAAGTATGGAATGAGGGCTCTGTGCATGCTCTATAAAATCTCATCCCCATACTTTATAAAAGTATATGTTTTGTATGCATAAAACTAAATATCTACATTAAAAATTTGGGTATTTGCTATGTATAATTTATTCTTTCCAGGAACCTATAATTTGATACATTTCAATTTCTTGTATCCATGGCCCCTATTTTAAAGAAAACTAATTCAGGAATGCTATTTATTTGTTCATTTTGTACACCTCCATATCTAACAGACATCGGTACTATATTTTTTGTGTTTTTTTCAACCACCATATGTAAAACCTATTTAAAGAAAACTTATTCGTGAATGCTAAAATTTTGGGACACAACCCCTTAAAATTAAAATAGTCCATAGGTTCCATAGTCAATTTGTATATCATAGAACTCTTGGTGCTATTTGTAGGACATAGAACAACATAACCCCGATTTTAAGGTCCACAGCCCGAGAACCCGCGATCCAAAAAATGGCTAAGTATGGAATGAGGGTTCTGTCCATGCTTTGATTCGGGAATGCTAGTTTTTTTCTGCTTTTATGTGTTCCTAGATTTTTATATTCAATTATGTTGAATGTGAAGTCATTCTGCTTATTTTATCTCAATTCTTTTTTTTCTAATGCATATTTTCTCTTGCCTGGTCATTTTCAAAATTAAGTATGACATAAATCACTCACTCAAATTTGAGATATCATATTTCACACACACACACACACACACACACACACACACACACACACACACACATATATATGTTTCTTTAAATTTCCAGGAATATATAACACGTTTTAGTATTTTTTTATATAAATGGTTACGTGTAACTTAAACTATTTAGAGATTCCATACATATATACGTAACTATAGTTTCTCTTTGTAGGCCATGGAACAACATACGCCCAATTTGCATCCTGTAGCCCGACAACCTGTGATCCAAAAACTGCCTAAGTATGGAACCATGCCTCCGTGCAAGTATGGAATAAGGACTCCGTCCTTTCCCTATAAAATCTCATCCCCATTATTTTTTAAAGTAGATATTTCCTATGTATAGTTTATGGTCTCCACGAACCTATAATTTCATAAATTTCAATTTCTTGTGTCGATGAGCCCCTGTTTTAAAAAAAACTAATTTGGGAATGCTATTTATTTGGTCCTTTTCTCGACTGCCCTATGTAATAGACATTGGTACTATACTTTTTTTCATTTTCTCGATGAGCGTATGTAAAACCTATGTAAAGAAAACTAATTCGCGAATGCTAAATTTTTTGGACATGTGTCCCTTAAAATTCAAATAGTCCGCAAGTATGATTGCCAATTTGTATATCGTGGAACTGCCAATGCTATTTGTAGGACACAGAACAACAAAAGCCCGATTTTTAGGTCCCCACCCCGAGAACCCACAATCGAACAACTAGCTAAGTTGAGAACCCACTCTTTTAAAGAAAACTAATTTGGGAATGCTATTTTTTTCATACTTTTGTCCACCATCCTATGTAACAGACATCAATACTATTTTTTTTGTTTTTTTGTCCACAGGCACATGTAAAAAGGAAAACTAATTCGGGAATGCTAAACTTGTTTTAATTAATTATAAATAATTTTATTGATAGAAAGATAAGTTATTGAGTTTATTATTTCAATTTCGTTATTCGACACAAGCCCCTTCAAATTCAAATACTCAGCAAGCCCAATTGTCAATCTGTATATCGTGAAACTCTAGGTGCTATTTATAGGCCACTGAACAAGATAAAGCCCAATTTTTAGCCCGTCAAACTAACAACCCGTGATCCAAAAATTCAAATGGTCTGCAAAATAGCTTGTAAATTTGTATATCATGGAACTCTTAGTGCTATTTGTAGCCCACGAAACAACAGAAGCCTAATTTTCAGCCCGCAACCCCGACAACCCTGACATTTTTCAGCTCTATATATTTACTTAATCAAATTAAATATTTGATTTTTGTAGGCCACAGAACAACACAAGCCCAATTTTCAGCCCGACAACCCGAGAACCCGCGATCCAAAAATTCAAATAGTCCGCAAGACCACTTGTCAATTTGTATAGCGCGGAACTCTTGGTGCTATTTGTAGGCCACATAACAACAAAAGCCCAATTTTTTGCCTGCCAGCCCGACAGCCCCCATGCTATATATATCTACTTAATCAAATTACATATTTGGTATCTATAATTTGAAGTAGTCCACAACTCCACTTGTCAATTTGTATGTCCCAGAACTCTGAGTGCTATTTGTAGGGCACAGAAAAATAGAGTCTGATTTCTAGCGCGCCATCCCGATAACCTGAGATCCAAAAAACTATCAAGTATGGAATCTCTAAATAGTCTCCAAGACCGCTTGTCAATTTGTATATCGCAGAACTCTCGGTGCTATTTGTAGGCCATGGAACAACAGAAGCCCAATTTTCAACCCAACACTCCGACAACCCAGAGTGAAGCTTCTATGAATGCTCTCTATATATACTTAATCAAATTACATATTTGATATGTATAATTTCTCCTTTCCATGAACCTATAATTTCATACATTTCAATTTCTTCTGTCCAGGAGCTTTATTCTGTGCGTGAGCAGTCGGCCAGGAGACAAATTGACGGTCGTCACTACGTTGTTCAAATACCTATATATTAAAATTCCTTTCTATCATGTGCATGGATAATAAGTGAAGGATAAACTTCACCCATCTATCTGTCCGTTACTTATATCTACATTTTGTTTTCTGTTTGATCTATAATCCTTGCATCCTCCTTGTGAATAAATATCTACATTTTCCTGATTGATCATCTCTGCATTTCATTCGAATGATTACCTCTTCTTTTCCTTCAATGACCAGCTTTGCATTTCCTTGAAATGTTTAACTCCATGTTTGAATGTTTAACTTTGAATGATTAATCCTTGAAGGATTTAATCTCTGAAGAAATCATTTTTCCCAAATCGTTTTTCGCAAATAGTTTTTATCAATTCGTTTTTTCCAAAACATCACTGTGTTTTATGATTGTGTGACAACATTTTTTATGTCTCTATGTTTTTGATAATTCTGCATTTTTGCTATGTATTTTGGATGGCATTTTACACTCTACGTTTTTTGATAGTGCTACTATAGTCTACATTTTGATAATGATATTGTTTGTTAGGACAATACTCTACATTTTACTTGGCTTATTACCCAACCTCCATGACACAAATTTCTTGGCACTTACACAGAACCTACACCACGATTTTCTGGGCGGAATACCCCATATTTACCCAACAAATGACAACAAATTTATCAATTTATTTATCAATAATATTTAGCAATAGATGCATCAATAAGCTTGATATTGGACATCAACTTTATCATTGACAACGATATATGATTTACATATCGCATTCACATTTTGAGTTATTTACATTATGATTTATTTACACAACATATTCACTTTATGATTTACACAACACATTCACATTTTCAATTATGTACATTATGAGTTATTTACACAACACATTCACTTTATGATTTACACAATGCATTCACATTTTGAGTTATTTACATTATGAGTTATTTACACAATGCATTCACTTTAAGATTTACACAACACATTCACATTATGAGTTATTTACACAAAGCATTCACATTATGATTTACACAACCATAACTCATCTATGATTGTTAATACACAACGATTATATTGGTAGCAACATTGGATATTGATTTTCTATATAGATTTGTATATTGAGTTTAACTTCAATTTATATAGCGATTTATTATATCGAGTTGAATTTCAATTTAGTATAGCGATTTAATATAGAAATTTACTGTGATTTAATATAGTGAAATTATAGAGTTAAATTACATTTGAAATGCACTTACATTGCGAATTTATGGCGTGTATCTGATATATAATTTAGACTGTGAAGTACATCTGATATATATTTTAGACAATGATTTAGACTGAGAATTGATGCAGTGTATAGATTGACAATGAATCTACACCTGGTCTGTGAATTTATGAATGTCAGTGTCTGGCATGTGAATGACAGTATTGCATTATGTGAAGGACATCGTTGTATTCATTGATATTATGACTACTCTTTTCATCTATTATTTTATCAACGGTAAATATTTTAGACTGCAATATTATATTCTATATCTTGTAATTACACTGCGATATCATATCAACTCAACAATTTCGCATATTTAGACAACAATAATTTAGACAACAACAATATAGAGAGCAATGTCAAATATTTAATAAGTAGCGTAGGTCACTTTTTATGTTAAGTATTTCACTTATTTTAATGGACAATGTATATTGTTGACAAGCGTATTTGATTTTGTTAAGTGCATATAATAGTTCACATTTATGATAACATTTATGATAATAGTAAGATTCATATTAGTTCACATTTATGGTCACATTTATGATAATAGTAACATTTACACTAGTTCACTCCTTCGCACTTAGACATCATGCTTAACAGATAATGGTTTATGGTTTTTGGCGAAGTCATTTAAGAGCATGCGTAATTTTATTTGCGTGATGTCATCTTTCATCTTGTAAACTTGTTTCTTAGGTGTGTGGGTATCGTCTTCTTGTTAGATAATTCGGTCTCCTTGTAAATTCTAACCTTATACAACATCTACTGCAAACAGATATTCAAAAAAGAACGGAAAAGATACAATGGAAAATACAAACATTACACAAAGATTTTTCCCCTGGAATCCCAAATCGGGAAAACCAACATATTCTATATTCATTCATTGTGTTACAATGTTTACAATACAAAATACATATAGGAGCCAACGACATCCAAAACCCTAACCCAATGACCTGGATTAGTAAACAAACCCTAATTACTTAACCAGAAATAGAAAACCATCAACAAAGAAACCATGTGCTGAAAAACCACCTAAATATAATGCAGTCTCGCGGTGCGAAATTTTTTTTTGGGGGCGCTGCCCCCGAACCCTCCTACACCCACCGAGGGGAGGCCTAGAATCCCCCCCTCTAACCCCCCTATGCGCCCGACATAGACGCTTAGACACTACTACTCGTGCAAAGAATATAACACATACCCAACATTCTCCCACTTGTTGTTTTCTTTGCACACAGGGGGTTACAGGGTTACATAGTCAACAATTCAAGGCATCAATGCCCATGGATCCTCTACACCAAGAGAACTTCTCAGTGCTCATATATTTTTTTAATGAATCTACAACATTCTTCAAAGTGTCCACCTTCATCAGTGATACTTTATTTTCTTCAATCATGTCTCTCACAAAGTGATATTGAACATCAATATGCTTTGTCTTTGAATGATAAGCAGGGTTCCTCGCCAGAAAAATTGCACTTTGACTGTCACACTCTATTCTTACAGCTTTTTGTACCAACCCAATACCTGAACACAATATTTGTAGCCATACTACTTCCTTACTTTCATGAGTGGCTGTCATGTATTCAGATTCTGTAGTTGAAAGTGCCACTATAGCCTGTCTTTTGCTCATCCAACTTATTGCTCCTCCAAACAGGTTAAACACATACCCGCTTGTAGATATCCTACGATCCAAATATCTACCCCAGTATGCATCCAAAAATCCATGTATATCGACCACTCTGTCCAATCCCGGTCTTCTTTTGTAGCACAATCCATAGCTAGCAGTGCCACGCAAATACCTGAAAACCCTTTTTACTGCTATCCAATGCTCCTTCCCTGGTTTTTACATATACCTGCTCAAAACTCCCAATGCATGTGCAATGTCTGGTCTAGTATAGACCATTGCATACATCAAACTACCAACTTCACTCTCATATGGAACATGAAACATGCCCTCCTCTTCTTCATGTGTCTTGCGACACTGATCCGCAAATAACTTTACACCAACAGGAATAGGAACCTTGACTAGTTTACATTACTGCATATCAAACCTCTGCAATATTGTCTCAACATATTTTTTCTGATTTAACCAGAGTTTACTCTTTTTTAGATCTCTTTTAATTTCCATGCCCAAAATGAAATTTGAAGCACCAAGATCCTTCATGTTGAATTTAGAGGACAACTGAGTTTTCACATCCTAGATAATCTCCTTATTGTTTCCTATCAGCAACATGTCATCCACATACAAGACCAAATAAATCAAATAATCACCAATCAACTTAGAATACACACAGTGATCCTCTTTTCTTCTTGTGAAGCCAAGTCCCAACATATAGGTATCAAATTTTTGATACCACATCCTTGGTGATTGTTTTAAACCATACAGGGACTTTTTCAGCTTGCATACAAGCTCCTTCTTTCCTTTCACAGCATAACCTTATGGTTAATTCATAAATATTTCTTCTTCTAGTTCCCCATGCAAGAATGTTGTCTTCACATCCATCTGTTCTATTTCAAAATCAAATGCAGCAGCAACAGATAACAAAAATCTTATAGATCTTAACTTGGCAACAAGAGAAAAAATCTCACCAAAATCAATTCCGTTAACCTGGGAATAACCCTTTGCTACTAATCGAACTTTGTATTTCTCCACTTTTCCTTCTGCATTCAACTTCTTTTTAAATACCCATTTTCTGCCAATGATCTTTCTTCCAGTTGGCAACTCCACTAGATCCCAATCCTCATTCTTATTCAAAGATGCCATTTCTTCTTCCATGGACCTTTTCCAGAGATTTCCATCATCTGAATCCAATTCCTCCCTGACAGTTCTAGGATCATCATCAGTAATAGACAAAGCAAAATTTGAATGAAAATCAGATGGAGTACACCATTCTGGTAGCCTTCTTTTTCGATATGATCTCCTTAATACTGGAGTATGAGGATCTTCTTCTTCTGATTCATGTTCTCTTGTAGATTCTGCTTCATCGTCCTTTAAATCAAACTCTATATTCTTTGGTTCTTCCTTACTTGGTAGGACTTCCTGTTTAACAACATCCTTCATTTCTCTAAATACCACATCTCAGCTATACACTACCTTCTTAGTTTCTGGGTTCCAAAGCTTATAACCTTTGAAACCATCTTTATATCCAATAAAGATACATTTTTTAGCCTTCTTATCTAGCTTACTCATGTTTTCCTTTGGAACATGAACATATGCATCACAGCCAAATACCTTAAGATGTATGAGAGAAGGTTCCTTATCAGTCCATACCTCTTGTGTAGTCTTGTCACCCAACGTTGATGAGGGTGATCTATTGACCAGATAACATGTAGTACCCACTGCCTTTGCCCAGAATTATTGCCCTATCCTGACAACACTGAGCATGCACCTTGCTTTTTCCATCAGCGTCATGTTCATCCTTTCTGCAACTCCATTCTTCTGAGGTGTATATGAAGTATTATTTTTCCTTTCTATACCGCACTCCTTACAAAATTCTTCAAATTCATTCCCGCAGAACTTTCCACCATTATCTGTCCTCGGCACCTTAATTCATTTCTCTGTTTGATTCTCAACAAGAGCCTTAAACTCTTTAAACCTATCAAAGACTTCAGATTTCTTCCTGAGGAAATATATCCAAGTCTTCCTCAAGAAATCATCTATAAATGAGACATAGTACATAGATTTTCCCAACGATGGGACCGACACAGGTCCAAAAACATCACTGTGAACTAGTTGTAAAATTCTTTCTGCCCTCGTTGCACCGAAGGGTAATCTCGCCCAATTCTGCTTCCCATATAGACAATGTTCAGAGAAATCAAAATCCAGAGAGTAGTTAGACATACCTTCAACCATACCTTTACCATGTAGTAGTCGAAGACCCTTCTCTCCTATATGCCCTAGTCTTTGATGCCACAACATAACCTTTTCTCCAGATACTATAGAAGTTCTTTCTTCTTCAACTTCAATATCAAGAACAATGGAGCTATTACATCCATCACTAATAGTGCTTCCTAGCAGCTTATACAGAGTTCCAAACTGAACTCCCTTCATCAACACCATTTCTCCTCGAACCATTCTACAAGTTCCCTTTTCAAAAAAAAAATTTACCCTTGCATATTCCATTTTACTTACAGAAATCAAATTTCTAGACATACCTCAGATGTGTAGAACATTGGGCAATGTTCTAATACTTCCATCTATGAGTCTCAACTTGACCCTTCCTCTTCCCATGATTCTAGTTGTCGAATCATTACCTAAGAAAACATTACCTCCATCATACTTTTCATATTCGCAGAACCACTCCTTGTGGGGAGTCATATGAAAGGATGCACCAGAGCTAATCAACCATGCCTCATGATCTACATTTGTACTTGAAGAGGCCAAGTACACATCCCCTCCTTCTTCCTTGGAGGTCTTTTCTTCTGTAGAAGACTATTCTTCAGATCCCTTCTTTTTATCAACATTGGATCTACACTGCTTCTTGTAGTGCCCTTCTTTTCCACACCTCCAACATACCCTTACAAACTTTCCAAGAGATTTAGATATACCCTTAGACTTAGATCTCCCACTTGAGAAATTAAATCTATTTCTTTCCTGGGAACGTCCTCTTGCAAATAATGCATCTATGCTATGTCCTTCCATATTCTTTCGTCTCATCTCCTCTGACAATAAGGATGAGACCACTTCTTCAAACTTCAAAGAAGTTTTATTACTACCTATTGCCACAACAAGACTATCCCACGAGTCTGGTAAAGAACACAACAAACTGATACATTTATCTTCATCTGAAATTTTAGTCTCAACAGATACTAACTGACTTACCACAGTATTGAAGGAGTTCAAATGCTCTGCCACTGAGTCTCCATCTCTCATCCTCAAGTTATACAGCTTCTTTCTCAGGAATAGTTTATTTACCAGGGACTTAGACTGATACAACTTCCCCAAATTTTCCCATAAATCCTTGGTTGTAGCTTCCTCTGACACATTTAGTAATACTAAATCAGAGAGATACAGTCATATTGTACTCTTTGCCTTCTGATCCATCTTTTTCTAGTCATCTGCAGAAGTTCCTATAGGTGCAGTACCTGGATCTACCATGATCCACTCATCTCTGTCCACCAAAAGATCTTCCATCTTGAGCTTCCACGGCTCAAATATTTTCCCATTAAACTTCTTGATCTCCATCTTCGAATTGCTTTTTGTTGGTCACTATAATTGCTTAATTGATTCAAACAACCAAGTGATACATAAATTATCAACCCAGGGAAGTCTTTTATTTCAAATGTAGCCACGCACTATATATGCTCAATTCCAAAAGCAACTTAGTGTTGTAGTAAAGAAACTTAAATTAATCACACTTGCTTGAATAAACCAAAGTTCTGAATTGAATCACAGGAAAGCAACTTCCCTATTGCAGGTCCTTAAAGATTAATCTAAGAATCCTGGATTACATTATAATAACACTTTCAATGGGAAAGAACAACTATTCTGCAATCAGAGAACATGACCCTTACTCTCAAACAGAGACTTCAGTGCTAACACTCTTTTATGAAAACTGTAAGCAGAAAACAATTAACTCTATCTAACAGAGAACAAGGTTGTCTAGTTCCTTCCTTTATAAGCAGGAGCCTTAAGCCCTATTTCTATTTTAGCACACTTGTGGAATTAAAGTTTACAAAGAACAGGATGGTCTGATCCCTTCCTTTCTGAGCAGGAACCCTTCACCCAATCCCTGGCTAGCAAAATTGCAGAATTAAATGAGATCTACAAAAGATAAGGTGTTTTGGATCCTTCCAGTCTGAGCAGAAACCCTTAGCCCAATCCCTGGCTAGCACACTTGCAGAATTAAATGAAATCTACAGAAGACAAGGTGTTCTGGTTCCTTCCTATCTAAGCAGGAACCTTTAACCCAATCCCTGGCTAGCACACTTGCAGAATTAAATGAAATCTACAGAAGACAAGGTGTTATGATTCCTTCCTGTCTGAGCATGAACCTTTAACCCAATCCCTAGCTAGCACACTTGTAGAATTAAATGAAATCTACAGAAGACAAGGTGTTTTGATTCCTTCCTGTCTGAGCAGGAACCTTTAACCCAATCCCTAGCTAGCACACTTGCAGAATTAAATGAAATCTACATAAGACAAGGTGTTCTGATTCCTTCCTGTCTGAGCAGGAACCTTTAACCTAGTTTCTGGCTAGCCTCATAAAATCATCACACAAGATTGCTGATAAAAAGAATTACGAATTTCATTTAATAAACTAAGACAGATTCAGTAGTGTTTCAGCAAAGCGAAAATCATTAAAAGCAGTGTTTCATCAAAACGAAAGTTAATCAAAATATAAACAGAGATTGACCTAACACACTTCTAAAACTAACGGGTGAATCTTATGATGAAGGTGGGCCCTCCCTTCTCACAAGATTCCCCTGAGACGAAAATATTAGAGACGGATGCTCAAAACAATTTTCTATTCATCTGTCAAAATGTCATATTATAGTCTAAGGAAATAAAGGGCGTCCCTCTCTCTGGAGCTTTTCAATACATAAAACTTTGATCCCTCGAATGATGATTTCCTCTTATTTAAAGAGGAAATCCCTTCGATACAATAATTACAATGCATATCTCAGTCCTATCCTTAGTCGGATCTACTTCCTAACCAACATAGGATGTCCTATCTTCACGCAATAGAATGCTATTACAGGAGCTGGATGAGGTATTGTTGTTACAGCTGGTGTAACAGCTTCTTCTCATTGTTGTTGATGTTGTTTCAGCATTGCAATTCGCGGGCTGTTTCAGCCACGTGAATTGCGCTCTGACTGTGTCGGCTTTCTTGTGTAGGAACGACGGTTAAAGATTTGTTGACCGCTGACTGTAACGGCTTCCTTGTGTTTCATCATCGTCGGTCTTGGCGGTTTCCTCTATACTTCAGCATCTGCAACTCTGGATTGTGTAACAACTCCATGTTTCGGCATCTGCGACCTTGGACTGTATAGCAGCTCTGTGTCTCAGCATCTGTGACCTCGGACTGTATAGCAGCTCTGTGTTTCAGCATCAGTTCTGTGTTTCAGCAACGACGACCTTGGACAGTTCTGTGTTTCAGCAATAGGCCTCAAATGCTAATCTGCAGTTTTGAACACTTAATGCATTTATAATCAATGGTCAAGTACAAGAGTAATGTAAAATACTATGCAAAACAGATTAAACGTATAGTAATGAGAAGGGACGTTGTATACCTTTGGGATGATCATATAAAGTGATAGTATGAGTCTAAATATAGGTGATCAAGAGTATAATAATGTCAAAAAGTATAGACAAAAAGGTACATAGTGTGGTCTTAACATCCCCCCCAACTCAAGGTGTTGCATGTCCTCAGGCAACTCACTCTGAATCAGAGTCTTGATACCGACTCTGATCATGTAAGTTACTCAAGATGTAACTTTGGGAGGTACTGTCCGTTGGCTTTCTGAACCCTTGCACCTGCTGCAATCTTTGCCATGCTGTCGTTTCTGCCTTCTTAGGAAGCTTATAATTGACTTGATACCTTTCTATTGGTAACCAGAGAATGGGAAAATAAAACCTGTACCCTATCCAGATTTCAGCACAATTCCTAACACACTGGATGTAGTTGGGTATCCTGGAAATTGCTACTTCCAAATTGGCAGGACCAAAATGATTATGTTGTTGTCTCTTCTCCGTGGATTGCTGCCAAAGTAGGTTATTGGCCTGGAGGGCAGGCATCTCTATGGATCTGACGATGTGTTCACAATCCTGGAGCACTTCTAATTGTAGGTGCTGAACATGTTCAGTCACCCCTGGTTGCTTTAAGAACTCATAATATTGTGAGATAAAGGTAGTTGCCCTCTGTGGTTCTGGTCTAATCCAGAGGAGGCGATTATCTTCATTGTGCTGGGCAGCCAAAAAGTCATCTTGTCAAATAATTTGGTTGAGGAGAAAAGAGGTGAATGCTCGAATTTGAATGTCCCCAACAAGGGGGTTTATGTTTAGTAACCTATTTTCTGGAATAGCCTCATTATGAAAGTATGCCTCAGAGAGGAGGTGTTGATCCCTGGTAGAGGAAGCTACAAACGTTTTGATAAAATCTGCTGATTGTATTATTGCATGGGTTTTACCTTCTAGAATGGATTTGATCTGAAAGAATGTGAGTCTCTCCATGAGGAATAAGGAATAGTTACAAGATGGCTTCCTTGTGGCCAGCAGCTTCTGCACCAAATCAAAGACCAGGACCAATCTACCTTCCAATTCTTTGTTCTTCTTCTTAAGCTCACGAGCTTCCTCACGTATCTGTTCTAGGGCTTCCCAATTTGAGAAAGTGTGATTGATCCAGATTTGTTTGTGCACTTGCAAGTTTTTGGCTTGAGTTTCAACATACTCTTTCTTCCATCTTTGTATTTCTGCGTGCTCATCCCATAGCTGGGATGTCTGAGTTTCAGCGTGGGAAGTAGTGGGATGAGGTGAGGTTTGAGTAGATTGTTCCCTGGAAGTGGAGAGATTGATCTGGTTGGGAGGTGGAAATTCCTCCATAGGCACTGTCTGTACAGCCTGGTTGACAAAGGTAGAGGCTTTTTTTGTTGCAATGAAGGCTTCAGTCTTCAACTTGGGAGGGCATGTTGGTTCTTGTGTTGCAGTAGGTTCAGTATTGAGCTTGCTAGGGCCTGCTGGTTCTTGTGTTGCAACAGGTTCTTCATTGACTTCAAAAGGTGAAGGAGTAGGGGTTTCCCCTGGCACTGGAACTTGAATCACCTGATAACCTGCCTGGTGGTAAATATCGCCACATTGGCAACACATGTATTCTTTACACACGCTCTTTGTGGTCTCCTCTGACAAGGTTGTTGTTCGGGCTAAGGTGTACGAATTTATCTCTTTTTCATATGCTTCCTTTGCCCTAGCTAATTCTTGTTGATATGCTTCCAACTGAGACTTTAAAAACTCATTTTCTTCCAAGACACCAGCCATTGTTCGTTTGGATTTAGAGATGACTGGTTCTTGTGTTGCAGTCATAGCCTCATGAGCTGGTTCTTGTGGAGAAGCTACAGGAATGGCAGTTGATGCTTGTGTTTCAGCCTCTTGGAGTAAGTAGAGTAGTGTTTCAGCCCCTTCAACTTCTGATTCCTGCATTTCATTGTCAATGTGAGCGGCTGGTTCTTATGTTTCGGCCGTAGCACCCGGGGTCTCTAATTCCTGCATATCAATTTCTGTGGCAGTGGTTGGTTCTTCTGTTTCATCCACTTCATTTGAAACAATTGATGTCTGGGCATCTGGTTCCTGTAACTCCATGTCAATGTCAGCGGTTGGTTCTTGTGTTTCAGCCACTTTATATGATACAAATGGTGTTTCAATATCCTGTGCCTGTGATTCCTGTAATTCAATTTCGAAGTCAGTGGTTGGTTCTTGTGTTTCAGCCACTTTATTTGAAACAAATGATGTCTAGGCATCTAGTTTCTATAACTCCATATCAGTGGCTAGTTCTTGTGTTTCAGCCACGGAGTGAGTAGCTGGTTCTTGTGTTGCAGCTACTTTCTTTGAGGCAGATGGTGTTACAGTATCCTGGGCATCTGGTTCTTGTGTTGCAGTGCCCGTGGCTGAAATAGACAAAGATCCCGGGATGGAGGAGGTTGGAGGTGTACGGGGTATCAGTCGAATCGGTGGGGGATCTAGGGTAGTGGTCATAAAGGGTGGCCTCATTGAGGCTCTTGTTCGCTTTTTGCGCAAGAAGGGTGGAAAGGGGGCAATCTGTTTTCATTTTCATGGAGGTCTTTCCTGAATGATAGGGCAAACAACATTTTCTGGTTCAGAGTCATCACTGAGAATGTGAAGGGCAGGGGTGGATGACTCTGGTAGGATATGTGGTGGATTTTGTGGGGTAGGGGAATCGACTGGATTGGTTGGTTCTGTTGGTGGGATATTGGGTACTTCGGGGAAGTCTGGGGGGTTTTGTTGTTGCTGCTCCTGGGGAATTTCGGAAACTGGTTGAGGGTTTATGGGTGGATGGTTTTGCTATTCAAAACCCCTGTGGATGAGTAATTGAACAAGGAGGTGGTGGGTAAGTGACAGGGTTGGATCTTTTTCCTTTCGACAGTAATGTGCCATATTCTTCAAACAACCCAACAAATAATAGGGAAGATTGACCCATCTGTTATGCCTTAAATGAGAAAGTAAAAGGAAGTCGTGTTGGTAGACTACCTGATAGAGACCTTCGCAAGTCAAGTAGTGCTTGATGAATCTGGCGACCTCCGACCACGGGGGTGGCAATGAACTGAGCTGAACACCTCTACCCTTCAATACAATTCTTTCCTCAGGCAGGAAGAAACTCTGCTGGACATCCCTGATGATATGCTTCCGACTGAACGTACGAGTGTCATCTCTAGGGAGGCCTGAGACCGCTGCTATGTCTTCTTCTGTTACAGATATTCGGATTCCTCCGACGACAGAATGGTCCTCTTGAAGATTTCGTGCGAACTATAGAACTTGTTGTTCATTATATGCCTGAATTCTGCGGAAGTAATCAAGCCACCCTGCCTACTCGAAGATTTGATACGTTGCTGGATAGTGTTCGAGTAGTGCTGTGGTGGCAAGTTCATTTCGTATGACGGATCCTCCCATGGCTACTAGCTCAGTAAGTTATAACGTCGAGAGTTTGTGTATCATCTCTGCACAGGGTGAGTTTTCTGAGAGACTATGTGGGAATAGTGGTTAAATGCACAAAAAGGTGGTGAAATGGGGATGGCGGCAGTGAAATCGGATGAAATGATGGTATCGCAGATTTGATGTGTACTTCCCCTCCCGTCAAGTGCGATTAGCAATAATTTCACTTGAATGGTCATAATGGCTAAAAATATTTCTCATTAACTATCGCCTAACTGAATTGCATAATATTTACGTACCTCGCCTTACCGTTTGATTCGTTCTGCCAACAAGATATCATGTCTGTCTGTGGTAGTCCTGTTGTGGTGGAGACCTTTGATTGTGTCGAGCGTTGCTGATTAGAAGGATGAACTATAACCTGAGGGTGTAGAAGCTTGCTGACAGACGATGGTGAAAGACTGGTGTTTCAGCAACAGGGAAGAACGAAATAATTGTTGTAGATAAAGAACTGTTGATGAATGGTGTTTCAGCATCGGAAGAAAGTCAAAAAGTGTTGAACGATGGTGTGTCAGCATTGGAAGAAATGATGAGAGTGCTGAACAATGGTGTTTCAGCAGTGGGGAAAATGACAGTGCTGAACAATGGTGTTTCAGCATCGGGAAAAATGATGAAGGGTCGAAGAGAAAAGGTGAAACAATAGTTGGACGGTGTTGTTTCATCAGTGAAGGATGGTGAGGAGATGGAGGGATGTAGTGTTTTGGGAGTGGGAAGAATGAAGAGTACTAAACAATGGTGTTTCAGCATCGGGGAAAAATGAACAGTGTTGAACAGTGGTGTTTCAGCATCGGAAAAAAATGATGAAGGGTTGAAGAGAAAAAGTGAAACAATAGCTGGACGATGTTGTTTCGTCGATGAAGGATGGTGAGGAGATGGCGGAATGTAGTGTTTTGGGAGTGGGAAGAATGAAGAGTACTGAACAGTGGTGTTTCAGCATCGGGGAAAAATGAACAGTGCTGAACAGTAGTGCTTCAGCATCGTGAAAGTCAACAGTGCTGAACAGTGGTGTTTCAGCATCGTGAAAGCTTGTCTCTTTAAAGTAGGATCGTCCTCTCCTAGTGGCTGTGCTTCGATCGAGGGTCTGCAAAAATCGACTGTAGCATGGTATTCCTTGACAGAGATTATTAGTAAACAAGATCTAATCTAATCTAATACTAACGAAAAATTGATTTAAAAGAATTAATTGTTATTAGGGGTAGAAACCCCCTCAACGAAGAGCAAATGAGCGTCTTCCATGCATGTGGCCTTAAAATCTTCTTTAGAAATAGGTTGTTGGTACAGACGGAGCCGATGACCATTTACAAGTAACGGAGTTCTGGAGTCATCGATTGTGAGGAGCCTTACTGTTCCATTGGGGAAAACTGTGTCTATTTCGTAAGGGCCAAGCCATCTTGTACGCAGTTTTCCTTGAAATTCTTTAAACCGGGAATCATACAGTAGGGCCCAATTACCTTTTTGGAACTGCTTGTTCTTGATAATTTTGTCATTCCATTGTGATATTTGTTGTTGAATTATGGTTGTTTGTTGAATGGCATCTAGTTTTTTCTCCTCTATTTCATTAAGTTGTTGCAACCTGGTTGTCTGTGCATCAGTTAGATCAAGGTTGATAGCTAGAGCAGTCCTTAAGGTTTTTATCTCAAATTCCACAGGAAAAACAACACTCTTTCCATATACTAACTCATAGGGAGAGAATCCTGTAGTATTTCTCCAGGTAGTTATGTAGGCCCATAGTGCTTCAAGAAGCCTGTAGGACCAATCCTTTCTACTTTCATTCACTGTTTTTGTGAGAATGGCTTCTATTACTTTGTTTGTTCTTTCCACCTATCCATTGGCTTGGGGGTGGTATGGTGTAGTCATTCTCTGTTGAATATGATATTTCTGAAGGGTGGCTTTGAACCCATGAGAAGAGAAAGGAGGTCCTCCATCTGTGACTAATTCTCTTAGCATTCCAAATCTGGTGAAGATGTCCTTGAATAAGAAATTTATAACTTCTTCTTCAGTTGCTCTGTGGAGTGCCTTAGCTTCCACCCATTTAGTCATGTAGTCTGTGAAGACTAATATATAAATTTTTTGATTGGATGGAGGATTGATGGGTCCTATAAATTCTAAGGCCCATCTTTCGAATGGTTCAAGTACTACCTGGGGGTTTAATGGCATTTCATCTCTATGATTAGGTTGTCCTATTCTTTGGTAGCTATCACAGGCCTTAACATATTTCTTTGCATCTTTGAAGAGTGAAGGCCAATAGTACCCCATCCTGAGAATTTTGTATGCTGCCCTCTTATCAACAAAATGCCCTCCACAAGGGCCATCATGACAAGCTTTCAATAGATCATACACCTCATCTTCTCGAACACACCTTCGGATTTCTTGATCAGCTCCTATATGGAAAAGGTACCCACTTATCCAACTATACCGAGCACTTTGATGAATAATACTTTTCTTCTCTCGGTAGGATAGGTGTGATGGTAACT
>ML798532.1:123680-153402 GCA_009831015.1 Picea engelmannii | reverse complement strand
TTTTAATCTGGTTGTACCCACTGAAACCATCTAAGAATGAGAAAAATTTCTTCCCTGACAAACTATCTAATACTTGATCAATGAATGGTAATGGAAAGTGATCTTTCTGAGTGGCTTTATTTAAAGCTCTGTAATCCACACATGCTCTCCATTTCCCGTTCTTTTTAGGAACTATTACCAACGGGGACACCCATTCACTATCTAATATAGGATAGATAAACCCTGCATTAAGCAATTTTTGAAGTTCTACCTTCATGATCTCTCTTAAATTTGGGTTCATTCGTCACTGAGGTTGACAGATTGGTTGACAATCTTCCTTAATATATAGTCTATGAGTACATAATTCAGGGGAGATTCCTTTCATGTCTGTGTAATCCCATGTGAATCCTTCTTTATTTTCCTGAAGTAACTTCATTAACTGTTGTGTTTCAGCATCTGTCAAATGAGGGTTTATATTTAATGTTTTTCCAGGTTCAATTTCGATTGGTATGCTTTTGGAGGAGATGGTTTTAGGTGTTTGTGGTGGGCTTCCTGAATTGAGGTTTTCTTGATTATCAGACTCCAATAGTGCAGTTAATTGATTATACGTTTCTGGAGTGAAAGAGGAGGGTTCACAAATAAAATTATTGATGATTTGATCCTCAGTAGAGTCTTTCAAGATTAAAGCTTGTCCGATAGTCAGAAGAGGTTGAGTAGGTTGATCCTCAAAATCTACCCACACAGAATTATCATTATTAGCCAGGGGTGTAGCATGAGGATAAAGTGTAAGCTGCTTCGTTTCATAACTGTTTGAAATTGTCATTGACCCTGATCTACAGCTGATAAAAGCATTTGATGTGGCTAGCCAAGGTCTACCCAGAATTAGAGGGTGCCCCCCCAACTTTGTTTTGGGCTGTAACACTTTAAAGTAAACAGGCTAATTCCAAGATTCCACAGAGATGTTGAGGTCTTCAATGACTCCTTCTGGTTTAATTGTGGATCGGTCAGCCAATTCTAGGATAGTTGGGGTATCTCTCACTTGATCTTGTAATTGTAGCAGTTGTAAGGTTTCCAAAGTCTAAATATTGATGGTTGCACCTAGGTCTACCAGGACTCGAGGGATGATTGTTTTTCCAACTAGTACTGTAACAGTAGGGTGGCCAGGATCACCATATTTGACTGGGGGAGTCTTGCCTGACATCAATGCAGACAGATATCCCATAACATGGACTGTAAGGGGATCCTTAGTTCTCCTACCAGGCTTTTTGACACAGATATCTCGCATTGTCCTAGCATAGATAGGTACATCGTAGAGTGCTTGCAGTAGAGGAATTTTGACATATAAGTTTTGCAATTCCCCTAGAATATTAAAGGCTGGTGGTTCAAGGGTTTTAGTTAAGGCTAAACGCTCAGGAAATGGTGGTGTTGTTGTTTTAGCAGCATTGTTAGAGGATGATTGTACCTTTTCAGGTGCATCATGCTCTTTTGTTTTCTCTTTGTTAGAAGAGGTAACATCAGCCATGGTAGGTTCTATTACTCTCCTAGATCGAAGATGTATATCATTGCATTGTGCAGGGAGGAGAGAAAGTGTGGGCTGGTTATAAATGTCAATGCACTGCACAGCTTTATTATTCGGGTTGGGGTTAGGTTGAACAGGTAGTTGGGGTCTCATCGTTTGGTTATTTGGAGGAGTGGCTGCTGGTAAGGAGAGTGTTTGTGGGAGTTGAGGTAATTTATTTTGAAATGCAAGTTGTTGTCCTCTCCAATTTTGATTCCACTGATTCTGATATGGCTGTTGTTGTTGTGGAGGCCAAGGGGTCCACGTTGAGGGATCAACAAAGGGTGGGTTATTGTGCTGCATGGGTGGGTAAGTTTGCTGCATGGGTGGGTAAGTTTGTTTCATAGATGGGTAGTTCATTTGATTAGTGTACTGCATCTTATTATAGGGATAACTCATTTCATTGAAAGAAGAGTAATTGTTCCAATGATTAGAAGATGCAAATGGCATGTTAGAGTTCATACCTTGTCCTCACGGTTGCCATTGCCTCCTCTGTGTCATCAGATAGACAGCTTCATCTTCTTCGTCCGTTGGTTGTAATGTTGCTTTCATCCCTGGTAAAGATGGACAATTTTGGGTGTCATAGTCTTTCTCACAGATAGTGCAGATTGGATTTCTTTCCAGTGGACATTATCTTCGTGGATGCTTATCTCTGCAATGAGAACAAAATATAGACAAGGCTGCTTCTGCTTCTGCTTGCTTTTTCTTAATCTGCAGGGTATCCATTTGTGAGGCAAAAGAGCTCAACATTTCAGTTTTAAAATCTTCAAGTAAATTACCTATCTCTGCTCTTGTTGCTCCCCACTGGCTGATTTTTGGACTCTTGAAAATGTGTTGTCCCTATTATTTAATCTGTTTCTTGAAGCTCCTCTTGAACATCTTTTGCATAAATTGACAATTTCATCATATGGTTCCTTAGATATGTCCCCTTTACCAAGCATGTTCAGCATATCCAGAGAGTCATCCCTTACCCCTTTTAATAAAATGGTTTTGAGAATATCCTTACTTACATTGGGATGACTGGATCTTTGTAGATTGTATTGTAGCCTTTCTACAAAGTCCTCCAGATTCTCGTCTTCTTTCTGCATCATCTTGAATATATCCTCCTTATTTTCTCTCGTTCGGCAGTAGTCCTGATACTTGTTCAGAAATTTCTGTTTCATTTGGTCCCATGTTGTGATTACATGGCCTCCAAGACTCATAAACCATCTTAATGCATTCCCTTTTAGTGTTGTTGGAAATAACTTCAGTTTTTGAGTATTAGAAACGTAATCATAACTTCTACATAATATATCAAACTCAAACAGAAATTCATCAGGATCCTCTAAAGATAAACCATGAAAATTAGGCAATGCTGAGAGGAATGTTTTTCATGGGGGTTGCCCCTCTAGGGAGATCGCCAATAGGGAATCCTAGTGTACAAAAAGAGTGTTCATCTTTTACCTCTCCTTCAGGACCTGCCTGTTCTTCGTGATGCATCTCTTCATTGTATTCATCCATGTTTTCCTTTGTCTTCTCCCTTGCTGCACTTTCTCTGTCCTCAATGTCTCCTACTGGCTTTTGGACTGTCTCAGGACTCCAAACTTCTTTCCCTGTTCCAAAAATTGCTCGAAATGAAGGCTGGGAGTTCTGTTTTTGGAGGTTTGGTCGTTGAGCAGTAGATTCAGACTTGGATAAAATCTCGTCAATGTATGTCTTTATTCCTCCTTTTCCTTTTCCCTTGCCACCTGTAGGGTTAGTATCTTTGGGGTTTTTCATGCATTCTTTTTACCTAAAGAAAATAAATCACAATTGATTTTGAAATCTATAGCTATCTTCCCCGGCAACGGCGCCAAAATGTTGGTCACTATAATTGCTTAATTGATTCAAACAACCAAGTGATACATAAATTATCAACCCAGGGAAGTCTTTTATTTCAAAGGTAGCCACGCACTACATATGCTCAATTCCAAAAGCAACTTAGTGTTGTAGTAAAGAAACTTAAATTAATCACACTTGCTTGAATAAACAGAAGTTCTGAATTGAATCACAGGAAAGCAACTTCCCTATTGCAGATCCTTAAAGATTAATCTAAGAATCCTGGATTACATTATAATAACACTTGCAATGGGAAAGAACAATTATTCTGCAATCAGAGAACAGGAACCTTACTCTCAAACAGAGACTTCAGTGCTAACACTCTTTTATGAAAACAGTAAGCAGAAAACAATTAACTCTATCTAACAGAGAACAAGACTGTCTAGTTCCTTCCTTTCTAAGAAGGAGCCTTAAGCCCTATTTTTGTTTTAGCACTCTTGTGGAATTAAAGTTTACAGAGAACAAGATGGTCTGATCCCTTCCTTTTTGAGCAGGAACCCTTCACCCAATCCCTGGATAGCACACTTGCAGAATTAAATGAGATCTACAGAAGATAAGGTGTTTTGGCTCCTTCTTGTCTGAGCAGGAACCCTTAGCCCAATCCCTGGCTAGCACACTTGCAGAATTAAATGAAATCTACAGAAGACAAGGTGTTATAGTTCCTTCCTATCTGAGCAGGGACCTTTAACCCAATACTTGGCTAGCACACTTGCAGAATTAAATGAAATCTACAGAAGACAAGGTGTTCTGATTCCTTCCTGTCTGAGCACGAACCTTTAACCCAATCCCTAGCTAGAACACTTGCAGAATTAAATGAAATCTACAGAAGACAAGGTGTTTTGATTCCTTCCTGTCTGAGCAGGAACCTTTAACCCAATCCATGGCTAGCACACTTGCAGAATTAAATGAAATCTACAGAAGACAAGGTGTTCTGATTCCTTCCTGTCTGAGCAGGAACCTTTAACCCAGTTTCTGGCTAGCCTCATAAAATCATCACACAAGATTGTTGATAAAAAGAATTACGAATTTCATTCAATAAACTAAGACAAAGTCAGTAGTGTTTTAGCAAAGTGGAATTCATTAAAAGCAGTGTTTCAACAAAATGAAAGTTAATCAAAATATAAATAGAGATTGAACTAACACACTTCTAAAACTAACGGGTGAATCTTGTGATGAAGGTGGGCCCTCCCTTCTCACAAGATTCCCCTGAGACGAAAATATTAGAGACAGATGCTCAAAACAATTTTCTATTCATCTGTCAAAATGTCATATTACAGTCTGAGGAAATAAAGGGCGTCCCTCTCTCTGGAGATTTTCAATACATAAAACTTTGATCCCTCGAATGATGATTTCCTCTTATTTAAAGAGGAAATCCCTTCGATACAATAATTACAATGCATATCTCAGTCCTATCCTTAGTCGGATCTACTTCCTAACCAGCATAAGATGTCCTATCTTCACGCAACAGAATGCTATTACATGAGCTGGATGAGGTATTGTTGTTACAGCTGGTGTAACAACTTCTTCTCGTTGCTGCTGATGTTGTTTCAGCATCGCAATTCGCGGGCTATTTCAGCCACGTGAATTGCGCTCTGACTGTGTCGGCTTTCTTGTGTAGGAACGACGGTTAGAGCTTTGTTGACCGCTGACTGTAACGGGTTCCTTATGTTTCAACATCGTTGATCCTGGCGGTTTCCTCTGTATTTCAGCATCTGCAACTCTAGATTGTGTAACTGCTCCGTGTTTCGGCATCTGCGACCTTGGACTGTATAGCAGCTCTATGTCTCAGCATCTGCGACCTCAGACTGTATAGCAGCTCCGTGTTTCAGCATCAATTCTATGTTTCAGCAACGGCGACCTTGGACAGTTCTGTGTTTCAGCAATAGGCCTCAAATGCTAATCTGCAGTTTTGAACACTTAATGCATTTCTAATCAATGGTCAAGTACGAGAGTAATGTAAAATACTATGCAAAATAGATTAAACGTATAGTAATGAGAAGGGACGTTGTATACCTTTGGGATGATCAGATAAAGTGATAGTATGAGTCTAAATATAGGTGATCAAGAGTATAATAATGGCAAAAAGTATAGGCAAAAAGGTACATAGTGTGGTCCTAACACTTTCCATTTCTTTTCACCTGAAAAACAATACCGCATATCTCCCACTGTAACAAGGATTATCACAGTCCCGAGCCAAACCCTTAACCACAAAGGCATCCCCCTGAAGCCAATAAAGCTCTTATACCAAATGTAAATTCTAACCTTGTACAATATCTACTGCAAACATATAGTCAGAAAAGAACAGAAAAGATACAATGGCAAATACAAACATTACACAGATATTTTTCCCCTAGAAACCCAAATCGGGAAAACTATCACATTCTATATTCATTTATTGGGTTACAATGTTTACAATACAAAATACATATAAGAGTCAGCGGCATCCAAAACCCTAACCCAATGACCTGGATTAGTAAAAAAACCCTAATTCCTTAACCATAAATAGAAAACCATCGGCAAATAAACCATGTGCCGAAAAACCACCTAAATATAATGCGGTCTCGAAAATGCGGTCCCGGTGTCAAAAATATAACACATACCCATACTCGTGCAAAGAATATAACACATACCCAACACTCCTAGAATGTTGGATTTTTCTTGGGATATTGGTCTAGATATGTTATGTTGTGTCTTGGTGACTGTCACGCCAATCTCCTTGTGACGACATGATTCCTAATGAGGGGATCATTGCACGCTCTGATGGACATATGTGAATGTTAACCTATATGGAGTTTGTGCTTCCCCATGTGGGAATTTGTTCGTTGTAATTGATGTTGGTACTTGGTTTTGTAACACCTTAATGCATTTGGTTTTGCACACTGTAGAGGTTTCTAATTACTGGTCGTCATAGCTGTTGTGTCTAGGTTGATGTGGTCCTTTAGCTTATAGGTGTTGTCTTGCTTGTGTCGGGGGGGGGTATTTATTTTTATTTGTCTATTGATTATCGCATGTTTCGTCCAATTGCATGATGTGCTAGTGTGTTGATTCGTTGTTGTATGTTTCTTGATCTACATGTGTTGTGTTCGTCATCAAGATGTGTTGTTTAACTATTTTCGTTGTTGCCTTCCTGCTTTTAATATATATATATATATATATATTGCACTCGCTTGCATTGCTTGTAGTCGTAACAATGGGTCATTTCGAGTAATGGAATATAAATAAAAATTGGTAAAGTAATGAAATTCACACTCTTTTTTAATTTACATTTCACTCACCTATAGTACAATAAACATCATTGCTTCTTCATCATCATAACCATCCTCGTTGCAAATATTTCCTTTATCACCATTTCCATGACCCTTGTTCACAACATATAATTAGCATCACCATCGTTATCCTCACCCTCATCCTCGTTGTTACCCTCATCCTTGTTGTTACCATCATCATCATTAAGATCACTACCACAATGAATTAAATTACAATAAATTTATACATAATCGTTTTATTAATAAAATTTAAAATTAACATATCTTCCTTATGAAAAGAATAGAATGAATTTCACCAATTAATCAATTTTAGTCTCTTTAAACACAAAACACTTTCTTAGATTCATTTAAAAACAATTACTTATAATATAATTATAATATTTTATAAACATTTAAACATACAACGGTTTCAAATAATTAAATAGTTATATAAAATAAATTATTTATATAAAATAATTTATATTATAATTATAACAGAATTAAAAATATAATAATTTATATTATAATTATAACAGAATTAAAAATATAATAATTTATATTATAATTATAACAGAATTAAAAATATATAAAAATACAAATGTTACATATTGCTTCATCATAATCGTCATCATTTATAAATACATTTTTTTATCATAAAATATTAAAAAAACAATTACTTATAATATAATTATAATATTTTATAAACATTTAAACATACAACGGTTTCAAATAATTAAATAGTTATATAAAATAAATTATTTATATAAAATAATTTATATTATAATTATAACCGAATTAAAAATATATAAAAATACAAATGTTACATATTGCTTCATCATAATCGTCATCATTTATAAATACATTTTTTTATCATAAAATATTAAATCAACATATTGCTTCATCATAATCGTCATCATTTATAAATACATTTTTTTTATCATAAAATATTAAATCAACATGATGTAGGAGGATTGAAGTCATGTAAACTCATTTAGATGGTATATCCTAGAGGGGATGACTTAAAACAAAGTGATAAAGACAATGTGATATGTTATCAAGGATGAAAAATTTAGTGATGTAGATCACGAGGGATACCTATGTAAGAAGAACATGTCTCTTATCCAAATAATTCCTAGCATTTAGGGAGGATTTTCGTTTTCTCCAACTATTGATTATTGTGTGTCTTGTTTTTGCTAGTATGATAAGTTAGTTAGTTTTTTTTTTTTTTTTGTTGTTGTGTGTATTAGTATAAACTTATATTTTATTATCCATTAAGATATGTAAATTCTTCATTGAATCTATTGTAATCCTTTATATAAATCAAATAGATAAGCATAATAAAACAACTCATCTTGTTTTGAGCATTCACCCACACATCATGACTTTCAATTAATTCTAGTCAATACATTTTTTTCCATTTCTAATGATCTGTCTAGAGAATTCACACACAGAGACATATATATATGTATTAAGGCCTCATATAAGTGTCATTTTCCTTATTTATGTCTATATCCACATTCTACACATCCTCACATCTAGATAACATATATAATATTATATAAATATAGATGTAGATGTGTGGTGGTGTTTAGAATATTTTTGTGATTATAGAAGCTCTTCTACAATCCATATTTCATTCGATCACTGAATTCTTTTGTGATTTATATTCAAGAATAAATTTTAATTAGTATACATAATAACACATGATTTTATTTTCCCTTGATACCTCCTTCAGATCTATAAAAATGATAATTAGGGATTCCCTAACTATGTATAGCCATTACATTATGATTTGTAGCTTTCTTATATTCCTGATGATTGTTACCCCCTCGGGATAGGGGTAAATAAGGATATCATGTTTCAAGGACCATGGGTAGCATACATGGAGATTCAAGAGTCATATTGAGAAGAATACCCCAAAGTATCCCTCCTATTCATGTTGATCACTACTCATCACTAGAAGTAATGCAACATCCACTACATCAACCTGGTCCCAAAAGACAACAAGTATTGGTTGATGAGGTAACAAGTCTAGTGTCATGGTAGGTTTCATGGTAAGTGTCACTTTAATATTTGAATCATTTGAATATGTCGCAAATATTTGTTTCTTGATTTTGAAACATTTTCTTGGAAATTTTACCTTTCTCTTAATTTCACCTTAGTAGTTTTCATTGTATCATAGCAAGTTGGTCATCCTTGGGAAAACAGTTGTTACTAGGTGGTTCCTTGAATGGTCATTGTAACATTACCATCCATACTTACCACCTTCCATCCTTCTTCCCCTCTATTTCCTCATCTTTTGGGTTTATGGACTCATTGACCAAAGAAGGGATTGTAACTCATTTCATGGGAAGAAGGGGCTAAAGGCCCATAGGTTTTGTAGCTGGAAAAAGATAAAATCCAATTTTATCCTTCTATATGCATTCCCTCAGGTCCTGGTAACAATTAAATGATTCTCCCCAAAATGAAGGAGCTGGAAAAGAATTCACATAATGAAATATCTAAATTGTTGAGGAAATGCATTTTGTAGTGTCCCTTAATTTCCATTGCATATGAAACCATGTGTGTTTCTAGATTCAAGTGGAATTTTGGTACGCTTTACTTTCTATTTTCACATAGTACTCATAATTTTGGACATTAATCAATTAATTGAAATAAAAGGGCATGGAAAAAATTTACATTGTAAACAAAGGGAAAAACACCCTCTACAAAGGCACCCATAAACGATACAGGACAAACACTTGTATGGAAAGAACCCCAACCCTACAATTATTTTTCCAATCAATTCATACTCATCGCATGACCTATATAGGGACCTATTGGGAAAAATTCATTGAATTTGGGATTGGATAACCCAATTGGGCACCTTGATGCCCCTCCCGTACCTAAATTTCGTAAATTTTATACGTTCTCTGAGCATGTTTTTCATTTTAAAAGGGGGGTTTGATACACATGTTTGCGTGGTTATTTTATTAGATGTGGCCTAATTGGAATGATTCATATGACTTGTGGACCCTTGGAGGGCATACTTGTTTGTCTTTACAAGACTTTTCCCAGAGGATGGGTGCTAGACACCACGTCTGGGACACTATTGATGATGAGCATTGTGAATGGAAGATGAAAGATGTTTCCATTAGATGCATCTTGGAATGAATAGAGGATGTGATTCCACCCTTATCCGCTAAAATGTTGACCTTTGGAGGCCTATATGTCACCCTCCTATCCCATGACATCACCTAGGGGCTAGGGTTTGATGTATTTGCTTGGTGGATTGACGGAGGAGGCACTAGCATGGACCTTGGGACATGAGAGACTGACATATGTCCTTTGGAGGCCCAATGTATGGAATTTTCATCCTTTATATCACTCCTTTGAGCCTAGTGTCACCCTACTAGGGCATGACATCGCCCTCTCTATGGTTTTATCTTATGTAAAATTATTTTTTTGTAAATTGAAAGGGAAAATTAAGACGTCGTCCCTCTTCTGTAAATACATGACTTTTCACTAAAGTATTTTGTTTTCTATGATTTCCCATATAAAATTGGCTAGCCAAGCTCATTTCATCATGACATTATTTCTCACACAAGTGAGAGACACTTCTGAAATGTTTCCTATTTTGGGAATATTGTCTCTTTTACCTAGTTCACTATCTTTTGGAGGACAAGCATGGATCATTCTTTCTTGATTTTTATATGGATGTGTTGCAATTAGGGTTTATTCTTGTCAAATATTTATGAAGCAAGTAGAGTTCTGCAAATTCATATTAGTGAATTCTTATGGTAAATTTTACTTCTTCATATTGAATAATCTTGCTTGACAAAACCCTAAGAGAGGAGCATAAGTGCTTTCTCCTCTCACAAGATAGGTCTCATCCATAAATTTGTAAAGTAAATATGACCTAGAGTTAAGTTCCTAAGGCCCTAAAGTGATATCACTTTAGGATTTTGGTTCTAGACTCTTCATTATAATTTAATTCAAGAACTTAAGAAGGGAGAAAATGTTGCTAGAGCCCAAAAGTGCTTGCACTCTAGCAATCCTTCTCTTTAAGGATTGAAATCTAAGGCCCTAATGTTCTAGCACCTTAGATTTCAAACATTTCCTCTTATATCTTAGTACTATCCTCTGCAAAAAATATTGTATTTCTTTTGTAAAGGAATTTGTTAGCACCCAAAATTGGAGTGTCACTATAGGAATTTTAAACTTTTGGTAGTGAAATGAGTGGATCATTAAAGTAATTTGTTGCTGAAAATTTTAAGTTCTAGTAGTGAATTCAACAGGTCACCTAAAAAGTTTTTCGCATGAAGATTTTATTTTGAAGCCCCATTTATTGGCACCTAAATTTGATCTCATCAAAATCTTTAACCTTTTTCACCAACTTTGTGTCAATTTCGCCAAAACCTCCAAATCTTTCGTTAAATTTTGTCGAAGTATCACATAGATTGAAATTATTAATTGGGTGAAGTGTCACAATATGTCAATGATTCGAGGTCTAATCCATAATCTCTTATATTTCATTTGAAAATCCAAGTTAATAAAGTTATTATTTAAAATCATTTTTAATGGTTTTCTTATAATAATTTTAGAAAAAAATCGGTTTCGTACTCAAATCCTTAACAAGGTGTAAATCCAAACCTATAATTCTAGTTATGATCGAGTCTCAACACCAAGTTTCAATACAAGTGTTGAGCTCACAAGAATTGATCTCCCAAGGTAGAACTCACCAATAATGTATTGCACGACGCGTCGGAAATGATATAATACACTTGCCTTTATAAAATGTAAAAAATGATTTTTTTTTCATGTGGGATTGTTATCACACAAGTTGTAGGTTGGGAAAATCCTGACCCAACCATCAAATTAGAACAAAATTGAGAAAACCTACCCACTATCACCTTAGGCAGGTACTCATGTCACTTTAGAGATAATAGAATCACCTGAAGGGGTGAATTTTAGTGACCTTGGGGAAATGAGGTGGAAAGTGAAGAGATTAAGGAAAGTCTCCCTACAGCTTAATATGGAAGATGTGGAAAGTCTTGGGAAATAATCTTGGTGGTAGCCAAAGGTTGCTAAGATATAAGAACACTTGCAAAGAATGATGTACCTTCTTGATACACAAGAACAAGCCAAGTATATATGTATAATGTTAGGTGGAAAGGAAAGTTAGGATTTATTCCCCTAATTGCAGTAGTAAACAATAGTGTATATCAACAAGAAAGTAAGTATTGAAGCTGCTAAACAATTTCTAAAAGTCCAACTGATGATGCAAGTGGTAAGCTAGATAAACATTAGTAATACTCAAGAATAAAAGAACAAGACTTATTAATGAAACAAGGTTGTAATAAAAAGTGTTTGGAAAGATGTTTTGAAGCCTTATGTTTGTAGAAAAAAAAAAAAAAAAAATAANGGAAAAAAATATAACCATTAATTATTATAATGTTAAAAATATAATCATTAATTATTATAATGTTATTATAGTCAAATAAAAATTATATTTTTTGAAAGGTCAATGAACTTTAAAATGTAATTTTTTATATAATAATGGTTAGAATCAAGTTATTATAGGAACATTATATTCTAAAAAATTAGAAAAATTAAAAATTATTTTAAGAGGTTATTTATATTTTTTCTTGTAGAAAAATAAAAATTTATGTTAAGAGGTTATTTATATTTTTTCTTTGACAAGAAGAATAGTTTGATATTTAAAAGATTTAAGTGTATTTAATAAATATCTTAAATCCATCTTAAATCTTGATCTATTAATTTTTTTAAAGAGACCGCATTTTTTAATTATTATTATTTCATTGGAAATAATAAATATTTTAGATCTTGTCATAAGTAAATATACAGTATATGTACATGTATAATATGTAATAGATAGTGTCATTGTTTTCTTTTATTTGAATCAAATTTATTTTTGTTTTCTTTTATTTGAATCAAATTTATTTTTATTATTGTTATTTTCTTTAATTGAATAAACTTTAACTTATTTTAACACAATATTAATGCTATAACATTTCCCTAATACTAAATTGTATAACACCTCTGACTCATGCAATTAATTAAAAATATGGTGTATATATATTTAATTTTAAAAATGTTTAATTAATTATCATAATTGTTATAAGTAGATTTTACATCTTTTTTTTTAAAAGATCATTAATACAAGATAACATGTTATACAAAATAAAATAAAATTTATAATATAATAATTATTCACAAATATTTATATATAAAATAACTATTTATATATAAAATAACAATATAAAAAAAAATCATAAAATAATTTTGAAAAATATAAATATTAATTAAATTAACTATTATTTTTTAAAAAATATCAAGCATTAATTAAAATCTACATACATAAGTTAGTTTTTAGTTTTTAAAGATATTAAGCATTAATTAAAATCTACATACATAAGTTAGTTTTCGAAAGATATCAAGCATTAATTAAAATTTACGTACATAAAGAAATATTAATTTATATAGATATATATAAATCATTTGAATATAAATTCATTTTAATTCTAAACATTACGAGAAATTTGGATTTCAATTATGTTTTGATCTTTCTCAATATTCATAAATGTAGAGATAAAATCCATTTTATCTAATGTTATTGTAACAAAAGAAAAAATATAGTGTTTACACTATCTCTAATATTGAAATAGTGTTTTTAAAACATTATTTATAATAATGTTTCATTTTAGTTATCAAAATTTCAAATAATATTTTCTAAACATTATTATAAATAATGTTTCATTTTAGTTACCAAAATTGATTTTTTTTGTTTGTTAATTATATGATATTTATTGTCTTCTATTATTAATAAGACTTTTTAGAAAAATAAAATGCATTATACTAAATATTTTTTAAAATGTTATTTGCAAGTTTAAATATGGTGTAAATGAAAGTACCATGATCTGATTATTATGCTTTGGTTTTGGCTATAGAGAAGCTTCGATAGTAATTAATTTATGAAGTTAGGTAATTTTATATCTTATATTATTAAGGGTAAGAAACTTAAATGAAATAGTTCTCTCTCACAACTTTTTTGTGGATAACAAATTTTAAAAATTCTTTCTTCCCAGGTGTAGTTAATTTAATTTTGGAACCAATTTTTCTATTGGTATCATGAGCATTGACCTTAAGTTTGACATTACTTATTTTGTTTTATTGTTGAAAACAATAATTTTGATAAGTTTTATAAAATCTTTGTAATATTTCAACTTTTTTTTATTAATGATTTCATTCTCATTCTATAACTTATATTTAAATTAAAAAAGTTAATCAATATTGTGTATATTACTAATTTGATATATTTTTGTGTTTTGTTGTGTTTCATAGCTAAGACACATTTTAAAATCTCTTCCAACATTTTTAAAGTTTGTGATGACTATTGGTTATACTTAAATAAATAATGTAGAGCTTAAATTTTATTTTAAACGGAAACAAGTAAATTATAATATAAAAAATTGTACCATAGCTAGAAATGAGATTACATCATACTTCATGTCCAAAACATTTAAGCAAATAAATATCTCCATGCATGAAAAATACATATATTACATATATAATTGGGGGAAAATTCTAAATACTTCATGCACATATAAAGAATGAAATAAATGCTTAGTTTTCTAATAACTTAAAAAACAAAACATGAAACTTAGCAATAAAACCTAAAAGTTGAAAACCTCCTCGAAATCCTACATTTCATGGGATAGAGTCTTGCTTCCCAAACTCCATACCATCAACTATTCATACCATGTCCTCTTCGTTTAATTCCCTACTGGTTTAATTCATTGATATTATTTGGATGGAAACCCCTAACTAGGATCCTTTGCTCAAATTCATAACCATATTTTTTTGTAGACTACATTCATCTTTAAGAGGAACTATTTGTTGTTTTTTCTACACTAAAGTACCCATAATTGAAACAAATTGATAAATTTCATGATAATACTACTATCTTTCAAATGGAGAAAAACTTGATAATTTTTATTATTGAATTGATAAAAAACTAAGTAAGAAATTTTTTCCATTTTTGGAGTATTGGGTAACTTTATCTTTGTTTATAAATTTCCAAAATCATTGAAAAGTCTCCCAAAATAATGGACTTTGACCTCTTTATTTAGCTCCACTCAAACGAATTAGAATTTATCTCAATCCTCCAATAGATTTCCTTGTTCTTTTTCCCATTACACATTGTCCAAATTTCAAACTAAATGGATCTTCTAATTGTGTGTTCCCTCTTCGAAAAATACTAATTTCCATTTTTTAAAATTTTGGAGTTAAATTTGTATACCCTCCTCACTCACACTTTTTATCCAATCCATTGCCCACCAACTTCCTCAAACCTTTGTTTCTCAATGAAGTTCATAGGGTTTCCGTTCATGCTTTCGATCTAGTTTTCCAAAAAAATTATTTCAACTTGTCTTGATTTTCGAAGGCGTGTGTTAGTCATAAAAAACAATAATATTATCCAGGGATCGACTATCGTCTCAATAATAAATGATTACATCGACAATTCTACTATGTATTAAATAAAAGAAAACAATCTTCCCTCCCAAGATCCAACTTTTCGATTTTTTGTTGCTTTCATCTATTTGTCTCTACACTTTTTTATGTCCTCAACTCCTTGATGATACGTCTCATTAAATGAAAACTCCTGCAACCAATAATGCTTGTCTCCAAGCTACATGTTTAGTTTACATGGCTTTGGATGTCCAAACATACTTTGTTTCTTGATCACCATTATTAATTTTTTGAATCAAAATGACAGTTTAGTAATGAGCACTTCATACCTTTTGTAAATATTTCTCCATGATCATGCACCAATGATCAATTACTTCAACCTTTCTATCATACTCCATTCTCGTCCCATATTTGATATAATCTCAAATATCCATACTTTCATCATTGCAATCTTGCATAACCCATTTTAGGACTCCATGTACTCCATCATTTGAGGTATCTCCAAGCCAACTTATGGCGTTCTTCATGTATTAATTTTTCTTCAAAATGTTCTCTCAATTATAAAAAAGTGTGCTTTCCTTTCTCTTTGAAATCCCCCCCTTTATAATTTCACCTTCATGAAATAATATTTCCTCCTTCTTTAATACAACATTTTTTTCATCTTCTTATGCACCTACAAATACATGCTTAAATAAATAATTTGTTTGAAAAAATAAAGCCTCTTCTTCATCTCTTGATGCTCTAGGTATCTCTTCCCTGGTATGAATTCCTGAATACAGCTCAAGACTAATTCAGTCTGCAATATTTGTGCAGTATTTATCAGCCTTGGGATTGATTAGCCACTCTTCTATAAGTTTAAAATCCTCAAAATAGTTTATTGTCATTGCATTTGATTGTTATTCTTCAATTTCTTTGTCCTTCTTATGGTTATCTTCATAAACTAGTTATTTCCTATTCATTTTGAGGAAAATATTTTGTGTTTGTTTGTCTTCAACACCTCCACTCTTTGAATATGGATGATCTTCCTTTTTACTACTTTTATGAGACAATGTTATCTCTTTGTCTTTTATGATAGATTTATGATTATATCCTTCTTATATGTCTTCAAGAGGTAATTCTTCATCTTCCTCCTCCTTTATGATAGCTTCTAGCAGTTACTTATGTTCATAACCTACAATCACATAGAATTCATTACTTTTAAAAACATGAGACTCTTGAGTATTTGTTGATGCTTCTAGCACCATCTTCATTTATTGGACTAAAATCTCCAATAACGTCCTGAGGTCTTCAATATGAACCTCATCTTATCCATATTCATCATCTTCTCTAACAATTTGTCCCTTCTCTAGTTCACAAATTTGAACTGCTTCTTCCTCTTTCAAAGACTTATTTGCATATTAACATCTATTAAATCTCTCCTCTTTCTTCATCTCGACCCTCATCCTGTGTATCAACTTCCTAGAAAATAATTGAAAAATAGGCCATTTGACCCTTCTCCTTGGCTTCCATTTGTAGCTACGGTATTCTACATTTTCCTATAGCAACTCTTTCAACACACTTGATATTTCCTTTAATTGAGTTATTTCAATGGCAAACTCTTTCACATTCATCTTTCTATGGCTTCTTCCTGAGCCCTTGATGTAACTATTCATATCCATTTTCATCTATCTAAGCTTCATCATGCTCAATAGTGTGTTTCAAATAGACTATGTAGTAACATGTCTTTTGCACCTTGCTAAAAAATACGTCACCAAGTTTCTCTACTAAACTTGGCCTTTTGGTATTGTAACATACCACTCTTGTGTGCACTGAGCGAACTTATTCTTTGAGAAGACTTACTTGCAAGTGATCCAGATTATTATACTATTTGTTGTTGATTATGATTATGAGGCATTATGAATGTGATTATATGTTATTTTGTTGTATTGTCTCAGACAGGTGTTATTGAATCGGTTCTCCTGAGTGAACAGGATTTGGACCTCGAGGATGTTAAGGCATCGATGACACCCTTGGACTATGGATAGAGTTAGGGAGTGAACTATTGGGGTTTTATTTTTGTATATATGACATATGTGCATCTGATTAGATGTTATGATTATGGATATTATTTCATACATGATTCATTGATGATGCAGGCTGATGATATCTTGTCGACCAGATTCACATGTGGAGTAAAGGGGTCACACATGATAACTAGAGACGTTGAGGGAGAGGTGTGGATAGCATCCTTGCCACAGCCTACTAGTACTCCCACCGTGGCTCGAACTGTAGGTTAATGATTACCTAGTTGGAGAATACCCATGATGTCGTAAGGGAAGACTGTGACAGTCGCTCATGATTATTCTAAGGGGCACATAATAAAGAAGGGGCCTTATTCCTTAGAGGCCCTTAGTATCTCACAATATCACCTGGCGGATTATTGAATCCAGGGGTTTTTTATGTCTACCAAGTCAGTCCAGAGGTGAGTGGAACCCTTGGAGCACGTAGTGCGTCCTGAAGGGCACGTCATGCAAGAAAAATAGAAAGAGGTGGGTGGCACCCTTGGAGCACGTGGTGCATCCTAAAGTGCATGTCATGCAAGGGAAGCCGAATGAGGCAAGTGGCACCCTTGGAGCACCTAGTGCGTCCTGAAGGGCACTTCACGTTGTTAACTAATAAGTGAATAAACCTAGATGGCCTTAGAACGAATGATGTGATGAGAAATTTTAAAAAACATTTTTCCTTAATAAAATTGTCGCCCAACCTCAGAAATTAAAATCTAGGTCTAAGTGATACTTCTGGAGCAATTAAATTATTAAAATCAAATTATATTGAGGAATTAAAATTAAAAAAAAAAACGGAAATTGATTGTTTGTTACATATGGTAATTAAAATTTTTAACTAAAAAGAAAAAGGGGAAAAAGGGTAAAGTCTACACTTGCTAATTTGAGTTTTAGATAAAAAGGGAAAGACAAAAATTTAAAAGAATTACGAAACTAAGGGAAAAAGGGGGAAATTGTAACGACCCCATCATTATGCCAACAAGCAGAATTTTTGTTTTGTTTTAGGAGATAAGAGGCAAGAAGGCGATCAAAACAACATTTTAACCTCATCACTAAAGACGAACATGAGCACCCTATCCACGCAACAAGTTACAATGACACCTCACTCATGCACAAGACAACTGGTGAAACATACGCAGAAAGCAAGGAGGATGACTACCTGCCCGACGCAACATGACCACACCCACCATGTAAGGGAAAGCATCCCCACCCCAACATCATGACCTAGACGAACAAGGACTAGAACCTCAAGGAACGTGGACCTAACGTCTGAAGGCGTTCGGTCCTTGCGCCAAGAGCAACTTGCACGCTTGACAACACTCACACAAGCACCTACTCCAACAAAGATCTCGTTCGCCACTACTCCCCAGGGTGCACCATGATCCCCTCATCAGGAATCATGTTGTTCCCAGGCATCAAATGTGTCAATAACCTTGCCGCAGTGCATCCAGCTGGACCAAAGAAATCAAGATGAATCTGATGTGCAAAGGGCTAAAATAATGGACAGGGTGACTTTGCCTACACTCCCAAGCAACGGGTGGGAAAGAAGCATGGAGACACCGCTCAACAGATGAACAATCCAATAAATGACGTGACGACATCCAAGAATTCCTAAGGCTAAATCAGAGGTCTAGGCATGAAGGTTAAACTATTGTAAGCTTACCAAGGACATAAACTTCACAAAGGGTGAACTAAAACATAACTCAACAATCAACATGCTAGCCTACATGGTACGTGTCTATTAAGGTAAGTGCACTACTCAACCCTTAAAGAGATCACACGCTGCTTCAATATATAAACAATAAGTTGTCCTAAATGACGAGTCCTAAATAATCAACAAGTGTGAACAATAAATTATCCCTTAAATCTAGAGCACACCTTGACTTAAACTAAGGTGATTATTCATAATACCTATCCAAGTTGATCCGTTAATTGGGTGATTATTGGATAAAGGGTCATCACTATAGGGGTTGGTTCTCAACCAAGGAATTATTATTAAGTTACCCTAAACTACTTTAATAAAAATATAAGCCTGCCTTAGATAGCGATATCATAATATCTTATGTGTTGAGTTTCCTCTCTACAAAACTATACAATTGCTACTAGTGGGAATGACAAGGATATCATTGCTAAAAGAATCAATCATATCTTCTAGTAGAAGTTCACATTGACTAATATCAAGAACAAAGAAGCACAATATCATGCTAGTCATTATGTGATTAGGAAGATACAATCCCACCATACTAAGTGTGTTAAGAATTAAATAACTAACTCTGTAACCATCAAACATAAAATAAATCATTAGTACACAAGAATAATTTCACATCAAGATTGGGAACCGAACACTAGAAGACTTTTATGTGTGCATGTGTCACGAGAACAAGAATTAAGAAAAAGGAAAAGGTGGCGATTAGAAGTGATGGGGGTATTTTATAAATTGGGTAAGGAGAATGATCTTAAGGAGCTCTCTCTTGCAAATCTAACAATCAACACAGTCCACCACAACCACCCAACTCTGTCATTTATTTATGTGTGTATGGGCAGCTATAAATTGTTGTACGCACTTACCAATTACAAGGTATCTGTCAAAATTCAACGCCGTCAGCAAATGGAAACGCAGGTGAAATCACTGAAAGGGAAACACAGGTAGTGATCAATGAATAGAAATCGTGAAAAAGAAAATAAATGCCAGTTTTATCTAAGGGCCATTCACCAGGTGTCCTGGACAACTCATAGGCATAACCTAAGGCAACTCACTAGAGAATTAAAATGAAAATGTAGTCTTCAGAAGGGGAGATAAATTTGTATGCATTGGGGGTAACCACTTGCAGTTTTTAATGGGAAAACGTTGTGCCACGCAACAACAAAACATAGGTGACCATTACTGGCTATTGTGCCCAATCCATAGCGACTCAAACAATCAAACGCTACTCATCTAAGGGACAATACGTGTGTAGGGACACACCAACAGAATGACATACCTTCCGTCATTAAAAAAAAAAGAGACAATCATTGTACCTATACTGTCAATGTTCCTCAAAACTCGCTCAAGAAGTCGTTCAGACAAAAACTCTCAAAAACAAAGTTGCGCATGTATGAATCACCCCAAGACTAACACAGGTACAAATAAGTTCACTCAAAAAAAAAAAAACTTAACTTTACCAAATGGATAGTGGTCAACTCCTGAAATTCAATTGCTCGTGTTATCATAACAATGGGCTGGAATTAAAATAAAAATGGCTGTCAATAAAAGCATAAATAATAAAAAAAATGTGTTGTATAAAACGCTGAGTGCAGACATTCAAAACTTGATGAGATTAATACATTCAATGAATTATATTGTTGATCTTAATTCTTTATAAAACACCATATAAGGGCCCGATGTATAATTCACCTTAGTCCATTAAACACTGGGGGTCAAATGAAAACATGAAGCCTGTCAAGCACATGGAAATCAACAAAATATGACCAGAATACAAATTCGTCGGGCAAAATTTCTATTGATTTAGCATTCGCTCTATAAAAAAAAACATTGTGAGTCTAGTTGACAAGATATCGTCAACCTGCATCATCAACAAATCATGTTAGAATATATCCATATCATATCATCCAGTCAGATGCACTAATATCACAATAAAACAATCAAACCCCAATGGAACACTCCCTGACTCGATCCAGAGTCCAAGGGGTTCCAGCGATGCCTTTGCATCCTTGAGGTCCAAAATCCTGCACACTAGTAAAACCGAGTCAATAGCACATGTCTATGACAATGCAGTAAAACAATATTTCATCATCCCATAACGCCTCATAATAAAATTCAAAAGTTTAATAGCATAATAATCTGGATCACTTGCGAGAAAGTGTCCTCAAAGAATAAGTTCGCTCAGTGCACCAGAGCAGGATGTTACAGAAATATAAAGAGAAAGGGAAACATAAGGAAAAATAAGAATGACAAACTTAGCAAGGAATCGTTCCTTAATGAGGTAGGACACCTAGGACCGATTCTAGGAATGGTTTTAGGTAGGTGAGGGAAATAGGAGTAATTAAATAATTAATGAAATTAATTTCTAGTGCAACGAAGGGGATGGGTGACACATGTACGGGGAGGATTTTTCTGAATTAAATTATTGAACAATAAATTAAATGGGAAATTGGGAAAGAAATGACTTAGAAACTCTATATAAAGGAGGGAGCAAGAGGAGGATGGATCTCTTCCTTTATGCGTAATGTTACATTATAGAATGTTTGACTTGATTGACTTATCTTGTGGGAGTTGAGATACTCGGCTCGGTGAGGAGTGGTAGCTCAGCCTTGCGAGGCGATCCGGGAGCTAGTTTTTCTATGGTTTAGTGTGTGTGTCCCCTTTGTGGCTCAGGGAGATAAGGGGGAAGAAGATTACACCTAGTGTTGGCTGGGAGGTACCGGTGAAGTCACAACGATCGACAAGCAGGAGCGGGATGGAGCACATGGGACAACGACTCAGAGCGATCGACTTGGGCTACGATACGCATGCTTTTATTATGAATGGTATATTAATATTGATCTTGCACTTTCATTTATGTACTTTTAATTAGGTAAATAAAGTGTTTTACTTAGCATTTTAATTGAGAACTTAAACTCACCATAGCCTTAATCTCATTGCTTGACTTGATTCCCTTGGTAATCAATCTCGGAATGTTGTGACTGTCCTGTTGGTTTTATTGATATATTGTGAAGAGTTATGCTTTATACTTCTTCCTCATCCCTAGATCATCTTTCCACACCTGAACAGTCGGTCATGAGACGGATCGATGGTCGTCACTTCGGTGTTAATAGACCTATAGATCCTAATGCCCTGCTTTTCTATGCGTGGATGATGAACGAAGGATGTGTTTTCCCAATCTTCTATCCCTGTTGATTGTTCTTGGTTGATTGAGTGTCATTGCACCTTCTTGTGTTGAGTAATTCTGCCATTGTTATCACTCCTATGCTCGAACCATTGAATACCCTCTGCATTTTTAACTCGGCGTCCCATAATTTTTAACTCTACATTTTACCTTTTTATAGACAACATTTTACCATTTACTTGACCATGAATTACCATTTTACAGTCAGCCATTTACCCTCTTATTGGACGACGACCTTACCAAGATTTTGACTGCGAATTTACCATTCTAGATTGCAAATCTTTTCCATTGTTATAGCGCTATCAGTTATTATTTTGACTTTATCTGCGTTATCAGTTGATTATATTTATCTACATTTTATTTTTGGTAGAGTTATCAGTCTTCTCATGAAAGCATGATAAACAACCCCCTTAAATAGTTTTCATTGTACTCAACTAACATATAATAAGGAGACCCATAGAAATACAAATTTTAGCATTCTCAGACTATGTTCAACACCTTTCTAGACTGCATTTTCAGCCTATGTGCCATCAGCATAGTCAGCGTACGTTTAAGCAACCTATAACTCGTCATATTGGCTACGTTTTTGTTTCCTTTTGAAACTGAATGCCAACGAATCTGTGTAGATACACATGTGTTTTAAATTTCATTTGACAGTGGATTTATGCCTCTAGTGATAGCGATTACTACCTGTCTACGTGTTTGCGGATTGGAGGGTCTGCATTTAAAGTAATTGAAGGGATATGTGTTCATTTTGTTTTATTTATTTATCTGCATTCCATTTTAGAGTATCTCAAACCCACTTTTGCTATATCTATGTTGTTTTTAGTAGTTCACAACTTTATGGAGAATTTTGATGTTATCACAATTGTGTACAGGAATTGATAGTTATGTTGATATTTTATGATGTCATCACCATAATGCATTTAATAATTGATGGTTATTGGTAGATAGGCATAGTTTTATGCAGTATTATATTCTTTATTGGAGAATCAATTATATTTCATAGTACTACATGCTCAGCGACCTGGGTAGCGTCATTTATAGTTGACTCTAATAAACTCAAACAATGATTAGTATGCATTCTTTAGAAAATCTACTAATCATAAAATAAGAGGATAATTTAGATCAGAATGATTTGCTTGACAACATGGGATCATTTCGTTTTATGGAATGGTGTTTAATTACCAACGAGTTATGGATAGTACCCAGAATTTTAGGATTTATTTCATGCAGAGATATCATGTTTATGCCACCAATATCATATTGACTAGATGGCAATAGCTTACATGCAGCCATATAATAATTACACACAATAATAATAATAGACTACCACATCGTATTAAATGTACCTGCATTTGGATAAATTAATCAATGACAAAAGTATTAGACTGCTGACTTGCATTGATATTGACAGCCTTATGGAAGGGCAACCTTGCTTGAATTGGATAGCGGTTTACACCATTAAATGACAACGTTCTTTTTATAAATGAATATTATTATGATTATCATTTGACAGCAAGTATATTCAATGTGGATATGACAACATTTTATTTTTCTTCATTTTGAAATTACACAATGATCTAATTTCTTAAGGATAGTGTACATGCTTATAAAGCCTCTATCTTTTGTTAACCTTTAACAATGATATCTGATATTTATTAACCCTTATCCTTTTGCTAATGTTTAGAGGATTATATATATTAATATGGTTAATGTACCACTATATTTTATTGCTAACTTTATTGGTCATAAGTTAACCTTTATCTGTATTCCTTTATATTGTAAAATAGTTGTATTAACCATTATCTTGTGCCAACCTTATCAACGATATTGCCACTATCCTTTATTGCTTCTTTTTTTTTTTTTAAAAGATACGTACCTTAACAGTTTTATTCAAGGTGTGAAGATTGATTTTGTTGTGCAAGGAATTTTTTGTGTTTCCTGAATGTCTTAGTCATCTTGTTGACTTGTCGTTGGGTGTTAGGGTTAGTCGTCAAGTGTTTAGATAGTCGTTGATCTCCTAGCATGTTGATTTTAGTTGGATTTGAGGGTTCAATTATGTTGTTGTGCCATGGTTGTTGTCGCGCCTATCACCTGGTGATGGTAGGATTCCTAATGAGGGCATCATTACGTGCCCTAAGGGATAGAGGCGAAGGATAACTTGGTTGAGGTTTGTTCTACCCATTTTGGCCATTGCTCATTGTAGTTATTGGCGTTTAGGTTGTAACGCCTTCATGCATTTGTTTCTGCACCATAGGGGTTCTAGTTACTGGTCATTGAGGTTGTTTTATCAGGATGGAGGATGTTGTCCTTAGGATTGTAGGAGTTGTTGTGGTTGTGTCGGGTGGGTAGTCATTCCTTCCTTAATCTACGCATGTTTCACCCAATTGCTCGATGTGTTAGGGTTTAGATTCGTTATTATCTGTTCCCTGATCTGCAGGCGTTGTGTTTGTCATCATGGTGTGGTTAACTATGTCATCGTTGCCTTCCTGCCTTAAAACAAAAAAATATATATTTCACCTTGATTTTCTTTTAGTCGTAACGGTTGAGGGGTCGTTATAGGTATATATGATTATCTCTATTAGAACCCTCTAATCTTTCTCTTCTCCTCTAGAATTCTATGTTGTTACTCATAATATCCTAAGAACACCATCTACTCTTCTCCAACTTCCAAACGTTGTAGATATTCTTCCCAAATGATCTTCTTTGTTTCTAGATATAAACACATATGCTCTATCTAGGATTAATTGTGAAACATAAAGACCATGTCTACTTACCATATCTCATATAGATTTTCATCTTCAATCTACATCCTCAAAATTTGTGTCCATGTTCATCTAATTCCTTTCTTCCTTATAGGTCTTGACCTTTTGTATTTTCTATTATGAATCCTTCTTTCTTATGTCCTGATAAACCTGGGATATTCCTTGTTCAAACATGTAAAAATAACCTCCTATGATAACTTAATCAAGTTTAGGAATGTTATTGTTATGATACCAAAAATGATAGTGTTGGGTCAGATTTAAATCCATCTTATCCCTTTCAAAAAAATCTTCCTTAATCGGCTTTATTCTCATTTAACATTACAATTAACTGGCCACAGGGACCATTGGATCATTGTACCATCAGAGATCTTTTTTAACCGGCCACCGGGCCCTAGGGTACAAATAACACACCTTTTAGAAATGTGCCCTAGTCTGGTTTAACCAATCACCAGGTCATCGAGATTTGTCTAGAATCATATTCACCCGCAATTAACTTTCATTCTGATTGAAAGTTTGTTAGCCAACCACCAATACACCAGAATATAAATCCACCATGATATCAAAGATTGGTATTTTCGAGGGATTTAAGGTCAGTCTAGTTCCAATCTTTTTGTTTGTTGATATCTTACAATGATAAAAAATAATATATTTTCCCCTAAACACATACTCTAAATCCATAGATTTCTACTCTACCATCACCTCAACATTTATACTCAATCATTTTAACACCATCTTCCTCAAAATTGTCTGTCTGAACAAAGTTCATAGGAACTTCATTCCTTCTTTCGATATAGTTTCTCCAAAGTCAGATTTCAACTTGTCTCATTATTCTAAGGATTTTCTATGTCATAAAAACCCACAATGTTATTCACATATTGACTTTTGACATTGTGTATATAATTTCATCAAAAATACCATCTAAGATTTTTTTTTTAAAACCACAAATTCCTCCATCATAGTCTTATAATGGCTTCTTTCATGGACATTTCATCAAACACTTTTCCTATAGGGTATAAATGTTTCTTGTAGAGACTAATTTCTATCCCATATATCCCTAGTTTTGTAACTAGTGTCTCTAACTATATAATATTGTAACATACCCTATGGCTTCTATGCACTATTAGGGCTATGGGGTGCTCCATAACCACATACAAATTGTCTTTGATACCATTAAAAACATTAATGATCTAGTGTAACAACCTGGTCTTCCACGAAGTGAGAGGACTTATTCTTTGAGGACACTTGCATGCAAGTGATCCAGTTCATTATACGATTGGCTATTTTGATTATGATTATGAGATATTTTGGATCTGATGATATGTTATTTTTTTTGTATTTACATCGAAAGGTGCTATTGACTAGGTTCTCCTGAGTGTCCAGGACTCTAGACGTTAGAGGATGATGATGGCATCAACAGATCTCTTTTGACTCTGGATCAAGTGAGGGAGTGGACTGTTATGGTTTGAATGGTTTTGATATTACATACGTGACGTATGACTATATATTATGATGTTGATTGTTATAGATGACCCGTTTTCTTGATGGATGCAGGATGTCGATATCTTGTCGACCAAACTCACATTTGGAGTAAAGGGGTCATGCACAACAACTAGAGACATTGGGGGAGAGGTGTGGCAACAACCCTACCACATCCTACTAGCACTCCCTCGGTGGCTCAAACTGTAGGTTAACGATTACCTAGTTCAAGAGATCCACGTTGTCATGAGGACAAACCGTGATAGTCGCTCATGATGATTCTAAGGGGCGAGCAATAATGTAGGGTCCTTATTCCTTAGAGACCCTTAGTCTCCCACAAGGTCACCTAACAGAGTATTGACTCCAGGGGTTTTACTTCTACCCAATTGAGTCAAGAGGAGACTAGCACCCTTAGAGCACGTAGTGCTTATTGAAGGGCATGTCGTGCAATTAAAAATAAAATGCAGGTGAGTGGAACCCTTGGAGAACGTGGTTCATCCTAAAGGGCACGCCACGATTTTAACTATGGTAAGTTAATAAAACTAATACATAAAAAACTATGGCTCGTTAGGACTTGATCGGCCTTAAAATGAATGAGGGTATGAGTAAAGTTTAATAACAATTTTTTCCCTTGAAACTATTGCTAATCCTAGTGAATTTAAAACCTATGTCTAAGTAGAATATGTGAACAAAAAAAATCTAAATCGACATGTAACAAGAAAGGCGTAAATATAATTCAAGAATTAATAATTAAAGTAGAAATTTTAATGAAGGTTTAATTATTAAAAGGGGTAAATGGTTCTTTTTTCTAAAATTTCTAATTCTGAACTTACTTAAAGAAAAAGGGAAACTTAAAGAAAAAGGGGAAACTTCAAGAAAAAAAAGAACGTCTAACTTAGTAAGGAGTCTAGCCTTTGCATGTTACTATTTGTTATCACTGAAATTTCGTCCGCACATGGCGACAAGAACTCTGCATCGTCAAAACAGAAAAAGTCATTCATGGCACAAGATTAATTCCTCAGCATTGCAAAAGGGTAAAAAAACTATACAAATGACCAAAAATTTGAAAGGCACTTTACATCATCTAGGTGCGCGCGCGTATGCGCGTAACAACAACGTACAAAGTGTGCATATGTGCACAAGGCACGGTTGTTGGGTGAAAAACCCGCGCGCCTGCTAAACGGTGCATTTATTGAAATTGGTCGGCCTCCCAACCACTAATGGATCAGCTCCCAAGCTGATTTGACACCAAATCCTAGCTCAATCCTCATGGTGGGCTAGTCAAAGACCTAATTGAGCCCTAAAGAGCCCCTTTTCACATTCTAAAGAGGTTGCATAATAACCCAATGCTTGGCTATAAAAAGCCATGAATGACCACCATTTTCTCAAGGAATTCCATGTATTGTTATGCTGCTAAGATTGCTAAGGACTCATTCTTTGGCAATAAACATAATCAACACCATTTCAAAGAGCTATTCACCCCTCTCTTGAGTGAATAATCTTGGAGTTCTTTCACCCACATCTTCATCTTTTCATTGTAAGGAGAGCAATCAAGTGAGGGCCTCAAGAGCCTTCCATTGGAGAAAGAAGGGACCCAAGTCCCCTTTTCTTCTTTGTGCCTTTGGATTTCATCAATAAGATCAGCTTATACATTGGTGATATTGGTCCATTTATATGTATTTTTCATTTGTTTCATATGCTCATAGTTTTTAGTTGTTTTAGTTTGCTTTTGTTTATAGTTTTGTTGTTTCTCTTTCTAACCTTTCCTTTCACAGCTGTCATGCCTAGCAGAGCCCAACTGGGCATGTAAGCACTCTTAATTTGCTCACTTAGTGACGAATTGGGTGCAAACAGATTGGCGACCATACTGGGGAGAAGGTATCAATTCCTCCCTCATTTGGGTTCATTTTTCTTTCCTTTTGATTTCATTAACTTGCAGGTTCACAAACCGGCCTCTGTCGACCTACTAACCAGTCAATTCAAGAGAAATTGGAGAGAAATCCATCCGAATTTTTTCTTCTCGGACTTTTGAAACAGGCGCGTGGGTATTCCACCCGACAGGCACACGTCGGGTGTGCACGCGCTTTACTGTTCAATTCTGTCAACGCGCAGGTGCCATATGCACCTCTATCCACACAGAAGGTCGCACCTCTGCACCAAAATTTGCATTGTAGCTCTTGGATGTGGGGGAAGAATCATTTTCCTTCTTTAGAATGATGATATGCATGCTCTAAATATTGCATCACTTAGACCCCTCAACTTATAAAGGGGATAATCAAATAAACATAGGCACTTAGGTGGATAAAATTCATTTTCCCTTATTTTCTTTTTGCCACATGGATGGCTTGCTTTGGTTTATAAATCTAAATTGAACATCAATTCTAATCACATCTAAACTCACATTTGGGACTAGAAATTGCAAGTAACAATCTTGAGTATGCTCTTCTCTCACGCCATTAAGCGATCTTGAGAACCAGAAAAGAATTGCGAAAACGGTTTCATCTCCCTTAACAAAATTTCAAAACTTTTAGGAGAGGACAAAGGCTCTTTTGAGACCCCTCTTAGTTTCTTTTTTCAAACACATCCTAAATTTGTAAAGGGCCCATACATGCCCACATGTCACAAAAGTAGGATAGTTGTTTCAATTTTACTTTCTTAGATCAAAAAACTAGGAGAGTTTAAAAGTTTGTAACGGGCCCACACATGCCCACATGTTCAATCTAGGCTAGTTTAATGCTTTTCTAGATTAACTCACACATAGGGAGTTAAAGGATAGTAACGGACCACAATGTCCACATGCTAGTTTCCTAGGGCTTTTAAAATTCTGCAAGGTTGTACCAATGACATCTAGCTTATTTAGGTAATCGAACTCTTGTAAAGGACCAAGCAATGTCCACATGTTGCAAGGTGACATCTAAATAACTAAAAATTGGTACACTTTCACTCACACAAAAGCCACTTTTCACTCACATAGCCTCGTCTCGAAACGTGGTGGTCTAAGTAGGTCTCCTCAAAAAGGATTCTGAAAACACCCCATCTTTTATTGATTGGTCTATCCACTCCCACTTTTAATCAAACGAGGTTGGTTTTCACCCCCAGCCTCACAAAACAATTTCATCTAAAAACTTTCTAAACAACTCACTAAGTTGTCCTCCACAGGAGGTGGCAAAAGAAAATTTTAGTCTAGGTAGGATTTCGGGGGTAGGCATCCAAATAACCCCCCGTTATCTGGTTCTCACAATTTCAAACATAGAAGTTGACAAATAGGGAACTTTCAAAATCCTCCAAGTCCAGCATTCCAATCACCATAAGGCAGGGAGATACCCATGAAGGGTCGAAGGCTGAGGTCCGGTTGTTCTGTGCATCCCCCCTTGAGGCACCCACCTCTTGGACGGGATCCAGCCCGTGACCCATTTCTTAGGCCAAAAATCTAAATGTC
>ML798532.1:98305-123542 GCA_009831015.1 Picea engelmannii | reverse complement strand
AAAAAGTCACAGCAAAGACTCTTGGTTCTATATTTCTCTCACCACTTGTTGCACACATTTCACACAATTAGTCTGACATCATAGGGGAACCACAGAACCCCCGTCGTTCACGACGCTTGCTCGACCTTCCTCCTATTTTAGGGGGAGTAACTAGTTGTACTCGTTCATCGGTACCTCCTTCACACACTCCTGTGAGTGCCACTATCTTAGGATCATCTTTGCTTGCTTCTACCTTACTTGGGTCCAATTCCCAAGGTCACACAGTCACTCACTCTCCTTTTCACAGAAGCGGGGGACCCACTTCCTCTCAAGGAGGGAGCACCAACCTACCTAGTCCCCATCAAGGATCAGGTTCACAACACACTATGGCTGGAACTAACATTCCTACCCCATTACAGATTCCATACTTGGCCTTTCTCAACATACCGGATCTCACCAAGCTCACCAATGATCCTATATTGCATGACGCCACATGGCCTGCAATGCCAACCAAACTTCCTTCAGACATACCAAAGTTTGAAGGAAAGTCAGGGGACGACCCCACCAATCATGTCATGAACTTTCATCTATGGTGTTCTTCCAATAGCATCATGGAGGATTCCGTCAGACTGGGATTATTTCAACGCACACTTACGGGCCCATCAGCCAAATGGTATGTCGAAGAAAAATCAGGGTCCCATACGAACTTTGAATCCTTAGCCAAAGCATTCTTAACTTTCTTCCAATTACCCATCTGCCATGACAACGGTCTTGAACTACTGTCTAATTTCAAACAGTCCTCATCCACCCACATCGTTGACCACATTCATGAGTGGCGTAGGCGACGTAGTTTGTGTAAAGCAGAAACCACCAAACAACAATGCCTTGACTAGTTTCTTAGATCACTTGTCACTCTCCTTGGTAAGGATGTAGCTTCTGCCTTCCCACAATCATAAGAGGAAGCCATCAACAAGTCTCAACAATATGACCTCATTTACGCACAGTCAGGATACTTGTACACAGTACTTCCTGATCTACCAAAACCTGTGCCGTTTGGCCAGGACAAACCTGGGATGTCTCACTTAGTAGACGGACTAATAGGTGCCACCACACACCATGGTCCACAACCCCAACCACCACAGATGTATGGAATACCTCAATACCCACCGGCATATGGGGGCACTCCTTATTTTCCCCCACCCCCTTATCAACAGCCGTATCCTGTTGCTATACCTCCACCCATTAGTGGACCACCACCGGCACCTCCCATACATCCACCCCTACCCTCAACTAGTGGTCCTCCCTCCACATCACCTTATAGTACTATTGAAAGCGCCACACCATCCTATGTACCTTATGGATCCACACCACCACAGAACCCTTACTTTCCCTTTCCGGGTCCTCCACAACCCATGGCTCCCCCACATCCTCATGCGGGGGTAAACTTTGTTCAACCCTCTGCTGCTCAACAATATCAAAATTTTGAACAGTTAAACACAGCCAACCCAACTCATCCTTCAAACAACACCAAGAGGAAAGGAAGGAACAGGAATAACAACAATCCTGGTCAAGGTGAGAATCAACCCCCACAGCATCAACCCACTGGGGGCAACCAGAACCAAGGGAACCAAAACCCCCAAGGGGGCAATAAAAACAAACGCCCAGGGAAGAATACTATTAAAACTATCCACCCTTGTTCTCTTTGTGGCGTATATGGTCATTACACTCACCATTGCCCACAGATCGCTGATTTCAAAAGATTGAAAGACTCTGGAAGCCTCCCCCCTCCTTCTGCGCAACATGCCCTGCAACAGGCACAACAAAAATATGCGCAACAACCCCTTCCCTTCGTTCTGCAAAATCCTATCCCACATCAAGGTGTGATAAACACCCAACAGGACACACAACATCCCCCACCTCAGGTGGGCCAATACCACAATCCCAACAATCCAGCAGAGCGAACAATTCTCCTCACCAGTGAGGAAGAAATCCTTCTGCAAACACGCAACCGTCAATATCCTACAATCGCTGAGTCTACCCCTCCACCTCCAAAAACAAACCCTACACCGACGGGCCCTCCATTGGTGATCCCTCGCCCTTCCGCCGAACCACCATTACGCATCCCTCGCATTCCATTGCGTAGGAATGTCCACAACCCACAGGCTAGGGCTGCTCATAACTACAGCTTGGTAGATGACTTAGCACAATCCCCGGCTGCCATGTCAGTTCTGGAAGTCCTCCAAACTTGTCTAATGCAGCGGAAGTCACTACTTTCCGCCTTGGGGGCAGTCGACCCTGCCGATACTCGACTCATAATTTTTGACCTCGATAGCTGCGAACCTCGTCTTCCCGCCACAGTTTCTATTCAAATACCAGTCAAAGTATGGAACATCACCGTCCATCGGTGTATCATCGATGAAGGGGCATCTACCTACATCATGTCCAAAACAGTATGGCAGAAACTTGGTTCCCCGGACCTTTTACCCTCCGCCATCACATTGCGAGCTTATGATGGGAGACCATCATCCCCCAAAGGGCTCTTTCAAAATGCCCCCGTAGAACTCGGGGGCAAAACTATTCTCATTGACATTGAAGTTATCGACGCTCAACTCGATTACAATATCTTGTTTGGTCATACCTACATGTATGCTATGAAGGCAGTGGCATCATCCGTCTTTCAGAGAATCATGTTCCCTCATAATGGGAATATTGTGACCATCGACCAAGTCTCGCATTACGAGCCTAACCCATCTGCCAATCTCAATAACATTCTTCCTCTCATTCACACCAACAAAGACGTATATCCACTCATCGAGATGGGTCCTGGTATTTTCAAAGATCCATCCTTGTTAGGGACATACCATAGAGCACCACCACTCCTTCCCCCTAGCCAAGTATGAATCGTTTCCTCTAAGGAAACTCTTCAGGAGGATGCTCATCCTCCTCAGGAGGCTTCAATCATTCCTGACGTCTCAACAGTCGGAGCACCACTCCCACAGGAGCCTCCTGCACATTCGTCGATCCCTATGATCCACGAATCCACATACCCTCAAGGGCCTAGTCCCATTTGGGAGACAGTTCCCCGACCCCTCACTCAAATTCCCTTCTTTTACCCTCCACCCGGTGTAGAATCTTTCCAGGTAACCGCAACACTCACCTTACCCAATATGGTGTTAGCAATCCCAGTGTGGTACTTACATCCACCTGAGATGGTCCCTCGCCCACAGGCAGGACTCCCCATGATGATTCTTGTCATCACTCCCACTACCCCCACTACCCCCATACTCCCTACCCCCCCTGCTACCGCTGGGGGCAGGAGACATAAGAAGGAGCCCATAGATCCACTTCCTCCACGCATTCCACCACCTTGCGCATTATGTGAAAAAGAGGGTCACCAAACCAACAACTGCCCATCACTACCGGAATTACAGAATTTGATTCCCCCCAACCCAACCCCCACACCACCCATTACTACTACTACCACTCAACCTTCCAGTAGTAAAGGGTTGAAGACCAAGTTCGCGTGTGCCATTTCTTATGAGTATGGCCATTACACCCATCATTGTCCAACCCTACCTCATTTTCGGCAGGCATTGGCTATCATAAGCCAAGACTTCCAGAACAACCCACGCCCTACTACGTCCTCTAAAACACCAATCACTGACATTCGCTATGTCACCACTTCAATCAACGAACGCATGAGATGCCCTTTCTCTCTTTGTGATTCATTGGCTCACTTTACATACCAGTGTCCAATAATCCTCGCATACAGGCAACGTCAATTGGCCCTGCAGCACCAACCCGCAGCAGTGGTAATTGACCTTACTTCATCACTCGAGGCTCTTCATGTCATTTCTCCAAAACCCGAGGCACTCCCAACACCTCCTTGGTTCGTAGATGGCACATATGAGGATTTACCCCGTAACCCTCCCAACTCTCCTGCTCATTCCCCTGCAGAGATTACCCATCCAACCACCACGGGTACCCCTCAGTACTTCAACATATGGTTCATGACGAGCGAACCCTCACCATCTGCTCACACCTCTCCCCTCGCTTCACCAGCAGGGGGAAATCACACTAGAGCTGAGATCACTCCTCACGATCCATTATATTCTCGTCATTTTCAATGTGACGAAGACATACTAGAAGAACTACAACGCCCGAACTCTCCCTGGGACGCACTACATCACCGTGCACTCTTCCTTCCGCAAGAAGCCCTCATGCCTCCTAGCCACAATCCCATTTACGCAGTCGAAACCAAAGATTTTATCCCATCGGGACCTATCTATTGGTTCAACAATCCCATTCCTACACCCGACGCTTTCGAAGAAGGCAATTTGGCCAACATTTCCCCCACCATCAAAATCGACATTTCCATTAAACCGGGCATCGTCGAAGAGATCATCATTGGAGTTGCTTGCACTCCTTAGAAAATTTCCGCATATAAAGCCCTCTTCCAGGAATTTAGGGATATTTTCGCCTGGTCATACATGGAGATTCCTGGCCTCGACCCCTCTATCGTCGAACATCGCATCGACACCTGGCCCGACATCACACCAGTTCGCCAGAAACAACGACCGCTACACCCATCCAAGGCCATGGCCATCAAAGCCGAAATTGACAAATTATGTACGGTCGGATTTATTTACCCCATTGCTTATACTTCATGGGTTTCCAACCCTGTACCCGTCGACAAAAAACAGGGCTCTATCGGCGTCTGCACCGACTTTCGCGATCTCAATAATGCATGTCCCAAGGACAACTTCCCAACGCCTTTCATCGATTAGATTATCGATGACTGCACCGGCCACGAGGCTCTTTCCTTTATGGACAGATTTTCTGATTATAACCAAATTCAGATCCATCCAGCCGATCAGTACAAAACCGCATTCATTACCCCATGGGGTACGTTTTCATATCGTGTCATTCCCTTTGGCCTCAAAAATGTCGGCGCAACTTTCCAGCGGGCCATGACATACATCTTTCATGATCTGGCTGCAATCATACTCGCCTACTTGGACGACCTCACTGCTCGCTCCAAGAAGCGTACCCAACACCTAGATGATTTACAAATCATCTTTCAAAGGTGTTGTCAGTACAACATCCGCTTGAACCCTCTCAAATTTGTATTTTGCGTCACCGCGGGACGCCTCCTCGGTTTTATTGTTTCACAAAGCGGTATCACCATGGACCCCCTCAAAGTCCAAGCCATCACCAAAATTCCACCGCCTCGGACTTTGCGACAACTACAGAGTCTACAGGGAAAAGCCAACTTTCTTCGGCACTTTGTTCCTAATTACGCTATACGCACACATGGTTTCCTTCGCTTACTACGTCACGACATCCCTTTTCATTGGGACGACTATGCCCAACAGTCGTTTGATGATCTTAAAGCGGCACTTTCCAATGCACCTTTGATTAGTGCACCTGACTACAATCGCGACTACATTCTCTATGTATCAGCATCAGCTGTATCAGTAACCGATATCCTCATCAGCTCAGAGATGACAATCGTGAACATGTCATTTACTACGTCAATAAGAACCTCTCAGGACCACCCCTGAAGTACAAACATGAGGAAAAGCTTGCTCTTGCAGTTGTCCTTGCAGTTCAGAAACTGCGCCATTACATTCTGCTTCGCACCACCAAGGTCGTCGCGGATTCCAACCCTATGCAATACTTGCTCAGTCGTCGCCAAGTTAATGGCAAATTCGCTCGATGGATCGTTATCCTTCAGGAATACGACCTTGAGTTCTCAACACCAAAGAGTAAGAAGGCCCTCATTCTCACTAAACTTGTCACGACCCTTCCCTCTGACACACCCAGTGCTCCCGTCAATACTGACTTTCCTGACGAACATCTCTTTTACATCGCTTCAGATGATCCTTGGTATGGCGACCTCCTTGTCTACCTATGAACTCAAAATTTCGGTAACCACCTATCACGATATGATCGTCGACACATTCGCCATCAGGCCCCCCACTATCTCCTCATCGATGACATCCTATATAGGTGGGGCGTTGACACCATTCTTCGTCGCTGCCTGACTATTGACGAGGCCGACAGAGTCTTAAACGACTGCCACAGCAGAGCCTGTGGGGGACATCTTTCCAGTATCTCCACCGCGCAAAAGATTATCCGGGCCGGTTACTTTTGGCCTACCTTGTTCCACGATTGCATTCATGCCGTGAGACGATGTGAGCAATGTCAGCTCTATGCCAACAAAGCCCGCGCTCCCCCCGCTCTTCTTCACCCTGTCATTACTGCAGGCCCCTTTTGTAAATGGGGCATTGACTTTATGACTTGTAATCCCATCTCCAGCAATGGTCACAAATACATTGTTGTCGCTGTCGATTACTTCACCAAATGGTCCGAAGCTATTCCCACTTTCAACAACACCGCTGACACTGTAGCACGTTTTTTCTTCAACCACGTCATATCCCGGTTCGGAATACCACTCCAACTCGTTTCCGACCACGGGAAACACTTCGAGAATGAGATTTTCTTCGAACTCTCATCTCGGTTAGGCTTCTCTCATGAGTTTGCCTCACCATACTACCCTCAGTCAAACGGACAGGTCGAGGCAGTGAACAAATTCCTCAAGACCATGTTATAGCGTACGGTCAATAAACATAAAACCAATTGGCATCATATGTTATTTTTTGTGCTATGGGCTTATCGAACGGCAGTGAAGACGACCACCCTATCAAAAAAAACCCCAAAAACCCCCGTACGACCCCCCGTACCTACCCTACCCAAACATTGGAAACCTATAGCTATGCAGGATGTTTAGACCACTAACCTGAAACTCGCACGCCGTCGATCGGGTACCTCATGCTCCCGGAATCACTCAATCTCTTCTGAATCTGCTCAAAAACTCACTGTAGCAGCAGGTACAAATGAGGTGGCAATGTAGGCCCTACAACTATATATAGGCCTTTTACCAAACTTCCACTCCCCATTCCAGGAGCCCACGACGTCCATTTTTCGAACCGTCTTCAGCCACGGGATCAGCATCCCGCCACCTACATCACGGTTGTCCCTGGGGCGCCTTTTTTCCATATCATGGTCAGGTACGCACGTGCATAGTCACATTTGTCAAATATATGCTCATATCTTGGATTCTCTTCAGATATTGTTCACTTTGGGTATTTGGTTGTTCTATGTGCAGGTACTTGATCCACATCTCTCCACATCACTTCTTCAGGTATATACTCAGCACTGGCATGTAGTCTCTCCCGCTGTATTGCATTTACATTTCCAGTCACACCCTCTGATATTGGCCTTTAGAATACCCATTCCCGGCTCTGCAGTACTCACACCTCCAGTTGCATCTTCAGTACTGTCATCCGGTAGCATTCTCACCCACATGAGTTGTCCCATTCATAGCACCTTTTGGCACCTTTTTGACACTCATGCTATTCTTCATTGCCCTTTAGGGATGGGAGTCCCGGTAGTCTTCCATCATGTTGCAGATCAACCACATACTTCTTCTCCTCATTTTGCTAGCTTCCCATATGGACTCCCAGATCATCGCTTCATGGTTACGTTCTTTTTACCTGCACCTCCGCAGGATCATGAACCCACCATTTCATCCACCACCAATTTGCCCATCTGCGAACCTATCTTCATTTCACCTACCTCATACAGAAACTCACCAATGGGGCCCCCACCCTTCATCAGTTTTCCCAAAAAAATTTGCCCTCCCTGGGGCACTCATTTCACACTGGGGCACCCGTTTCTGTATTTTGTACATCTTTCCCACATTTCTTCATTCTTTATTGTACAAACGCCTTTTATTTCCAGTCTTTACTTTTGTCGTCCCCTTTGGCGACCTACTTTCCCTTTTTGGCCACACGCAACCCATGTCACCCTTGGTTGGAGCCTGACTTCTCATTCACCCTCGCCGGCACCGTCTATATCTTCAGAGTACTACCCAGATCACTTACCTATACCCTATGAATTTGTTCACCTTGTTCCGCCTCTGGCGCAACTTATCCTCGGTCTTGGCATCCCCCTGACACTCGACCTTGTCACACGGTTGCGGCCACTGTTTGTCTCATGCATTCTCTAACCAAGGGCAGTCTTGAGTCTTCACACTTCTTGACTTCGTCCATGTACCTCTGCCACTTCCTCACCACAGTAGATTCTGTGAAGCCCCTTGCTTCTGGGAGTCGCGTCCTCCTTTTGTCGACATCAGCACACTTTTCCAGAAGGGTGACAATATCTTGATTCTCATTTACCATTTAATGAGAGATATCGGACGGCACAAGGAGAAACACCATTGCTCCCTGATGTCGTTGACCCCCATAACATTCGACGTCAACACTTTCTCATGTTGCGGTGGGTCTTACTTTGCGACTCTTGCAGTTTTTGTTATCAGTTGCCGAAGACCTCTGAACTTAGTAGGGCCACCAATGCCCACATCACTGTCGCTGTTTACTTCTGTGACCATTACCGATGGTTCAGAGTATGTTCCTTTGCAGCATTGTCTTATGCCTTGATCATTCTGTCCCCGAGGGCGCTGCAGTGGTCCACATCAACATTTCCATCATCTTGTTTCAGAGTTACATCATACAAGCATGGGGCATACCCACCTCGTCTGTACACACTTGTATATTGTTACGCACCTTGTAGAAGGTTGGGTTCTACCGATTCCTTTCTTCTCCAAAGGATTTCTCTACACGGTCCCACTCTCGCTCTCCCTTACAACACCATTCTCAGTCAAAGAAACATTGATGGATTTCGTCTATACGTTTTTCTCCTAACCTCATCCATCACGAGGCATCTGTTATCACTGAAATTTCGTCCACACATGGCGACAAGAACTCTGCATCGTAAAAACAGAAAAAGTCATTCATGGCACAAGATTAATTCCTCAGCATTGCAAAAGGGTCAAAAAACTATACAAATGACCAAAAATTTGAAAGGCGCTTTACATCATCTGGGTGCGTGCGCGTATGCGTGTAACAGCAACGTACAAAGCGCACATATGTGCACAAGGCGCGGCTGTTGGGTGAAAAACCCGCGTGCCTGCTAAATGGCGCATTTATTGAAATTGGTCGGCCTCCCAACCACTAATGGATCAGCTCCCAAGCTGATTTGACACCAAATCCGAGCTCAATCCTCATGGTGGGATGGTCAAAGACCTAATTGAGCCCTAAACATCCCCTTTTCACATTCTAAAGAGGTTGCATAATAACCCAATGCTTGGCTATAAAAAGCCATGAATGACCACCATTTTCTCAAGGAATTCCATGTATTGTTATGCTGCTAAGATTGCTAAGGACTCATTCTTTGGCAATAAACATAATCAACACCATTTCAAAGAGCTATTCACCCCTCTCTTGAGTGAATAATCTTGGAGTTCTTTCACCCACATCTTCATCTTTTCATTGTAAGGAGAGCAATCAAGTGAGGGCCTCAAGAGCCTTCCATTGGAGAAAGAAGGGACCCAAGTCCCCTTTTCTTCTTTGTGCCTTTGGATTTCATCAATAAGATCAGCTTATACATTGGTGATATTGGTCCATTTATATGTATTTTTCATTTGTTTCATATGCTCATAGTTTTTAGTTGTTTTAGTTTGCTTTTGTTTATAGTTTTGTTGTTTCTCTTTCTAACCTTTCCTTTCACAGCTGTCATGCCTAGCAGAGCCCAACTGGGCATGTAAGCACTCTTAATTTGCTCACTTAGTGACGAATTGGGTGCAAACACTATTTTTGAACTCAACTAGGATTTAAGTAAGGTGTAAGTCATTTAATAAATGTAAGGGAATAAAGGGACACCGACAAGAGTTTTTAGGAATGCTTTTAGGTGGGTGAGGAAAATAGGCTAATTTAATTAATTAATAAATTGATTTTCTAGTGCAACTAATGGATCAGGGGACATGTGTACGGGGGCGGTTTGTCCTAATTAAATTAATAAAAAGGAATATATTGAGGGCCTGGGAAAATAATCACTAAGAAAAATATACAAAAATGATGGTGGAGGAGGAGCATGGATCACGTCTGGTATGCGTAAGGTTATGCTGCCAGAATTTTCATCTTGACTGAATTTTCCTTATGGGAGTTGGGATACCTAGCTTGGATAACGAGTGGTAGCTTGACCTTATGAGGCGAGCTGGGAGCTATCATTCTCTGGTATTGTTTGTGTGGCACCTTTGTGGCTCATGGGGCTCACAGGGTAGAAGAGTACCCCTAGAGTTGGTTGGGAGGTACCGGTGAGGTCTCAGCAGTTGGAAAACATGAGCTGGATGGAGCGCATACATGGGACAATGAATCAAGTTTTTCTCCTTCAGTGACGATACAGATGTGTAACTTCCTTTGTATATTGGTTCTAATTACATGTATATGGATATTTATTTGATGTTTATGATACGATATTCATGCACCATAGTTCTTAAATCAAGAAAGGTTGTTTACTTCAAAAAATGTCAGATTACTTGTTTCTAAATGTTTTAGTTGTTTTTTTTTAAGAAACTAGATAGGGCCCCGCACCAATTCTATGGTAAATAGGTTGCTCGTTCATCTTGAAAACCTAAGACATTCATTATTTCCTGAAGATTCAAGGAGCGCATAACCTTTAATACTTTATGATTTGTTCATGTGGAAATCTCACTACCTCCCCTCGCAACTAGTCCTTGGCCCTGCTTGGCTAAAATTTTTACCTTAAGCTACATAAGTGACAAGATTCTAGTTACTAGAGTGCATTAACCTCATAGGTTTCCTCGTTGATATCAAACTTAACTTGTTATCTACTCGTTCTTGGAACAACTAGTTGAGGCTCTTGAAAACAAATTGATGTACAATCTATGGGAATTAGCGATCTAGTTCCTTTGCTTCTTGAGGATTCTTTCTCTAGGCCCATAAAACCATATTTTTTGTGATTGGTGTCAAGGCCTCCCATATGAATAAATGGATGTTCTTTTCCCACAGTTTTTTTTCAGTTCCATTAAAATTTCATCCATGGATGTTGAAACAAACAGCAGCTGCAATCTACAGAAGTTGAAAATGTCATTGGTGAACCTAAAACTTCCAGGTTAGTCACTTTGTATGTTGAACTTTCTCAGGACCCCAACATTTCCGACATTTTGAGATATGTTTGTGTTGTGATTCAAATTGTGGGAATGTGTTTTTACCCTGTAAAATTTTTCTTCATGTTGGGTCTGCATATCGTTTTTAATCCGATATTTTTCTTTAAACCTTATGGCCCAAACCTTAGCCATGGACTGCGTGAGGGGGAATTAAATCATTAGACTTTGTAGAGTTGTCTTTGTGTATTTATCTCCTTTATTTGTTCAGAAAGTGGAGACATGTTTTTCCTAAATCCCTTTGTTGTTTCCTCAGTGAATCAGTTGTTGCATTCATTTCCCTTCCACCTGAAATGGACAAGAAATGAATTAATATCCTGGCTATTTGAAATGTTGTGTTATGACGGAGAAAGACAGGAACAAATCAAAATTGCATTTACTTATAACCGTTTATAGCCATGATGACCTGGGTGAATTAATGCTTGTGAATCTAAGTGGCTACTGGAAGATCCCTTGCCTTTTTTTTATTTCCTGTGATTCTTACATTTCTTTGGAAATTCTTATTTCTAATCTGCAATTTAAACTTTTAAACTTTTATTTTGTTTCGTGAATTCCAACTTGCTGACAGTTGGCCGTGTATTTTTCTAATCCCAAGATTCTTGGTTAATTACGTTGAGATTTTTACTTGACCAAGTCGGAAATTTCATTACAAATAAATTCCTTTAATATATATATATATATATATATATATATATATATATATGATGATTGTACACCACCTTAGTATCCTTCCTTGTACTTTTCAGGGCTTACACTATAAGCTATATTAATAAACAATTGAAAATTTTGTGTCTGTAAGATTACACTATAAGTTATTTTAATAGACAATTAAAAACTAAGCTATATTAATAAACAATTAAAAATTTGTGTCTGTAAGATTACACTAGTGTTGGAAACATGTCACCTTAAATAGGCATGCATGATGGGAAAAGGGAATTTCAAAATAAAATTTGAGACACATTCTTCCAGGCTCGAGCAAAATAAGAAAATCCCAAATTCCTAAATACTCTGAAGTAAAAGACTTGCATTTCCAAAAACAAACTTTAGGTTTTATAATTATATGGATATGCTACACATGATCGCATAAATCAGGATTGTACTGTCAAGGTAATAATTCAATGCCCATGACCAGGTGTTAATCCAATGCCCATGGGTCACCGGTGTAACATCCCGCTCTTGAGCACATTGAGCGAACTTATTCTTTGAGGACACCTCCTCGCAAGTGATTTAGATTATTATAATATTACGCATTTGATCTTGATTATGAGGCATTATGGGGTTGATGACATGTTGTTTTGTTGCATTGGCATAGACAGGTGCCATTCACTCGGTTTTCCTGAGTGTGCAATATTTTGGATCTCGAGGATGTTGAGGCATCGATGGAACCCCTTGGAATCCAGATCGAGTTGGGGAGTGAACTATTGAGGTTAAATTGTTTTATATGCGATATTAATGCATCTGATTAGATGATATGATTATGGATATATTTCAGACATGATTCGTTGATGATGCAGCTAACAATATCTTGCCGACCAGACTCACATGTGGAGTAGAGGGGTCATGCACGACTACCAAAGATGTTGAGGGAGAGGTGTGGACAACAACCCTACCACAACCTACTAACACTCTCATCATGGCTCGAACTATAGGTTAACGATTACCTAGTTCGAGAGGACCCACGATGTTGTGAGGGAAGACTGTGATAGTCACTCATGATGATTCTAAGTGGTGTGCAATAAGGTAGGGGCCTTATTCCTTAGAGGCCCTTAGTCTCCCACAAGATCACCTGGCAGAGTATTGACACTAGGGGTTTTTTATGTCTACCAAGTCGGTGAAGAGGTGAGTGAAACCCTTGAAGCATGTGGTGTGTCCTGAAGGGAACGTTGCGCAAGAGAAATGGAAAGAGGCAAGTGACACCCTTGGAGCACGTGGTGCGTCCTAAAGGGCATGTTGTGCAAGAAAAATGGAAAGAGGCGAGTGGCACCCTTGGAGCACGTGGTGCATCCTGAATGGCACCTCACGTTGTTAATTAATAAATGAATAAACCTAGATGGCCTTAGGACGAATAACGTCATAAGAAAAATTTAAAACATTGTCCCTAATAAAATGTTGCCCAGCCTCAAAAATTAAAATCTAGGTCTAGGTGAAACTTGAGGTAAAAGAAAGAAAAATAAAACTATGTTTAAATAAAAATAAAAATAAATAAATAAAAATGATAATAATCATTAATCATGTGTTGAGAAGGGGGTGAGTAATTCTTTTAATTTATAAAAATATTTTTGGGGATAATTTAAAAAGGGGGGGAAATATTTTTTTGTCACTTATACTAATTAAAATTATTAATTAAAAGGGAAAAGGGAAAAAAGTTAATTTTCTACACCTGCCAAATTGAGTTTTAAATAAAAAGAGAAAGAGATAAATCTAAAATAATTAGGAAACTAGGAAAAAGAGGGAAAGATAAAAAGAAAGGGGAAACAAAGGGGAAAAGTAGAAAGTCTAACTTAGTAAGGTATCTAGCATTTAAGAACTTTCTAAATTCAACTCAACTAGTAAATTAATAAGGCGAAAAGTCATTAAAACTTGTAAGGGAATATGGGGACACCTAGGAGAAATTCTAGGAATTATTTTAGGTGGGTGAGGGAAATAGGGGTATTTAATTAATTAATGAAATTAATTTTTGGAGGAATGATGGGGATGGGTGACACATGTATGGGAAGGATTATTATGAATTAAATTATTAAACAATAAATTAAAAGGGATTTTGGGAAAGTAATGGAATTAGAAAATCTATATAAAGGAGGGAGGAGAAGGATGAAGGATCTCTTCTGTTATGCGTAACGTTACGTTGTAGAAATTTATACTTGATGAAATTAGCTTGTGGGAGTTGGGATACCCATCTCGATGATGAGTGGTATCTCGGCCTTGCAAGGCAAGTTGGGAGCTAGCTAATTCTCTAGTTAGTGTGTGTGGCCCCTTTTCGACTTGGGAGGCTAAGGGGGAAGAAGAGTACACCTAGCATTGGTTGGGAGGTACCGGTGAAGTCTCATCAGTCGGAAAGCGGGAGTTGCACGGAGCACGTGGGTCATCATCTTAGAGAGGGTGACTTGGGCTATGGTACGCTTCCTTTGTTTCTGCATGGTATATTGTTAGTATGATTTATGCTTTAGTTCTGTATGTTTAATTGGGTAAACAAAATGATTTTCTTAACATTCTAGTTGATGAATGAATTTTCCCCCATAGCCTTTAGGTCGATGTTGATTGATTCCCATGGCCTTCAATCCCTGCATGTCTTGACCATCCTATGGTTTATTGATTTTTGTTGATTACGATTTATTTTTTCCTTCGTCCCTAGCTCATCATCCCATGCCTGAGCAGACAGTCAGGAGCCTGATCTACGGTCGTCACTTCGGTGTTAATAGACATATGGATCTAAATGCCTTGATTTTTTGTGCATGGATGATGAGCGAAGGATGTTTCGGACATTCATTAACCCTACAATTTTTTTATTGATGGTGAAGTTTTCCTTAACTCTGTGTTTTTATATCTTGTTGGACATTCCCTACATTTTTAACTCTGCACTCTTCTTTTGAAGACGTTTGAGACTTCATTTTTCACCACGAGTTAAGAATGCTCTTTTTCCACTACTAGACTACATTCGTCGCTTGTTTAAGACTTCTATTTGTTTGTTTTACTTGGCGATTTCTGCATCCTTGGCTACATTTCGTTGATTTGGGGCAAACTGTTTGCCCAACGAATTTTTATTTTTGGTCAGTTGTTTAGATTGCCAGGTGCTTGAAAAGCCACATGCTTTTCGTTTTGGATAGCCAGTGTCTATTGATTAAGACGAATTTTACTTCTGGGCATTTTACTTGAATGTTCAACTCAATGAATTAAATTATTTAATGTTTAATACTCTGGGATTTTATTTTCTCTTTTCTGCATATTTTTACTCTACAATTTCATTGTGATTGCACTTGGTGTTGATACTCTGCTTCACCATGTTACGTAGTGAGTTACACCTTAGCGATTATTATCTTTTAAGTCGGGTATATTTTAACACGATAACAATTTAATATCGTTTAAGTATTGTCATAGATTTGTTCCAGTTTTTATGTAAAGGATAGCAAGGACTTCTTTAGACAACGAGTGTTCTTTTAAATGAAAACAAACAGTGAATTCCCTTCAGTTAGCGCCTCCCTTACATATTGCATATTACCCCTTGTGTCAATGATTTTTCATTACGTATGGTTTGAATTCAGGCATGTCGACAATTGTTTTAAGTTCACATTTCCTTTATTGGGACTCCATCTTTATTACTTCTTGGATTATATTTACCTCTGCGATTTGTACCCATGAAATTGTTGTGAAACCATACCTCTGTTGTGACACTACGAATTTGTTGTGACACCATACCTCTGTTGTGACACTACGAATTTGTTGTGATACTACGAACTTGGCTTAGGTGTGTGCCTTCTGTGTGGTTGTTGTTGGCCGATGTGTGTTGTTGTTAGCGCTTAGGTTGTTACACCTTCATACTTTTGGTTCATGCGCCTTGAGTTTCTAGTCATTGGTTGTCAAGGTCGTTGTGTCATGATGGGGGTGTTGTCCCTTGGCTTGTAGGCGAGGTCATGTTGCGTCGGGCGGATAGTCATTCCCCTTTGTTGTTCTATGCATGTTTTTCCCAGTTGCCCTTGTTCCATTGCATGGAAACATAGTTGCTTGTTTCTTGGACTATGTTCTTGCGTTCATTGCCAGTGGTGTGGTTAAACTGTTGTCCTCGCCTTCTTGCCTTTTAACAACAACAAAAAAAAATCCAATTATGCTTCGCTTGTATTCATAACGATAGGGTTGTTACAACCAGGTATAATTATTTATGTGTAAAACATGTTGATAATCAAATTATAGGATATTGAAAACAATTATTTATATTAATGGGTAATCCTAATTACAGTTTTAAATTAAAACGTATAGGCTAGGAGAAAAACAATTTTGTTAATGTCATTCTAGAGCATTAGTATTAATTTAATTTGAATGTTAGGATATAACAATTTTAAAATGGTCATGATTCAATGATGGTCATGATCTTGTGATAGTTATCTAATGATGGGTTGATTGTTAAATTATCTAAATATTGTTGAAGCAATTTTTAAGTTTTCTCGCGAAGTAGGCAATAAATATTGCACCTTGCATGACATTGAGTAAAGGTGTCTGATGCTTGGCCCCCTTCTTTTACTCCTTTCAATTTAAGAGTTGATTTCTTTGTAGTAATTTACAACCTAAGAAGTAAAAATTTATAGATGAGTTTACTGGAATAGTAACCCTTGAATGGAAGAATACGTTGCTTAAAGATGGTTAGATTCTTTTACTTTTGGTGAATGGTTACTTATGTTGTGAATTATTCCTTATGATGATAAATCGCTAATGATTTACATGTAGTCATTGCGCCAATCCAAATGTATTGATTATAGTCACCCTCTATCCATATTTGCTTGATTGTTTAGAGCTCCTTCATCTAACGACGTCGTATAATGTATGTTAGTGCAAGTTTAATTTCAGGCACGTTGAATTTTATGTTTGGTTGAAGGTCTAGAATTATTTTTTTGCACATGGGTCCCTGCCGCCTTTGTCTAAATGTGGCGACGTGATACCTTATTATGGGATCATGTGCCTCCCTATGTGGTTGATGTTGATTTTTTAAGTAAGATTATCCTTGTTTTGTAACATTAATGTGATTATCTCCGGCTCTCCAAGAAGGTTCTAGTTACTTGTGTCATTGATGTTGTTGTGTTTGGTTTGATTGATGTTTCTTTTATCTTACTAGGCATGATCTTTCTTGTGATGGGAGGGATGTAGACACCTCCTTGTTCTTCAAAACATTCACCAACCTTGAGACCTTAAATGGTAAAAAGTGATAGGAACCTAGGCTTGAGCATTGCTTATGTGTCTTGGAGGTCCTAACCTTGCAGGGTAGGATGGGTGGGTAGTCGTTTCTATTCTTTGTTTGATTGAATGTCATATGTTGCCTCCAATTGCATGTTGTGATAGTATGCCAGGTCATTATGTCATTTTTTGAGTGATCTTCATATGTTGTGTTCATCGTCAAGTTGCAAAATTTGAGTGTATTGTTGTTATTACTTTCATACATAAAAGAAAAAAAAATGTACTTGTTGTGAGAGGCTTATTTTTCTAACGACGGGGTTCATTAAATAAGGTATCAAAGTAGATACGACCCGCGACCTAGGATCACTTCGAATTCCATTGATTGAATACTTGATTATAAAATGTCGCTAATTAAAATTGATTTGTATTCGTGCAGGTAATCATGGTTAGAGGATGTCGTGGAGGCAAAAGACAAGGTTTTACAGGAGGAGGCACGACTCTCCCAGTAGAATACGCGCCCAATGGGTCTAACCCCTAAGCAGACGAACATGTTGTCGGACAAGAACATATAGTTATGGGAGATGTTGTTGGGATGATGAGGTCCTTTCAAATAATTTTTGAGGCACTGATCAATCATTTGGATAGAGATGAGGGTAGGGCACCAACACCTCCTGAGGGTCCATCGTGCGGCCCAGCCAGTACTAGTATCATTCACGGAAAAATCGAGAAGGTCAAATTTCCTGAATTCTTTGGTGCCCTGGACAACGCAGCCACTGAGGCATGGTTGGAGAGTATGGCGATGTGCTTTGCACTTCACAACTATACCTCCAACAAGAAGGTATGCACGGTGGTATTTCAAATGAAGGGGAGCTCTCTTCTATGGTGGAAAACACTCATGTCGCAATTGAACATGGATGTCGAACACGTGTGATGGGAAATGCTTGAGGAACGGTTCCAGGAGAGGTATTTTTTTGAGGAATTCATTGATCGTCAGCCCCACAATTTCAATGCTTTGCAAAAGGGTGGTCATATGGTGACCGAGTATGACGATCGTTCTATGGAGTTTCTTTGGTATGCTTCTCACCTGAATATCGAAAACCTTAAGGTCAACAAGTTCGTGTTTGGCCTTAATGTCAGCATTAGTGAAAAAGTGAGGATTATGATGCCTCAAACCTTACACAATGTTGTTCAGAAGGCCCTCATAGCAAAGGAGGATATTATTAATGAGGGTCAAAGCAGGAATATAGTGAGACCAGAGGGACATGCATCATCTGGTGTGCAACAACATCAGACACCAGCTAGACATTCGCCAGGATATCATGGTATCCTGAGAGGATCCACTTTCACTACACCTCGATGACCAATGCCTCAACAACAGACTCCTTACAAAGGATCACAACACCAAAAACAACGTCGACCGCAGTAGCCATAGCTTAGGCATGTTCATCTAAACAAACCAAGGTTCTAGGCTAGTGGGTGGTCAGCTTCTAAATCAGGTACCAGGATTATTGGACTGTAGAAAGGGTGTTGTACATGTGGAGAGCCACATTACCAATGTGACTGACTAGTTGAGAGGACCAGAGCATATGGATCAGTCGAACCCACTACTGTGGGAGTTTTGGGCAAGGCCCATCGGATTCATGCAGCGATGAATAACCACCAAGAAGAGAACTAGTCAAATGTGTTGGAGACATCAGGTACCGTCGCTGACTAGACCCTTAGTATTTTGATAGATCCATTTGCTATAGATATTTTTATTTCTGGTGTAGCACTAAAAAAAATTAAGGTAAATGCAGTCGAATAGGATGAGTTTAGATTTGTAGAAATGGATTTGGGAGTCATATAGAAGGTTGGAGGGAAGTTTATGAGCTGTAGCCTTAACCTCAAGGAGGTTTTCACAAGGGCCAACCTGTACATCACGATATTAGGGTCTTATGACGTTGTGATCGGTATGGACTGGTTGGAATCACATGAGGCAATACTCAACTGTAAGACGAAATGATTGAGCTTGGTCAATGATGAGGGACATAGATGCGTGATTGTACGTAGGAACCAGGGATTTTTCCTAAGGTTCATCTCTTCCCTATAGCTATGGAAGAGCATGTGCAAGGGATTCCAGCTATATGCGATCCTTGCATTAAATGAAAAAGGTGTGGCGGAAGGACTGGAGAACCTTCCGGTAGTACGAGAGTTTACGGATGTCTTTCTAGAGGAGTTACCAGGGTTGTAGCCTGAGAGGGAATTGGAATTTACCATCGACCTAAAACCAAGAACTGCACAAATAACAAGAACGCCTTATTGGATGTCGACCTCGGAGTTACATGAGTTGAAAATGCAACTGAAGGAGTTGATGGACCTAGTACTTATATGTCCAAGTGTGTCACTGTGGGGTCCCCCTATTATTTTCATACGGAAGAAGGATGGGTTGTGGAGACTCTACATTGACTACTATAAATTGAAAAAGGCAACGATCAAGAATCAATATTTGTTGCCAAGGATTGGAAATCTATTTGATCAGATGAAAGGTACAATGATGTTTTCAAATATCGCCTTGAGATCGGGGTATCACTTGTTATGGATCAAGGAGGATGACATCCCTAAGAATGCCTTTAAGAAGAGGTTTGGACATTACGAGTTTATTGTTTTACCGTTTTGTCTGACAAATGCCCCTGGGGTATTTATGAGCTTAATGAATAGGGTGTTCTATGAATAGTTGGACAAGTTATTCCAAGTATTCATTGACGATATCTTGATATATTATTGGAAGATGGAGGAGCATGAAGAAAACTTGCACCTGGTACTAGAGTGTCTATGAGAGAACATATTGTTTGGGAAGTTGCCGAAATGCTCGTTTTATCAATCGAAGATTCACTACTTAGGGCATGTCATCTCCGAAAAAGGTATCGTTGTGGATCTAGAAAAAGTTGAGACTATTATGGAATGTCCCACGCCAACGAATGTCTGAGAAGTTTGTAGATTCATGGTTTTATAGGGATACTATCGACAATTCATCAAGGGTTTTTCGAATATAGCAAATCCGATTACGGAATTGCAAAAGAATACCAAGAATTTTGTTTGGACCGAGAAATGCGCAAAAGCAATTTTGGAGGCTCAAGGAACTATTGACGACAACATCGATACTAAATTTCCCTGACATGGATGAGGATTTCTTGGTACGGAATGACGCATCCAAGGAAGGCTTAGGCAGAGTCTTGATGCAAGATGATCGAGTGATTGCTTACATCTTGAGAAAGTTGATAAGGCATGAGGAGAAATATGAGATGCATGATTTGAAGCTATCATCCATGGTTTATCCCTTGAGAGTATGGAGAGACTACCTTATTGGATGAAAATTCAAACTAAAAACAAAACATTGTGGTTTACAACACATATTTATGCAAAGTGACTTGAAAGACAACAACGACGTTGGTCGGAATTGCTTAGCGAGTACGATTTTGAGATTACTTACATAAAAGGAATAGTGAACATAGTGGCTAATGCATTGTGACAGAGACCACACATATTTTTGGTGATGTCTCTTTAGACCAATCTACGTGAAAAGATTCTAACTTTACAGCACGATGATGACTGGTACAAAGAGGTCTAGGATTTTTTTGGACAAAACACAATGATGGTATGAAAATTCGAGGGATTTACGATGGAAAACAATGTTATATTCAGATTTAATAATTGTATTTACATGCCACCCAACGACGAGTTGAGGATTTTGATCCTAAACGAGGCTCATAAATCAGTCTACATGGCTCATCCTGGAGTCATGAAGATGAGGGTATATCTTAAACCCTTATTCTTCTAGAAAAGAATGAAGGCAGACATATTCAACTATGTGGAAAAATGTCTAGAATGTTAGATGGTGAAGGATGAACATAGACATTTGACAGGATTACTACAGCCACATGCTATTCCGGAATCGAAATGGGAGGTCATTTCAATGGATTTCGTTGTTGAATTGCCACTGACAGCAAGAAAACATGACTCAATTTTTGTAGTAGTCAACACTCTCATGAAGAGTTCTCACTTTATTCCTATGCGTACAACATATCAGGCACCTAAAATAGATAAATTTTTCATCAACTATATAGTGAGGTTGTATGGCATGCCTAAGAGGATTATATATAATCGAGGATCAGTATTTACAAGATGATTTAGGACCGCATATCACCTAGAGACAGACGAGCAGACTGAGGGAACGAACCAAATATTAAAGGATATGTTGTGTATGTGCATGATGGACCAACAAAAGAATTGCAAAGAATTCTTTCCACTGGTAGAATTTTCATATAGCAACAATTATCAAAGAACCATTAAGATGGCACCTTTCGAGATTCTTTACAGGTGACCATGTCAGATGACTTTGAGTTGGGATCGGCTTGAGGATAGGGTCTTGGTGGGACAAAAATAAATCCAAGAAATGTAAGAACAAATGAAAACCATAAGAAAAATGATAAAGGAAGTGTAGGATCGACAAAAGAGTTATGTCAATGCACATCGTGTCAACCGTAGTTATGAAGTTGGTGATCGAGTCTTCTTGCGAGTGAAACATCATAAGAGTTTGATCAAGTTTGGAAAGGGTGTTAAACTCTCTCCTAGGTTTTTGGGACCTTTTGAGGTTGTGGAAAGGAAGGGGCTTTTGGCCTATCGACTAGCCTTGCCTAATTCTTTGAGCCATATGAACGATGTTTTTCATGTATCTATTTTGAGACAGTATGTTAGTGATCCTACAAATGTTATTAACATGAGTTCCTTGCAGGTATCAAACAAGGGTGTGCTTACGGTAGAGACAATATGCATATTGGACCATCACATTCGACAAGGACGACGTCGAACAATAGATCAAGTTGAGGTCCAGTGGGACAACTATGGTCCGCACTTGGCGACCTGGGAGGACACATATGATATGCATCAATAGTTTCCATTTTTTTTTTATAGTTAGACATATCATATTGTGATACATATTATTTCATCACTTACATACTGAGAAACTTCAGGACAAAGTTTAAAACAAGAGGGGGGGGTATGTAACATCCCGCTCTTTCACAAATTGAGTGGACTTATTCTTTGAGGAAAATTCTGTGCAAGTGATCTGGTTCATTATACGATTTGTTGTTTTGATTATGATTATGAGATATTATGGATCTGATGATATGTTATTTATGTTTTATTTACATCCAAAAGTGTTATTGACTGGGTTCTCCTAAGTGTGTGGGGCTCTGGACGTTACAGGATGTCGATGGCATCGATGGATATCCTTGGACTCTGGATCGAGTCAGAGAGTGGATTGTTATGGTTTGATTGTTTTTTATATTGCAAATGTGACGTATGACTAGATATTATGATGTTGATTGTTATAGATGACATGTTTCATTGATGGATGTAGGTTGATGATAGATTACCGACCAGACTCACAATTGGAGTAAAGGGGTCACGCATGAAAACCAGATACATTGAGGGAGAGGTGTGGAAGTATCCCTGCCACATCCTACTATCACTCTAATCATGGTTTGAACTACAGGTTAACGATTACCTAGTTTGAGAGATCCATGATGTCATGACGGCAGACTGTGACAGTCGCTCACGATGATTCTAAGGGGCACGCAACAAGGTAGGGTCCTTATTCCTTAGAGGCGCTTAGTCTCCCACAAGGTCAATTGACGGAGAATTGACTCCAGGGGTTTGACGTCTACCAAATTCAATCAAGAGGCGAGTGGCATCCTTGGAGCATGTAGTTCATATTAAAGGGCATGTCGCGCAATTAAAACCAGAATGCACGCGAGTGGCACCCTTGGATCACGTGGTGTGTCCTGAAGGGAACGTCGTGATTTTAACTATGGTAAGTTAATAAACTTAATACCTAGAAAACTATGCCTCCTTAGGACCTGGTCAGCCTTAAAATGAATGAGGGTATGAGTAAAGTTTAATAACATTTTTTTCCCTTAAAACTATCGCCAAGCCCAGTGAATTTAAAACCTAGGTCTAAGTAGAATATGTGAACAAAAGAAAAAATCTAAATGGACATGTAACAAGAAGTGGGTAAATAAAATTCAAACATTAATAATTAAAGTAAATTTTTTAATGAAGGTTTAATTATTAAAAGGGGTAAATGGTTGTTTTTGTCTAAAGTTGTTGATTCTGAACTTACTTAAATAAAAATGGAAACTTAAAGAAAAAGGGGAAACTAAAAGAAAAAGTGGAATGTCCAACTTAGTAGGGAATCTAGCCTTTGAAACTTTCTATTTGTGAACTCAACTAAGCTTTAAGTAAGGAGTAAGTCATTTAAGAAATGTAAGGGAATAAAGGGACACCAAGGAGCGGTTTTAGGAACACTTTTAGGTAGTTGAGGGAAATAGGCTAATTTCATTAATTAATAAACTATTTTATGGTGCAACTAAGGGATCGAGCGACATGTGTAGAGGGGAGGTTTGTCCTAATTAAATTAATAAAAGGGAATCTAATGAGGGTTTGGGAAAGTAATCACTAAGAAAAATATATAAAAGGGATGGTGGAGGAGGAGGGTGGATCATGTATGGTATGTGTAATGTTACGTTGCCAGAATTTTTATCTTGACTGAATTTTCCTTGTGGGAGTTGGGATACCCAGCTCGGATAACAAGTGGTAGCTCGACCTTGCGAGGTGAGGTGGGAACTAACATTCTCTGGTATTGTGTGTGTGTCCCCTTTGTGACTCGGGGGGCTCAGGGGGAAGAAGAGTACCCCTAGCATTGGCTAGGAGGCATCAATGAGGTCTCAGTAGTAGTCAAGCGAGAGCTGGATGGAGCACATGCACAGGACATTGACTGAAGTTTTTCTCCTTCGGTGACGGTACGCATGCGTAACTTCCTTTGTATATTGGTTCTAATTACGTGTATATGAATATTTATTTGATGTTTATGAAACAATATTCATACACCATAGTTGGTAAATCCAGAAATGTTGTTTGCCTCCAAAAATGTCAGATTACTTGTTTCTAAATGTTTTAGTTGTATTTTTTTTAAGAAACTAGATAGCGCCCCGCACCAATTCTATGGAAAATAGGTTCCTCGTTCATCTTCAACACCTAAGACATTTACTATTTCATAGAGATTCAAAGAATGCATAACCTTTAATACTTAATGATTTGTTCATGTGGAAATCTCACTTCCTCCTCTAGAAACCAAGCCTTGGCCCTGCTCGACTAAAAGTTTTACCTTAAGCTACAAAAGTGACAAGCTTCTGATTACTGCCTTAAGCTCATTGGTTTCCTCCTTGATATCAACCTTAAACTGTTATCTTCTCCTTCTTGGAACAACTGGTTGAGTCTGTTGAAAACAAATTGATGTACAATCTATGGTAATTAGCGATCTAGTTTCTTTGCCTCTTGAGGATTCTTGCGCCAGGCCCTTGCAATAGTTTTTTTTGTGATCAATGGCAAGGCCTCCCATATGCAAAAATGAAGGTTCTTGTCCAAAAGTTGTTTTTGATTTCCATTAAAATTTCATCCCTGGATGTTGAAAAAAACATCAGTTGCAATCTACAGAAGTTTAAAACATCATTGGTGAACCTGAATCTTCCAGGATGGTCACTTCATATGTTGAACTTTCTCAGGACCCCAACCTTGCCTTTTTTTTTATATTTTTTTTATTTTGCAATTCAAATTGTGGGACTTTGTTTCATTTTTACCCTGTAAAATTTTTCTTCCTATTGGTTCTGCATATCATTTTCAATCCGAGATTTTTCTTTAAATATTGTGGCCAGAACCTTAGCCATGGACTGCGTGAGGGGGAATTAAAATCCTTGGACAGTGTAGAGTTTTCTTTCATATTTTTCTCCTATATTTGTTCAGCAAGGGGAGACTTGTTGTTCCCGATGCCCTTTGGTGTTGCCTCTACGAATCAGTTGTTGCATTCATTTCCCTTTCGCCTGAAATGGATAGGAAACAAATTAATATCCTCGTTATTTGAAACGTTGTGTTATGATGGAGAATGACAGGAATGAATCAAAATTTCATTTATTTATAATCTTTTATATCCACGATGACCTAGGTGAATTAATTCTTGTGAATCTAAGTGTCCAGTGGCAAATCCCTTGCCTTTTTTTTATTTCCCGCGATTTTGATATTTCTTTGGAAATTTTTGTTTCTAATCCGCAATTTAAACTTTTATTCTTTTTCGTGAATTCTAGCTTGCTGACATTTGGCCATGTATTTTTCTAATCCCAAGATTCTTGGTTAATTACGCCAAGATTTTTACTTAACCAGATCAAACATTTCGATACAAATAAATTCCTTTAATAT
>ML798532.1:68513-91060 GCA_009831015.1 Picea engelmannii | reverse complement strand
GTTGTAGAGAGAGAAATAATGTTCCATTTGTGTGACCCAACCAGTGGGGTCTGAGCCATCAAATTTGGTTACATCCACTTGCGGAAGGCGTATGTCCCTTTGAAAGTGATGGGGTTGAAAGGAATGGGAAGAAGTTTCACCTTAAGTCTTTTTATGTGCATCAGGAAAAGAGTCATCGGTAGAGAGATTGAGTTTGGTGCAGAGTGATGCAAGGACAGATTCAAGATGGGTGGTCAGTTCGTGTTTGACTTCTGCCATTGCGGACTGCATGGCTACATTTACAGATGCATCACGGGAGGCAATAGTAGCACTAAGTTGTTTCACTTCTTGTTGGGTCTCAAGTAAACCAGATTGTAGGGTGTTGAAGCGAGACTCTAGTTCTTGGTTACGGGTATGGGCCATGATGATGGGTGAACTGAAAAGGGAGCGGGCGGGGTCATAATTTTTTGCAGAAAAATGATATGGATGAAAGTGATAAGGGAGAAGAGATGAATCTAATGGAATAGGTCTCAAATAATGGTGAAAAAATTTCCAGACTTTTATTTTTATTTTTTTTATTTTTTTATTTTTTTTCCAGCTACGGGGTTATGCTTTGGTCTGAAGAATTCTACAGTGCTGAAATCCCCAAATTTTGAACCAGAGAGTATTTAATTAGCAACCCGAACACAGATGTGCGTCAATAGATCTCGCTGGTTTAATTTGTTTATGTTACTATTTATGTTCCCCAAGGGTTAGGTATTCAAGGGTTCTACAAACAAGGGTTTTCCCTATGATATAGCTCTCTGATATATGTGTGGGGTCCAAAAATAGTACTCGGCCCAATATCTCAGGGCACTAACTAAGGAGGATAGACCATACCCTTAGCCGTACTACCCGACTACCCAGGTACTAGAGAGTATCTTCCTGAGTGTTGTTCTCGATGACACTATAGTAGTCCGACGGCCGATAGGTTTATCTAAAGAGGGCTTTAGGAAATCTAGGCCGATTCATACACAGGTGTTGTCTGATGCGCTACCACTCGAAGGGGTACCAACAGGGGTTACAACGGTGGCCAACAGATGTGCGCTTAAGAACCACTTGTATTTTATGCGTGTATGAATCCCTCAACCACGGGTTTATGCGTGTAACGATAGATCTCTATGGCTTAAAGACGTCGGAATACGTCTCTACCCTGGAAAAAAAATACCCACAATTTCTGCCAAGGAAAGTGCTCTGATACCACTTGCAAGATACCAGATATATAAAATATGCAGAACAGAAATAAAATTCTAGAAATGGCAGAATAGCAGTAAAATATCCAACATAATCTTCACAATACACAGAAATGATATATGAAATAGCAACATAAGAGAACTTTGATTCAGAAAGTAATGTTCATAGGCCTCTTCGAGGGGGCAACCTCCAATCGAGAAACGCTCTATTACAATAATCTCCAAGCTAGGTTTCACAGACCCTCACCCCTTATTTATACTAAATATGTCTATTAAGAGAAGCATCTAGAGGAAGATCATTCTAGAAGCGGAAGCTTCTATTAGGTCTTCTTACATCTGCCTTATTCTATTTTATTGAAAGGCCTTATTAATATTGACCTTTATTACATCCGAATACATTGATCTACCTATGTGCGGGTTAGGACCTTAACATTTTACTTCTCAATTTCCATTTGTATGGACATAAATTTAGGCATCTAAGATTGATACTAAGATTTAACATAAAATTATTATTATTATTATCATTTTTATAATTAAAATGAAAAGTTCACATTTTAGTGTGATGTTAAATTAATGTATGGAATTTTTTATTTATGGGATAAGAGATGTTTTCTGCAAAACTTCTTTGTTTGTGTGATAAAGGATAGTATGTAACAATTTGACTATTTAATTTACTTATGTAAATTGTTCTTCTTAGATTTGAATTTATGAATATAAAAAACACATATTCTTAATTATCAAATTTATATACATTATATTATTCTAACAAATATTATTAAATAAAAATATAAAAAACGCAATTGTAATTAACAAAACCATAATGTTAGATTTAAAGTAGAAGATTTACTTCATAGTCAAAAACACAAAGGAAGATCATAAACTCATTTTCAAAATGAAGAAGGTACCCAAACCCTTCTTTAATATAGTTGGACTTATAACTCTTATTCTCTAATTTTTTTTGTTAAAGATTGTTGAATTGAATATAGATTTTTGAACTAAGAAGTGTTTAATTCACTATTAATACATTGTACCATGCTCGATATTTCAAGGGTGATTTGTTTTAAAACTTTGTATGAATAGTAAAACCAATTTTCATTGTAGTTGTAAATCTACTTTTATTTTAATATGAAACCAAACTAATACATTTGGTAATTTGGATAGTTAAACATTGTAAGAGAGAATACAATTTAGCAAAAAAATAAAACAATATATATTATCTAAATATAAATAAATATGGAATTATTTCATAAATTTTATTTATTAGTAAAATATGTTAAAATTATAAAAAGCTAAAATGAAATAAAAATGTGTTTTAATTGGTTAAGAGGTCATTTTTCTTGAATAAAAGGAAATGGGTTAATGGTCCAAGGGGCTAGGAATTTGGTAGGAGCTAAAGTCTACTCCCTTATGGACCACAAGTTGATCATTTCAAGTGGCATAGTTTTTCTTGAATAATAGCAATGAGTCAACCTATGTTTATTTAAATCAATTGAAGGAAGTATATAAGAAATAAAGGGGAAGTGACAACCAATAAAAAGAAAGCACATAATAGAGGAAATATAAGAACCATGGAAAGGTACATTCACTAGTTAGAGAGTAGCAACATCTTTATGTTAAGAATCAAAGGTTAGTTTAAAAGTGAATATTAATATGTTTTGAGGTTTCAATATTAAAGTTCAATATGATTTTAATTTTAATTGGGATATCAATATCCACTAAAGGGAAAAGTTGGTCATGGCAGTGCAAGGAATACAATATGTAAAGGCAACAAGGGGAAGGTGAAAACATGTCCCAACGAAAAAAGTAACCTAAAAGAATGACAAAGAAGAAGAAAATAAATAGGAAGCACCAGTACAATGAGATGAGGAACAATGAAGAAGCTCAATAAGGAACATACCTAGCTGAGACATGTTACTCTAAAGAAGTACTTCTAACATTAACGGCCACAAATAAATGCATGACTGAAATAATCTATATTTTAAATTGACTGATATGATTTATTTATAGAACTTGTAGATAGGCCATATGTTTTAATTTAAAATTGAATGCGCAACAAATTTACATTAGACAACAATATAAAGCTCTTCAATTAGAAAACCATAAAATCATCGACGTCATTTCATATGGACAAGGGATTAACCTAACAATAAGCGACATTAAATAAGTATTGCTTCCACTTCATGATTAAATATGGGTGTTGAACTAATATATCACTGGTGGAAGTTGAGAAACAATGTGAAAGTTGGTGGATTGTGCACATCATGGACCTGTACTACTACCCTCTAATGCAATATTTTTGTCTTCATAGACTTCTTCCCCCTATCAACATGCAACCATATTAATTAGATAACATTACGATCGAAGTATTCCTTCAAAAACATCAATAGAATGAGTAAGAATAATGGAATAATCATTAGTAGGGAAATTCCCTTGGTGTATTACATAAGTTATATTTCAACTATAGTCATTATCTATCAAGACACAATTTGTTGGGATTTCTACAAACAATTTCAAATTATGTAATACCATTTCTTAATTGTTGAGTTTCCCTATACAGAAGTGGTCAACTTTTGTATATGCGCATATATGGAATTTGACCACTTTCGTATATGTGCATACACAGAAGCCGACCATTTCCATATATGTGCATATATGGAAGTCGACCACTTCAGTATATGCACATATACGAAAGGTGGAAGGTGGCTTATCTATAGGCGTCGAATTCCATATATGTGTATATATAGAATATGACCGCTTCTGTATATGCGCTTATACATAATTTGTCACCTTCTGTATATCCGCATACACGAAACCTGACCACTTTCGTCATCTTTCGTATATGCGAATATACGGAAATGGTCGGTTTTCATATATGCGCATATACAGAAATGGTCGGCTTCGGTATATGCACATATACAGAAGCTGACCATTTCCATATTTCCGTAAATGTGCATTTACGGAAGGCGAATTCCATATATGCACGCTTCTGTAAATGCATATATATGGAAGTTGTCGTTAGTAAATGCACATTCATGGAAGTCAGCTTCCTTATAAGCGCGAATATACGGAAGCCTCCTTTAGTAAATTCACATTTACAGAGGGTGGCTTCTGTGCATGCTTCCATAAATGCGCATTTATGGAAGTTGGATTTCGTATAGCGCACATATATGGAATCCACTTTTCATACATTTGAAAATGGGCACGGAGAGGCGTGCACAACCTTCGAAAATGAGTGCTCATGGTGTTAAGTGTTACACCATTTGGTTGAGTGAGCCATCGAATAATCGGTGGGAGTTGTAAAAGGAGTCGATGGGAGAATGGATGTGTGATGGTTGCATTATGGATGTGAATGGATTCATGGATACTCAAAGGTAGTAGATGAGAGCATGGTGTTGCATGGACATCTGGTCTCCATAGTTATCACATGTGCATATGCATCTACTGAAAGAGTCTTAATGACTTTGCAGCAGGCTGGAAATTGCTCTCCACCTACTTGCACTAATTGGCCATGGATGTTGTTGACATCACATAACTTAGAGTTGCCTCCTTCACATGGCTTCACTACAAGGATTATGAATGAATGCACTGACAATGGATACTATAACCAACATGGGGTCAGACAGCTTAGACCTTCCTCCTTCACTGCAAGGATTATAAATGCACTAAATGATAATGGATACTATAGCCAACTCCCTTGGGGTACTTAAAGCTTGCCTAATTCATGCCCTTACATCATGATTATCACTCACCCTTTCTCTTACCACCTTATCCCTCACTTACATCCCCCTCTCATCTCCTTATCCTCTCCATACTTAAAATTTTTAAGCAATCGGGCTCACAGGAGTGGACTCACTCATTTTCCCTCCTCTCTTCCCTCATTCCCCAACCTGACTCCACTTTCCCCTTATTACCCACCCCAATCCATACCTATACATGCACATATACGAAATTCAACCACTTTCGTTTATGTGCCACTTTCGTATATGTGCATATACGAAAGTCGATCGGCTTTCGTATATGTGCATATATGAAAGTAGGCCACTTTCATATATGCTCATATATGAAAGTTGGCACATATACAAAAGTCGACTTCCATATATGCACATATACAAAAGTGGTGGGCTTCCATATATGCGCATATAAAAAAAGTCGACCACTTCCGTATATGCGCATATATGGAAATGGTCGACTTTCGTATATGTGCATATACAAAAGTCTGTTGGCTTCTGTATATCCGCATATATTCTCGGGGGCCTTACCCCTGAACCCCCATGCAATGCCCCCGAGAAAGGGTATTTATTGGACTTCTCTAAGCTATTACCATATGAAACACATGCATTATTTGTACCAAAAGATCATATGTCAAGAAGTCATGGCAAGAACAATCATTGCATATGAAATTACCACAAAAAGGTTGAATCCAATCCAGCTCTCTCCTCTCTTGGATCATGAATCCAACCCTTTCCTTATCAAAATCCACTTCATATATAGTGAATGATCTCTCTCTACTATAAGGATGCATAAACCAAGGAGCTGCATAGGATCCTCCTCCATTTAGGAGTCTGTTACAAAAGATTCCAACAAAAACATAACAAATTCCTATTTTTTGGGATCTTGTCTATTGTGATAAATGTCTTTTGAAACAGGTCATGCTACTTGATCTGGAGATGGAACACATGTCCCTCATGTCCAACTAACTCCTAGGAAACCATTCAAACCTTCCCTGATAGTTGACAATTCTCCCATAGTTCAGATTTGTCAGACTGCTAGAGTTCACAGTGCCTATGCAGGATGCACTGCGAACTTTCCTGTAGGTGATTATTTTTCCTTCTCTCAAACTACAAATTGAGTCGAGATGATTTTTTGTCAGCAAGTCAATGGTAATATGGTGCTTCTCCACACCAAATTTCAAAAGAACCCAGATCGTCATTTAAAAGTTATGATCAAAACATGACTCTATTGTGTGCTAATTTCTATAAACTATCTCAAATTACCAGTTCGCAACGCTAGTGACTCCAAATGCTACAAACTTGCCTGTAGGTGCTAATTTTCTTCAAAAAGGCTTCAAATGATGCAATAAATGTGCCAACCTACCAAAATACTATGTTGGACCATGCTATTGTTTTAACTCCCACAACATCTATTTCTACATTTTTTAGCCTTTCTACTGGGAAAATGCAGTACTAGTTTCCCATTCTCAACTCGATGGGGGAATACACTAACTGAGGTTTTCCCAAAGATTCCCAGGTCTTTTTGGGTAGGATGTTGACATCAGATCCCAAATATAGCATGACATATTTAATTTCCAAATCATCTAGCTGGGCTTCTAACCTAAATTCTTTTCTTGTTCGCACCTTTCTTCTCTGTATTCTCTGGGTATTCTTCTCAGGGAGGTTGTTCATTATGATGGATTCTGGTGTTCCCTCATTTCCCAATATTAGCTACAAGATGTTGCATTGTAACTTCTCTGTAAGTTGGTCATCCCCAAGGATATCAAAGAGTAATTGAAACCAAAGATTGATTACATTTTGAGACTGCTCAAGGTGTCTCTTTGGAATCACAAGGTTTCTAGGTGTCGATAGTGAGGTAGAGTCTTGTGCAAGTTTAGGTTGAAAGGTGAATTTAGGGAAATTCTCCACTATTTTTGGAATATGGATACTCTTAAACATTTCTATTACATCTTTGAAGAACATTTTTTGTTTCAACGGGTCATACATGTCATCCTTCGGAGGTGCTTTCTAAATCTTGGGATGGTTGTCTGCATTTGCCCCATTTTTTTCTCCTCCGTGAGTAACGATGTTGATTTTAGGTATTTGTCCCTCAATTCCCTTTTTCAGTTCGAAGCCTATGAATTTATCTCCTCATTGATGAACCCGATCTTCCCATTTCACAATCAGTTATGGGCACTCTTTGGTTGCGTGCCCATTAGTTCTGCAGTGAGAGCACCATGGTCATCTTGGGGGAGGGCAATCTTTAGCCAAGTGACCTTGTTCATTGCAATTGTAGCATCTTCCCAGCCCTCTTCCCCCATTTCTTCCTCCTCTGAATCCACCTCTGCCCCCACCTCCCTGGCCTCTTCCAGGTCCTTGGGCAGTTTCGTTGATTCTAAATGTTGTTTGATCTAATCTATCAACAAGCACGCCCAACGTTCTACATTGATTTGTAGCATGTGTTGTAGATGCATATAATTCACAATGTATTGTATTGGGTGCAATCGTATACTTATGCATGATAGGACACTTCCTCAGAACATGCCCATGTGTCTAAAAAATCTCACAATACTCAATTCGATGAGATGTTTGATTGCCTGGAAAGACATGGTATAGCCCTGGTACATGGAATGGTGGAGTCACAGATACTTGTGCAACTCCTCATGTTGGCCCTGGAGAGGGTCCCATCGGATTGTGAGGAGGTCCCATTCCCCTCATGTGTGAACCTTCATTTTCTAGATGCCCCTATGTGTAGCATCCTGTGCACCAAACTTGAGATCGTCCTCGTCTTGGTATGGTTAATTCTTGAATCTTCTCCATTAGTACAGATATTTTTCCCTGGAGTTGCAACAAATTTGTGTCCACTGGAGGTTTGATCACCCTCATACTCCCTGGATAACCTGCCATGGATTTGATTTTCATCAATTGTTCCAAGGCGTCTGTTAAGGTGGCTATCCGTTGTTGTGTTAGAGGAATTCTCGTCAGAGGTAGTAGTCCTTAGATATACCATTCCCTTTGGTGATCTTCATGAATTAGATGTGCTAAGCTCCCAATAACATCTTTAAATTTCTGACTGTACTCCCAGGTAGATTATCCTTCCCTTTGTTGAATCTCCCGCAACTCAAAGGGAGCTTGTTGCTCTGACTGAGATAGTTTGAATTTAGTGATGAGTTTCCTATATTTATATATAATGGCCAAAGTCACACAAATTATATGCATTAGCATATGTTGGTAAAGTATCAAAATATATATCATTATCTAAGTATAAAATCATTATTTTATCGAAACATATAGAAATTTATAAAGTAAAAGTAAAATCAAAATTTATAAAATTATAGATTTTAATATAAACATGGAAAAATCATATAGTAATAGACAAAAAGTTCACATCAATCATATAGTAATAAACAAAAGTTTCACATTAGGCGAAGGTTCATTTAGATTGTTGTTGATTGCCTCTAATCAATGTGAATTAGCTCAATTTTAGACTCCACCATGATTATTGAGTTAGGGTGGCTCAATGATATTTATAATGGTTAGGGCCAACATTGGGAATTTATCATTTAGGTTAATTGTGTATTTGTTTTGATATCTCTACCAAAGTGACCAACATTATGACATAACCTTCCTTCTCATCTTTGCAATTGCCTAATAAAGTTGACCAGGAAAGGGATATACCAAGTAGCTCCCTATTCATATTACATGACAAATTACACAATCTCTTCAAGTGGCACACACGGGCTAGTACTTGCTTTATGGCACATTTTTTGTTGACTTGCTAAGGCTCCTTTTCCCACCATGAATTCCCAACGAGATTGTCATGTTCAAACATGTATTGGCTTACTTTTCTAAAGTGATCTCCTTAAGTAGGTATTCCATTCCTCCTTAAGTAGTTATTCCATTCAAAATGAAAAACTTTGATAATAATAACTCTACTACATTCCTATGGACTTGTAGAAGGGAAAGTTTTAAGGATCCATACTTATCTTAAAGTGTATAAATCTTGGTGAATCCTACTAATTCTTAAAATAACAACCATAATATGTTTGACAGTATGTTTATAAAAATATTCAAATTTCTAAGAATTTTATATGGTTTTGAATTTGGACGAATCATTTTATAAAAAAATAGAAATTGACAAATATTTGTTTGATAAAAACCATACAAAATTAACCCATGAGCTTCCATGGCTAATAGACATATTTAATTAAAGACATGATACACAAGGTAGTATTTCGGAAATAAAGATCTAATACATGTTCTTAATCTCCTTCATATCTTCCTAAAAAATGCCATTGAACTTGCACAAACCCATAATCTTCTCTAACATATTTTTCTTTTTCAAATTAATCAAAATAAATTAGGCTTTAAAAAATCATTACTTCCTTAACCTAATGAATCATTATACTATTCACAACCATGATAAAGTGCTTCATTTTAAGGGGTCTAGAGTCCTTTGTCCAAGAAAGTTTTAACACCTTCTAAATCTCTTAAAAGCATTTTATCCTTCTTTGTTTTGATCTTGTGATCAACTTGCCCCATTTCAAATAAATTTAACTATTCATTTCTCACTCTAACATCTATAATCTATCTATTTACTATCATTTATCATTTGTATAATCTATTTATTTACTATCATTTCTCATTTGTAAGGAAAGATAAATGATAAATGATAGTAAATAAATTGAACTGTTATTGCTATATAACCAATTTTAATTGAATTGTTTTTCCCATTTATCTTATTTATTGGAAAACTATAACTAATAGAACTTTATGAGAAGGCATAATGTAAGTCTAAACCAATTGCTTAAAGTGTAATATGGTCATACAAAACAAAACAGAGTAGTTTATTTTAAAAAAAAACTTCAAATAAGATATTTGACAACATTTTCTTTTTAGAGACATAATTGGGAAAACTATATGAGACAAATTAATACTGACCTTAAATAATCAAATTGATACAGGAAATCTTATCATAAAGAAAATCTCTTCACTTCTTTCATTAAAATATTTTTATTTACCTACCAAAAGGTTTTACCAGTTTATTCAATGTTACATTGGAAAATATTTGGAAATCCTCAAACTTCGAGCCTTTTTCACTATGGACAAAAAACACTAGGAAAGAAACGGTGTTCTCGGTTAATTTTGTAGTAAATAAATAACTTTATTATTACACATTTTGATAAAAATTTGAGAGAAATCTTCATTCAAGTAAATTTGTTTTAAAATCCAGATCTTGCCAAAATTTTAAATGATCAAAAATGGATTCCAACAACCGAAAATAAAAAGTCCTCTAACAAAACCAACATAAGAATGCGATGTAAATCTCTACATTTATCGTCGAATCTTGGAGTGTCCAGCTGATCTTAAGAGTGAATAAGCAAATTTTCAATGGATTGACAGTAATTTACACTTTGGTATTAGGGTCGAGAACCCATCAACATTCTGCTTGTATTCAGGATTAGCTCTTGTTTTCAAAATGAAACAAAGTTGAATTGATCTTTACGAGAATGCAGGCCAATCTTATCGATTTCGGAGACGTCCAAATTGAAGAGATTACCTCATGCGTCCACAAGAAGGGAATCGATTATATCATCGGCGGAGAGGCCAAAATTTCTGGACAGCAAACTCAATCCCTCATTGCTGAAATGGCCGCAGGTGCCAATAGTGGGGTAGACTCTTGCGGGGAATCCCTAGTTTGCAGGATTTTGTGCGATGGCAGAGTATAATTGGCCAAGATGTGGGATCAACCTCTGCCCATGCCGTTTTGGAAGGAATCAACCTCTTCAACGGCACTGGAATCATCAACTTCACGGCCGACGATGATGCTTACGAGAAGCCACCATACCAATGGTCTGCATCTGTTTCACCACCATTCCAAATAAGCACTGCTAAGGAGAAAGATAAATATCATGGGCGCGCTCAGATTCAAATTCCAATGGGCGCGCTCAGATTCAAATTCAAATTGACGCTGCATTCCCCTCACGCTTCACAGAACTGTCTGTCGGCGCTTATGGAGCTGACAGTGTTTAATGCTATGCAGGTCTGTGGGAAATGGATCAGATTGCAACCATCCGCAAATGACGAGAGTCAAGGAAGCAGAGACGGCGTTTGGATTCGAAACAGACTGAAAATGGTTGTCGGAATCTAAGGTGAGAGAGGAGGTTGGAAAAGGTACATGGCATGGTATGGCACCCGCACCATGCACATCATACCCACTGGCATCCATCGTCCGATTTGCACGAGCATGGTTGCACGACCATCCAGCCTGCAGAGTCTTTTATTTCTTTAAAGACTCTGCAACAGCCTGGATATTGCTCGCCCTCCTCTATTCCTTCCTGAGATCGCTGGAAATCCTACTAGATCCCAATGATTATGCTCAGGTCTCACAGGTTGTTTTTTTATGACTTGCCAGTATCTCAAAGCCCTAATTTTGAAGCGTAGTTGACCCTTTTTCTTGATGCTGTTGTAGGTGGCACGTCGATGTTTATGAACGAAGGGATACTATAGAGGTCTTGAGTTGATAGCTTACACGGTGGGAAACAAGTGCCAGTCCTTATCCATTCTTTAATGAACATGCTTCCATCCAAGTCTTTTAATTGTTTTGTTTATTAACAAAGCTGGATATTAATTTAAAATTATAAATTCAGATTAACATGTTCTAGTTATTTAATGTTACATGTAAGAAATTTACACCAAGGTTTAATGAGAGGTCTGTAATTCAAGGTCCACCTTAGGAAATTTTTATAGCCTCTTCACACCCTCTTAAACTTTTGAATTTAGAGATTTCTTTGAAACTAGATACACCTTGTACACCTTGAATTTATGTTGAGTTATAGATTGATTTTCGACCGAGTGTTCTTAGAGAGAAGGGTCGTAAATTAATTGATGTTTAATAGCTGATGTGGTTATATTTTCCTTGGCGCCATGAAAAATTTAATGATTATTCCGACGTCTTGGAATCAATGAGGGGATTGACCGTTTAGTAGTCGATTACTCTTGCACTATTAATTTAATGTTGACAATTATTTTGTTTAAGCTTTTATAACCTTTTGTGCCATCTAAAATATACGATATTTTCTCTTGTGCTTCTAGAATAAAGAATGACATATGATTCATTACGCATTATAATCTCTTGCGTCAGTTAAATTTAAGATGATTACCTTTGCGCCATGGATTATGTTGTGATAAAGTAGTTAGATTTCTTGCGCAATGGAATAATGATGATGTACAATGATTCAATTATTAGATTATTGGTGTGCATTGAATATATATGATGTATGATTAGTGATGTGATTAGATTTTCTTTGCGCTGTGAGTTAGAATTGATGATCTCTTTTGCACCATGAAAATAAGGTTCGCATTTACTCATGCGCTATGGTTTATGTGGATGCATGTTTGTTTTAGAAATTGTTTACTCTTGCGCGATAAAATAAGGTTGATTTCGTCATGCCTTATCTTATGTCATTGTATAATGGATTTAGTAATTAAATTTCCCTTTCGCCTTGGAATTTATGAGATATGCGATCTGTTATTAAAACATTATTGCGTCATTGATTATTGTCAATGTTGTTGACTTAGCTAGTTGGTTTGGACTTGACTGTGTTGGGGGGGAATGTAGACACCTCCTTGTTACTCAGAGCAATCGCTAGCCCTCAGACCTTAAATGGTCAAAATCAATTGGATCCTGGGCTTGGGCATTGTTTATGTGTCCTGGAGGTCCTAACCATGCAGGATAGGTTGGGAGGGTAGTTCTTTAATATTCTGTGATATGGTTGATCCTTTGTTAGCATTTCTCTTATGTTGATCGTGATGTGATGACTCACGTCGCAATTTATGATTTGTACTGATTATGCGTCATTTTTAATTGTGTGAATGCAATGATTATGTGCTGCTAATTATTTGTGATAATGCATCGATATGCATATCATTATTCACGGTGATGATGTGCCGACCTTGTGTCGTGATTGGTTGTTAATGAATTAATTTTGTTTAGATATAAAATTTGGATGATGTTCTAATGATGTTGCTATTATTCGTGATGATTTAAATTTCCTAATGCTAAAAAAAGAATTTACCTGTTGTACGTTGCTTTTGTTTTCGTAACAGTGAGGCCGTTACATCCATGTTGTTTAACTTGTTCTTATACATTAGGTATCTATTCATATCCATGCTCTCAATGGGGGAGAGTCTTGTTTCTAAGAGGAGGATGGGATAAGGCGTATTTCCTTTAATTTTGAAATGATAGTTTATAAAATTCTTTTGTATTTTCTCTATCTTTCTCCAAGATTCACGAGAGATACTACAGCCCCAGACTTCACATCCCTAAAGAATAAAAAGTGTAACAAGAGTCTCAAAGATGAGTTTCTTATTATCCCAACTCCAAAGATCAACTGATTTACAATTGTTTTCAAGCCCATAGTAAGCTTTCCATCCCCCAATAACCCTTTTCTCAATGCTATAATTCCAATTGATCTTGTGGTGAATATCAATTCCAAGATATCTGTATGAAGTCACTATCTCCAAGTTTTTCTTTCATATACGAAGGTATCATAAGGGATCTTACTGGATTTAATAATCATGACCTTAGTCTTATCAGTATTAACAGACATACCCATATTGGAGAAAAATTCCTTGAGGATTCTTAGTTGGTTTTCAAGATCATGGGGACTCCTTTCCATAAGAATGGTATCAATGACATAAAGAAGAAGATTGATGACTATACCAGTGAGACTAGGGCCGACACAACCTGCTTTTTCCAGGCAATCTTCTAACTTCTCAATGTATATGCCAAAAAGGGTAGGGGACAAGGGACAACCTTGTTTGACTCCGATATTGCAGTTAACACTTTTGACAGACCCTCAATGTTTTTAAACTTAGCAATAACGTTCTCATACATCCTTATTGTATAAACCTTCAGCTCAAGAGGCACTTTTGTCTCTTCCAACCTATTCAAAAGTTTTTTCCTAGGAACCATGTCAAAAGTTTTTCTAAATTCAACAAAAAAACAAAAAATATTGGTTTTAGTATTGTGGAACTCCTTTGCAATGATCCTAAATGTAACAATATGGTCCACAGTTGAATGATATCTCCTAAACCTAGCCTGGGCTTTAGCTCTTTTATTGTGACTTTCTAACTAAAGGATAATCTTCTTTTCCAAAATAATTCCATAAAGCTTGGCTAAAATCGGGTGAATCATAATGGTCCTTTAATTAGAGGGAATGTTTATATCCCCATTTTTAAATATAGGAACAATGAGGCTTTGCATCCATGATTTAGGGAAGCCCTTCTTGACTGCTAAATTGTAGAGCTTGTGTATGTAAGGGATAAAGATTGACCTTCCGATTTTAAATATTTCAGCTTGGTAGCCTTCAATGTCCTTAACTTTCCCATTTGCAAGCCTCTTAACCCCAAACTCTATGTCACCTAAAGAAAAAAATTCTTCCTTTGTAGGGAAAATAGGAATGGTGTCCATGGAATTAGGGAACTCGTAAAGAGTTTTAAGGTAAAAATTCCAGTCCCTTAAGAAATTCCTATTATTTTCTTTATTATTGTGGTTTTGAATTTGGCTCTAGAACTTCTTAGGATCCAGCTTATATAGTTGTGAAAGTTTCTATCACCTTTTATTGATATGGTGCCTTTTTTTTCCTTTTAATTAGGGATTTGTACATATTGATCTTATCAAGTTTTAAGGACTCATTAGAATCATCCCTAATGGATTTCCTAGCAATTTTGCATTCATTATCATACCAAGGATTGATAGTTCTATTATTATTTTTATATGACACCTCGAAAGAGAACTTGTTAATAGAAGTGGAAAGGGTAGTCAGAAAATTATGATAGAGTTCTTCAATGTTGTCCTTATAAGTTAGGATATTTAATTTACTATTTAAATCCTTTAAGAAAATGTCAACTTTACTTTTGTCAAAGCGAAAATTCCTTTGATTATCATAATTCTCTTCAATGGTGCTCCTATGCATGGAAAATTTTAGAATTAGGGTTAACGGTTTGTGATTAGAGTTAGGCTCATGATCATTTAAAAGGTCAAAAGTTGTTATTTGGTTGGAAATGAGGATATCGCATATCACATAATCTACAACACTACTACCTTTTCCATGAATACAAGTCATCTAGTTGGAGTTTGGCCACTTCATTACTCCATTGCAAATTATTAGGTCTTGAGAGTTGTAGAGCTTGAACAACTCAATACCAAACAAATTCTAAATTAGGTCTTCATAGCTTCTTTTGTAGCTATTAGATAAAACAATGTCCTCATCTATCCATAAAGGATTATGATTGGAATCAATACTTAAAAGAGTAGCTTGTTTAGTGGCAGTCCTAGCATTAAAGTCTCATAGAAGGAGGAAATTACCTTCATTTTTCAAAATATAAATATCTTGCTCTAAATTATTATAGCGACAATTGTTATCTAGATTATTTTTCTTATAAAAAGTAGAATTAATAGGTGGAAAATAGCAAATTGCTATATACATCATCTTAGCATTGGTGTCTAAAATTTCTATCCAAATGTATTGATTGAGAGGGTCGATGTTATGAAGTTGAATGTGATGAGAAATGCTCTTTCTAATATAACAAGCTATGCCTCTTTTGTTCCATGCCGACCACAAAACAAATCCTTCTATGATAGGGACCTTAGACTCCTCATGCTCCCAATTTTCAACTAGATAGATAATATCAATATCACTCAGGATCCAACTTATCATAGGACCTTTGCACCATGGAAAGCCACAACAGTTCCAAAAAAGGATCTCGAGTGTCCCAAATTCCTATTTATTATTATCCTTCTGGTCTCTATCCCTAAGAATAACTTTTTGATTTCTAATTATTTCATATTTTCCTTCTTTCCTGGCTTGTTTTACCTTTTGAACTTCCTTCCTTAATTCAGCTTGGTCTTCCAGAATGAGGTCTTCATTTATAAATATTCCTGACCCTTTTAAGCTCAGATATTTACTAAGTATACTATGTTTATGGTTATTACAACTTACGTTGACACAAATCAACCCATCTTTGTGATCAATTATTTTTCCTAGCCTCTTTGTTTATATGAGGTAAGTTGTATAAATTTGTGATTTATTATTTAATTATTCTTTTACTATCGCTAGCATATCCTCCTCTTATTGTTCTTTTATACCAAAAATCATGAGGTTCAAGGGTCTCTTGTTACGCTCATGGTCCATTTTGATAAGATTATTCATTTCCTCTTTGATGGGTTTGATATCCAATTTGTTTTCCATATTACTGAGGGTTAAATTGTTGGTTAGTTTTTCTTCTAGCTCTTTAATCCTATCTCTCAAGTTGTGATTTTCTTCAACCCCTCCTTCTTGAGTTGATTGTTTATGTTTTTCAATTTCTTGAATCCTATCCTTTATTGTCTGCAATTCACTCTTGAACCCTAAGAATCTATCCTCTATTTGAGTTTGAGTGGTATCTTTAATTTTTTTTATAAATCATTTCCTCTACCTCTATTTGGAGTTTTACCTCTCCTTCTTCACTCATTTTTTCTAATGATTCTGACTCTATTTGGATTTTTGCATCTCTCTTCTCTCCTTTTTTCTACTGATTCCATATAATCATAAAGGATCTATAGGGTAATTTTGGGGGGCCTCCCCCTGTTAGGCTGAGTTTTTGGAATAGATGGTGGAGTGCTCATATTGAAAAGAAGAGAACAAAAATGTAACAATTATTATTTTAGATTGACTTTAAAAATGGAAAATCATTTTTTTTTATAATTGATAATAATGATATTAATTATTGTCTCTCAAATCAACTTTTACTTATGAAACTTCAAATAAAAAATAAATAAAATATATTTAAATCTCTTTATTATAAATATATTTTAAATTAAAATTGAATCAAATTAAAAATTGAATCACCTCATTTCACATGTCCAATTTCTCAACCCTTTGAGGAAGCCAAAAATAATTTATGAAAACAATAGAGAAGTTCCAGAGAAACTACAGAGATTATTTTTGGAAAAAAGGTAAAAACTAAAGAGAAGTATTATTCCAATTCAAAACAGTAGATATATAATGTTAGAAATAAAATATCTCCTTCAAAACGACAAAGAAGCATTATTCTCATTCAAAACCGCAAAGATATAATTTCAAAACAGCAGAGAAGTATTATTCTCGTTCATAGATATAATTTCAAAACTACAGAGAAGTATTACAAAGTTTATAACAAAAATAATCATTTACTTGAATAATTTACTTACATCATTAATACATTATTAACATTAATACATCATTTTGAAAACAATATGCATTTTGATAATAAAAATAAATAAACATTAATATATTTTAATAATATTCATACTTATTAATAAATTTTAATTTAATGTTAATAGTTTTCTTAATCTAATGATTATATTCATTATTTTTTAATTTAATATTTTTAAAATAAAAATATTTGTAAATATCTCATTTGCTTATTATTTATTTTATATAATTTTTAAGATGAAAAGTTTGTTTTCAAATTTCATATTTTTTAATAAAAAATAGTATTCCTTATAATTTATTTACATTTCTTTTTTTATGATTACTTAGTAATCTCATTTACTTATTATTTATTATATGTTTGATAAATTTATTAAAATGAAAAAATTGTTTTCAAATTTAATAAATTTTAAAATAAAAATATTATTCTTTTAATTGGATTTAAAAGATCAAGCAAATCTTATAGTAATTATTTATTTACCTGTTATTTATTTATATTTTTATTTATTTATTATAATAATTTATTTATCAAATTAATATTATTTAAATCTTCTTGTCAAACTTAATTTAAATATTAGTTGTACACAATTTAGTGTTTTAACAGATTATGAAAAAGCATTTAATGGATCATCATCAATCAATGAGCCTACCAATAAGAAAACATATTGATTAGAGGATTATGCTTCACAATATAATATTACTTGAAGAGGGTGGGGGTAGAACTAGTGAAACCTATTAACTTGCATTTTCCTTTGTGTGACCTAAGGAGAGGGTACGATGTACCAGATGCACTCTTTGGGAGGACATAAGGTTCCTTTCACTCTCGATCATTATGATATTTACAAATCTGTATAGTTTGAGTTCATTTTGAGAAATATTTGATATTATTTTATGTACAATAGTGATTTTGAGAAATATTTGATATTATTTTATGTACAATAGTAATTTTGAGAAATATTTGATATTATTTTATGTACAATAGTGATTTTTGTGGTTTTGGTTTTTCAATTTTTTTATAAAATTGATATTTTTCATTTTCTTAGCTGATGTACTTTAAAAATTTGATGCAATTGATGTGGAAATACTTTTAGATTAGTTATTTTTAATTTCACATACAAATTGAATGACTTTAAAGGGAAATACCTCACACTATACCCATAGATGTGTAGTTGAAAACCCTATTGTTGAAACAAACTTATACCTACACTATTACTCATGGATGTGTAGTTGAAAACCTTATTGTTGAAGCAAACTTCTACCTACACTATTACCCATGGATGTGTAGTTGAAAACCCTATTGAATAATTAGATTATATTGCTTAACATCTTAATTTTGTTATAATGATTATACTAGTGGTTTGTAAATTTTATAATAACTATTAGATCATATAAATTTCATCTAAACAATATTTTTTCCTATTATATAAGATGTGAACTTGACTAAAAACTAGAAGTTACCTCTTATTTGGGAGCTAGATGCCTTTTTCTAAGAGATTTAAAATCACTCTAAAATGTTGGTTGGTATTTTTATTTTTTTTGTCATTGAATGGATGAAATTTGAATGTTGAATATTATTGGACACTCATTACTATGTTGTCTTCTTAATGTAAGGGTTCATATATGACCTATTATGATTTTTATATTTCTACATGTAGTTTGAATGGGCACCATAAAAAACAGTGGCATAATATAGTCTACATCAATACAATATCATCTAGTCAACGGAAATCTTCTTTCAAGTCAAGTTCATTTGAAAATTATTCACCAACAAGAATGACATTATTATAGAAGTACAAGTTAGGGAACGTTTTCACTAGTAGAAAATTTCTCTATTGTTCTACACGTTCTTACTGAATGTAATATGGATCCACAAGGAGGAAACTTTTGGGAAAAGATCTGGAAGGTTAAGATGCACAATCTGGAATGTAATCTGAATGTAATCGAGATATGGAAGGTTAATATGCACGATTTGCTCGTGCAACAAGGCATGGTGAAGGCACTTTTGGGAAAATAAAAGCAACCCGCGACCATAACCGATGAAGACTCGGATGAGATCGATGCGAGAGCACTGAGTGTCGTACGCCTGTGTTTGGAGGATGATGTTTTTTTCAACATTATTGTGGAGAATAAAGAAGTCGGTTTGTGGACGAAGCTGGAAATATTGTATATGATGAAATCCTTGACGAACAAGATCTTCCTGAAAAGGAAATTGTACAGTTTACGCAGGAAGGAAGGTACGAAAATAACCAATCATTTAAATACTTTTAATACCATCTTAGTTCAGTTTGCTAGCATGGAAGTAAAATACAATTCTAAAGACAAGGCAATTACATTATTGTGTTCTTTGCCCACATCATGGGATCACTTTCTTACCTCTATTAGTTTCAGCACAACAGAAAGTATTTAGTTTGATGTTATGGTTGGAGCACTACTGTTTGAGGAAACAAGGAAGAAAACCAATTCAGCATCCTCTACATCAGAGGCGATGATGGTCAGAGGCAAACCTAAAGAAAGAGGATAGGGTTAGAGGGATTTCTCTCGGTCAAAGTCAAAGGGAAAAAAGAGCAAGCTTAAGTGTTGGTTTTGTTGCAAATCAAGACACCTGAAGAAGGATTGTTGGAAGCAACAACAAGCCTCCAAAGACAACCCTTCAAAAGAAATGAAGGAAATGAATGTTACAAATTGTTGTGGTCATCCTGGTGATCCATTGACAACATGTGTTCATGCTCCTAAAAATATCTTTTCTTCATGAGGAAAGTGACTGAATTTCTCTTCTAAAAAATCCTATTAAGGAAGGTCATCGCATGCTACACCATAAGTAGGGTGCAATGATGCCTTATCCTCACCCTATACTCTAAAGCTGGGATGAAACAACTCTATAGTCTGGTCTACAGCTAGGGTGTGATGATGTCAAAAGACTAAGAAAGGGTCAAGTTTCATGAAAGTTATAGAAGGGGATCTTTTATAAGATGAGGTGGCATCTGTATGGCTGGGATCTTACTCGCTTCTCTGATTTGGTGGGATCATCCTAATATCTTTAACCATCTCCCTCTCCCTTATATAAAGAGGGATTTCTCATGGAAAAGGATAAGATTAATGAGGGTTGAATTGGCTAAGATTTTATGGAGAATTTTGCATTGGATAATTCTTGAGAGCCTCATTGCAAATCAACAAGTCGTTGTGGATATTCTTCATTCAAGATTGGAGAAAGTGTGTGTGTTGGAGCAAAGAGTCATCGGAAGAAGACCTTGCGACATCAAGGCTTTGGTTGTAATCTCCACTTTCACTTTAATATAATAAAGTGATATGTTTCTTTCGCATAAAACTTGTCTCGTTTTATTGTATGATTCCTTGATCACATACATAGGTTCTCGTTGAGTATATTATTTATTTCAATTTGGTTGGCTTGTTTTCCCTTGCAGGTTCAGTATCACAGGAGCAATGGAGTGGAGCTAGGATGACAATGGCAAGAGGGAGCGATATTTAAATGGTATGTTGCTTATCTCTTGTTAAATAGTAAACTCAATGATTAAGAGCTTAGGGGAAGCATCATATTCTGTCTTGTTTTGTTCTATATCTAGGTGGATCTAGGAAGACCTATTTTTGTCTGCATTTACCAATAAGTCCCATAACAACGAACGCAACTGGAACAGGTTCATCAATAGGTTCAAGTATGACTAATGAAGTTTTATCAATTAGTATTGGTTCACGTCATGATCAACAGTGGTTATTAGATTCTGGTGCTTCAAATCACATGTGTTTTCATAGACACTGGTTTGTTACTTACCAGTCTATAGATGATGGAATAATTTACATGGGAAATGATATCTCATGTAAAGTTGTGGGAATTGGTAGCATTCGACTTAAGATGTTTGATGGAACTGTTAAAATACTAACTGATGTGAGACATGTACCTGATCTTAGGAAGAACCTAATTTCTTTGGGAGTCTTAGACACTAGAGGATATAAGAGTATTGTTCAAGGTGGAGTTATGAAAGTCTACAAAGGAATCCTACTAGTTATGAAAGCAAATAAGGTTGGTAACCTGTTTCTATTAGAAGGAAGAACTAATTCAGATCATGCGACAACAATATCTAAGAAGAACAATGATTTTGTTCGACTATGGAATCAACGGTTGGGCCATATGAGCGAACAAGGATTGAAGCTATTATATGATCACAAGTTACTTCCTAGTCTAAAGTCTTTAAAGTTAGATTTATGCAAGCACTATATCTATGGAAAACACAATAGGAAGAAATTTAAAACCGGAAGACACACTAGTGAGGGAATCCTTTACTATATCCATTCTGATGTTTGGCGACCATCCCCTATTGTTTCATATGGAGGATCATCATATTTTGTAACTTTTATAGATGATTTATCTAGGAAGGTTTGGATCTATATGTTGAAAAGAAAGGTTGATGTGTTTACTATTTTCAAGAAGTTTAGAGCTTTAGTGGAAAAGAGCACTAGTAGGCCCATTAAATGTTTAAGAACTGATAATGGTGGTGAATTTACGTCAATGGAATTTGAGAACTATTGCAAGGAGTTTGGGATTGATAGGCACAAAACCATTGCCTATAATCTTGATCAAAACGAAGTTGATGAACACATAAACATGACTCTTCTAGAGAGAGCAAGAAGTATGCTAAGTAATTCCAACTTACAACAGGAACTCTGGGCAGAAGCAATAACTACAACTTGTTATTTAGTGAATTGATCACCATCAACAACAATAGAGTGCAAGATTCTTGAAGAGGTATGGAAAGGTCACCCTTGTAATTATTCTAATCCTAAAGTTTTTGGTTGTGAAGCCTATGCTCTAATTTTGAAACACCAACGTTCTAAATTATATCCAAAATAAAAAAGGCTTATCTTTGTTGGATATGCTAATGGTATTAAGGGGTACAGATTGTGGGATCCTACTGCCCACAAGATCACCATTAACAGAGATGTAATATTTGATGAATCATCTCTCATCGAATCAAATGTAGATGTTCAAATGAAATAGGAAGAAGTACCTAAGTATCAACAGATTCAGTTTGAAACCAGTTCAAATATAGATGAAAGTGAACATGAACAAGTTTCTGAAGATGTTCATGAAGAGTTTCCTACAGAGGAAGACATAGTTTATTATAACAATCAACAAAATGTGGATGAGCCACAAACTTCCCTAAGGAGATCTACGCGGGTCAGAAATCCTCCAAGAAGGTATGATGATTTTTTTCATCAATTTCTTTACATACTAATGTGTTGATACTGAGAGGAGGGTGAATCAGTATCAAGTACAATTTAAAAACCTTTTTCAACTTATACTTAAACCATTCAATTATATCCAATGAGCAATGAACAATAGTATAAGAGTTACACCAATACACCACAATACACCA
>ML798532.1:45591-59889 GCA_009831015.1 Picea engelmannii | reverse complement strand
AATTATGAGTACTACCAGAATCAATTAGGACTATTACCTTTTTATTTTTGATGTATCCTTCAATCTTGAGGGTTTGAGGAGTGCTAATTCCAGCCAATGCATTACACGATATCATGGGAGTCAACTCTTCAGACGAAATTGCTCCTACGTTTTCATCTTGAGATGGTTCTTGTTCTTGTTCTTCTTCCACTTCACAATCTTTGTAGAATAATTTCTTCTCACCACACTTATGTACCTTACAGTACTTGCTGTCACAATTAAAGCATAAGCCTTTTTCTTTTCTTTCCTCCAATTGTTGAGGTGTCAACCCTGTAGGTTGAGGTGTTTTAGAAGGAGCATTGTTCTCTCTATACATGTTAGGATTGGTCCTTGTAGTAGCCATAGCCATATTTTTACTTTCAACATTTTTTGCCACCTTAAATGCATTCTCTAATGATTTGGGTTCCCAAAGGAAAACCTCATGTTGAATGTTATCCTTTAAAGCTCCTATGAATACATCAATCAAGTGCTCATCTGGAATATCGATTACCTTTATATTCAATTTTTGGAAGTTCTCAATGTGCTCAGTAACTGAACCCTTTTGCTTGAGATTTATCAATTGGCTAAAGAAGGTATTTCTCCTTGTATCCTCATAGTGTGTTATCATTTCTTCCATGAAAATTGTCCAAGTGACGAGTGATTTGCGAGAAAAAAGCCATCGATACCATGCAAATTGATTAGGTTCTAAATATAAATAAGCAATTCGTACCTTTTGTGTATGTGGCACATTATGGAGATCAAAGAATTGCTCCATCTGAAGTATCCATGTGATTGGGTCCTTGCCATCAAACTTCCTCATATCAATCTTAGGAACGTGGTTGGTCTTCAAACCAAATTTGGAGTTTCTCCATTTTTTATTCACCTTCCTTGTGTCCTCATCATGAATTTCATGGGATGCATTTTCACTTTCAGGTGTCTTCTCTGTTACGAAATTTTTCAATAGTTGCATGATCTCCCCTTTTAAACCATCTATAATAGTATCCAACTTAGCTTCTATTGAATCCATCTTAGTATCCAACTTAGCTTCCATTGAATCCATCTTATCTTGTAGTTCATTTATGTCCCTACGCATTTCTTCACCTTCATCAAGAGTCCAAGTAGGATTTCCTGGAGGCTTATTTGGTGTAGAAGTTCTCTTTTTGGGTGGCATGTTGGCCAAGTATCACTTTTGAACCTTGATTTTGAGGTGGTTCTGCTAGACAATATTTCTTTTGTTGTGTCTCCCACATTTCATCCCTTCTGGGTATGAAACTTTCTTTTATGTATTTCTCTGATATTTCTTCTCTATAATGCAGCAGGTCTGATCAAAATTGGATGTGCCAAGTGGAATTTACGGTAACTTCCCCACAACTTGTCGATTTTTGGCCTTTCTAGGAGAGCTCACTTTAGTGTGCCCCACACAAAATAATTGATATAAAATTCTAAAACTTGCACCAGAAAAGAGCACTGGTAGGTCCATTAAATGTTTAAGAACTGATAATGGTGGTGAATTTACGCCAATGGAATTTGAGAACTATTGCAAAGAGTTTGGGATTGATACGCACAAAACCACTGCCTATACTCCTCATCGAAACAAAGTTGATGAACACATAAACATGACTCTTCTAGAGAGAGCAAGAAGTATGTTAAGTAATGCCAACTTACAACAGGAACTCTGGGAAGAAGCAATAACTACAACTTGTTATCTAGTGAATCGATCACCATCAACAACAATAGAGTGCAAGATTCTTGAAGCGGTATGTAAAGGTCACCCTTGTAATTATTCTAATCTTAAAGTTTTTGGTTGTGAATCCTATGCTCTAATTTCGAAACATCAACGTTCTAAATTACATCCAAAATAAAAAAGGCTTATCTTCGTTGGATATGCTAATGGTATTAAGGGGTACAGATTGTGGGATCCTACTGCCCACAAGATCACCATTAACAGAGATGCAATATTTGATTAATCATGTCTCATCAAATCATATGTAGATGTTCAAATGAAATAGGAAGAAGTACCTAAGTATCAACATATTCAGTTTGAAACCAGTTCAAATATAGATGAAAGTGAACATGAACAAGTTTCTGAAGATGTTCATGAAGAGTTTCCTACAAAGGAAGACATGGTTTATGATAACAATCAACAGAATGTGGATGAGCCACAAACTTCCCTAAGGAGATCTACGTGGGTTAGAAATCCTCCAAGAAGGTATGATGATTTTGTTTCATCAGTTTCTTTAAGTACAAATGACGATGAACCTTCGTGCTATCAGGAAGTTGTGAAGGGTTCTAACAGTGATAAATGGAAAGAAGAAATGAAGGATGAAATGAAGGAATTAGAGAGGAATGCCACATGGGACCTAGTAGAACTTCCAAGAGGCAGAAAAACTGTAGGTTGCAAGTGGGTCTACAAGCTAAAGTGTTAATAGCTAAATACCTATATAGCATAGAAAATCTTTAGAAAAAGTACTCAATGCCTTGAAAAAGAGATAATTTCAGATAATAAGTCTCTTTGAGGGGGCAACCTCCTTTTACCCCACTTAATTGTTCAAGTACAAGATGATTCAAAATGAAAATGTCTCCTTGGTATATATAGGAGACTAGGAGGTATAATTACAACTAATGGCCTAAAGCCGACATAAAGAAAATAACATTACTAATATAATATGCCCCAATTAAGGGGTAATGATCCAATATTAGCGCTTAACATAAAGAAGGGTATTGATGATAAGGTGGAAACGTACAAAGAAAGGTTGGTTGCGAAACGATGTTTTCAGAAAGAAGGTATTGAATTTCATGAGTTTTTTTCACCAGTTGTTAAGTCTGTTTCAATTCAAATTGTGTTAGCATTGGTTGCATTACTTGATTTGGAGTTGGAGTAGCTAGATGTTAAAACTGCCTTCTTACATGGAGATTTGGATGAGGAAATTTACATGGAACAACCTGAAGGGTTCGTTCAGAATCACATCAAGAAATTTGTTTGCATGCTCAAGAAATCATTGTATGGTCTGAGGCAGTCGCCCAGACAATGGTACAATAACTTTGACTTTTCATGGTGAACCAGAATTATACAAGGAGTGAGTATGATCATTGTGTCTACTTTAAGAAATTGAATAATGGCATATTCATTATCTTAGTATTGTATGTTGACGAGATTCTTTTAGCAAGAAAAATAATAACTGAGATCATGTTAAAGGCTCATATGGCTAGGGCGTTCGATATGAAAGATCTAGGAGCAAGAAGGCAGATTTTGGGCATGGAGATATTAAGAGATAGGAGGAATGGTAAGCTTTGGTTGAGAAGATAATTTTGAGGTTTGTTATGAACGATGTGAAACTAGTTTCAGTCCCTTTGGCTTCCCATTTTAATCTTTCTTCAAAGTTATGTCCTATTACAAAAGGAGAAAAGGAATATATGTCTCGAATGCCATATGCTAATGTAGTAGGAAGTCTAATGTATGCGATGGTTAGTACAAGGCCAAAGATTTCACATGCAGTTGGGGTTGTCAGCAGGTATATGGAAAATCCAGGTAAAGAGCATTGGGAAACAGTGAAATGGTTGCTTCAATACTTAAGGGGCACAAGTGATTACTGTATCACCTATAACGATGTTCGTGAGTTTGTCTATGGATATGTCGATTTTGATTTTGCAGGTGATTTGGAAAAATTGTGGTCAAATTTAGGATATGTCTTTACTCTTGAATATGGAGCTATTACTTGGATGTCAAAGCTACAGAGCATTGTTTCTTTGTCCACTATAGAAGCAGAATACATAGTCTCTTCACATGCTTGCAAAGAGGCAGTTTGGTTAAAAGTTTTGTTTGGTGAGTTTGGAAGGATGCAAGACAAAGTAAAGCTACTTTGTGATAGTCAAAGTTCTATTCACTTGGCCAAAAATCAATCCTGCCATAGTAAAACTAAACATATTCCTATTAAGTACCATTTTGTAAGACAAGTCATCGATGAAGGTGGAGTTTCTCTTGAAAAGGTTCATACAAAAGAGAATTGCATATGCATGTTCAAAAAACCAATACTTTTAGAGAAGCTACGATGGTGCTTCGCTTCTCTTGGCTTGCGGAAAAGGTGATGAACAAAATAAGGAGCAATGTATCAGGTTAATTGTTGTCAAGATGGAGATTGTTGGAATTGATGACAATAAATTTCTTCCTTGAATAGTTTTTCAGATCCTACTATTTTGCGATTAGTTGTAACTAAATTAGACCAAGGATAGGAGTGATTTCGATAGTCATTCTCTTCTGTAATTTCTATAAATTAAGTGTGCCCATAGAGGCTGTTAGAGATGAGGAGACTGAGGCTGTCGTAACTCTCCATTTTATGAACAATAATACAATCGATACCTTCTTGGTGGATGTAGCCCAACGCTTCGGTGAACCACAAAAATCTCTTAGGTATATGTGTGATATCTTCTGTATTGTTTCCATTGCGTTTTAGTGTTCTGTTCTATATTGTTCCCACTATGTGATCTGGTCTTTTATCTTACATTTTGGTGGCTCCACGATTAACACTTTAGACAGCCAAAAAATCTTTCCTTCGACTTTAATATACATGTATCGATCTATATCAGAACTTGCAACATTCAACATGTGCCAAAGTAGATCTATATTAAAGCATGACACATATAGAGAGGGAAAATCTGAAAGAATTATGGCAAGGTTCTTGGAATTTTATATTGTGGTTATTAAGAGTTGGAGAAGCATTCTATATTCATGAAAAGTGTTAAGCCATAGTATGTCTATGTCATAGTGTCATGGTATCCAGGTCTGTTGTAGTTTATACATTTGGGTCTAACAACTTTGCATAGCCTATACATGCGACGATGGAAGTAGAATGACATTCTGAACTAATCAAGTGTGTAATAAATGCTTGTGTTTTCCTTTCTCTGGTATTTTTTTTAAGGTGTATTATGATTTTTCAATGTTGAATCTCCTTTCAAATTAACAAAGGTTGAGAATTGGGAGGTTACATCATTCATATGTAAGTATATTTAGGAGATCTCCCTCCCTCACTAAATTGCATCTCATGCCTTATAAATGAGATTATCCATAGTGGAACTGATGCGCGCTCTTTAGCTATTGTATATTCTACGCTATAAAGTATAAGCTATGATGGGTAAGATCTATGCTGCTATGTTGGCTTGTGGCGAGGGGGATGGGGATATTTTTATGGCTACGTGGTGGGTTCTATGGCTAGTAGGGGTGGGCAGGTGCTATGCTCGTCATTGGGCCAGTGGCTATGCTCATTCAGTGGGGCTATGTTGGGTGACTATGATCGTCGCTTCCTTTGTCTATGTTGGGTGGGGCTATATCGGGTATCTATGCGGGGTGTGTCTCTACTTTCTATATAGGGTTGCTTCTGTAAGATATGTCGGTTGTCAATAGGCAGCCCCCTCCCTATCGGCTATGTGGGGTGGCCCCTTCCGATGTCATAGCTTCCCGTGCCGCGTTGGGTGGAGCATTCGACAGATGTTTCCTGTTATCTGTGGGCCCATGCCTCTTTCTCTCGGTCGATGTTGCTTGTGTCCGCTGGAGCGCCCCTATCGAAAGATGTTATTGGTCAAGTGAATAAATTAATTCAATAAATAAATGTCAATCCCAAAGACCTCTCCCCCACGCATGCATCCGACCTCTGCAGTAAATGCGCCTGGCCACCCATCTGTCCAATTGGGCCCTCCTCTCTCAGAAGCCATTCAATATCATTCAATCAATTAAATAAATATCTCTCTACTCCAGGCAAGCATGGGAAATATGTATGGCAGCGAGAGGTAGAGCTAGAGATATAGTTTTTTCAAGGGTAGAGGGTCCAGATAGAGGTAAGAGAGTAGATATAGTTATTGTGTATTGGACCTCTAAAAAAGGAGATTCTATTAGATGGAAATGGCGAGTGAGGTTGTTTTCAATAACCAGGAGCCCATCGGAGTAACCAAGTTGAGTAGCCCATTTGAATAGCGTAGCAGCTACCATCCCAGTTGAGTATCCCGGTATCCAAGCCCATCTCTGATTGGCTGACAATGATTGGATTACAATGCCCCCGGCTGGCAATGACTAGCAATCTTACTTACTATCGACAATGACAACAGGCTTAGACTCTTGTTGGATATGCCTAGCAAGGCCCTTCAGGCAAGTACTAGCTACCTGCTATCGACTATGGAAAAGACCTTGAAGCAATGACTCCTCCTGGGAATGACTGTTGTCTATCGGCAAGGACCTTCATGCAATCACACCTGGGAAACCTAGGGAAACTTTCATAAAGAATCAAATCCATTTTATTGTTCCAATGAGAAAAATAAGGAAGGCTAAACATGAAATGAGAAGGAGCGAGGATACGCGCCGCTCCTCCGACCACCGGGAGGGGGAGGTTTTGTAAATTATGTTCCAATGCCTGGGCCCTGGGATTCTATTTCCAAATACCAGGTAATTCTATTTCAAAATCAAGATTGTCTGGCTCAAACAACATAGCCTAATGTGTATACGCTCATGTTAAGTAACCAACATGGCTCCATGGATTAATGGGTTGATTATTTAGGGAATGCTAAGGATCACCTCAAATGGAAAAGGTAAATGTAGATATGTGATCCCTGAGTGGGCCTAATGGTTAAGAACATGTGTTGCTTCTTAAGAGGTCACAGGCTCACATCCAGAGGGGGTAGGGTATGTATACCTTCGTAGACTTTACCAGTCAAATCGTTGGGCGGAGGGGGGTCCCTTGTCCCACAAACAAAGGGGTCTCATACACCAAATTTGGTGTGCTGGCTTGGCCGTGACCTTAAAAATAGATTATTATTAAGCTAACGGCAAGTATCAAACCGAGGGTCATTTTTATGACGAAAGGTGTCGTTCACCCAAATCAATGAATGTGATTTATTCTTCATAACTCCTTGTATTTTTGAATGTATCAGTTAACCTATTTACTTTTTAACATTTACCTAATCATATTATGAAATTACTATACCGCCATATGATTTCCACGTTTAACTAATTAACCTTTGAAATTACCACATTTAAGATAAACTTTTGGATTTCCTCAGCTCTATATGAGTTTCAGCTGTTCGTGCATTTCAAGTCACCAAAATACTGTCCATCCAGATAACTTTTGACGTTCACCAACTGTAACAACAGTCACTTTACGGCTGTGCTAGTTTAGTTGCATTGAATAAGGCATCACAGAGCGAAAAAGCCTTTGTGTATGACCGCGGGGTAGAAAGCACTGCCATACTGGTTCCTTCAGTTAGTGGTGTAACCAAAAATCTCTTTCTCCTTTTGGTCAGTTCCAGCGGTGGTATCTTTCACATACCTTTGCAGCGTGCCAGCAAGTTCCTTTCTATCCTTTCCTTTCAGTAAGGGACCAAAGAATATTTCTCTTGGATTGGAGGGTGAATTCCCTCATGGAAACACGGTCGACGGTGGACGATCAGTGCTTTCGTTCTTGGTTTTCAATGTACAAAAACCCATCTTTCAGGGGTGAAGGGGAAAGAGGCATGTCGGTGGTAGGTGTCGTTTTCTTCAGGCAGTGGAATGGGGAGGAATGCAAATTCTTACCCTAGATATGAGTGAGTTTATCCTTTTTTTCGCCCTCTTCCACTGGCGCATCAATTCTGTGGGTCCGTCATATCCGATTCATATTACGGAGCTTGCATCATGATGGGCTGTAATGAAGTTACCTCTTTTCGGGCACTTTTTTGGTGGGTCGAGCATTCTCTTCTCCTATCAATATGCTTCAATGTTGTATCCGGCTCACCTTTCGGATCTTCGGTATCATCTATCGGCGGCCTCCAAGGGATGGAACAAAGTAGTCCTACATAGTTGGGTTGGTGGGGGAGAATCGGAGCACCAGCTTGGAACTAGTAGTGCATATTTATTACTAACATATCGTGAAGAACTTAGTAAGAGGCTATCTATATACGATGTATTCTCTTTCTCTCTTATAATCAACCAAACACTAAGTGACTTAAGGAAGGACAGAATCAATGGCTTAAAAAACCGGATCTACTGAACCAACATCTTAATCTACTGCTATTGGTGCACCTTCTTATAGTTATCGAGATGCAGAGGCAAAGGCAGAGATTGATTCGGTAGCAGCAGGAAAGAAAGAGGCAGTTCGATAGCCAATTTAAGTGCCTTTTGTTCGAGATTAAGAAGCTTACCCGCCATTAGCTAGAGGGGCATCATCACCAATTGCAATAGTTTACCCTACAGCAGCTTACCCTGTTTATCCATTATAAGCAGGGGCATCACCGGTAGTTTCACCCGTTGATTCAACAATTGAAGTTGAACATGGCAATCAAAGTTCGATATTGAGATGGAGAACCCACAGAAGTGGAGGAAGCAGAGACACATGCAAAGAAAAGATAAGGGAAAAGAAAAAGAGAAGGGCATAAACAAAGATCTGATCGAAAGTAGTGCATAAGGTAAGCGCTGGTTGTACAGTTCGTGCTCTTCGAGCTATTCTTGCAGCTGATCAGGCGGACTGGGTGTGACCTTGTAACACCCTGTTTCCCCCAGATTGTAAATATAACTGGACTGGCCAAGGACTATGGCAAACACATAAGTATGAATATGTGATGTAAATGGACCTGCAGGAAGAGGTCAATGAATGTGAACAATATTTTGAATTTATTGCAGGGCTGCTGAGAGGGGATGTGCAGGAAAGAGACCACGATGGCGGTGGAAGGCTCCCGAAAAGGTGGCGTTAACTTCCACCCTGAATGAATACCGTATTTGGACTCCACTGGCCCGGAGAATCAAAAGCGGCTTGCTGGCCCCCAAATTTAATGTCTCATAGGCTGGTAGGTGATTGGCTTGATGAGGGATGGGATGGTGAACTGCCCATCCGTAGAGCCGTCAGGCCTGATCAGCGCGAGGGTAATCGTGCCACACACAACCTCACGAGAGGATAAGGCGTATGGCAGAAGCGATGAAAGGGGGGCAGACACGAGGGGAACTCTGGCAAATTTTACGCAGAGTGAGTGATAGCAGGGAGGGAGGATTGCAACCTTCGCTCCTGGTCACTGGCAGATGGAGAGACACAGTCTCAGAACATCATGGTCTCAGCTCGGGGGTGGCTAGTGGTAAGTCCATTGGGATTCGCTGAGCCTACGGTTGGGTGGAAACGAGCACCCCTCTCAGCAGTTGCACCCATTTCTGAAATCATTTCTGATAAGTGTTTTGTTTACATATTTCTTTTTGAAATTCATAGAATGATACATATATGTAAATGCTCATAGACTTGTGAAAGTGTAAATGATTCCTATGTAAGAATGTCTGTGCAATGTTTTGGATAATGATTAATAGGCATATGCTTATAATAGAGGAAGCCATGCATGACTTACGTTGATAAACTGAATCTAATTATGCCTAGACTGAACTATGTTCGGCACCCAGCCCATTCTCGGGAGGTTGCTTCCCCTCACCCATATCCAGGGAAGCCCAGAATAGATCTCTTGTAGATTTTCCCTTCTTGGAAAGATTTACCCAAGACCTGGAATATGAACCTGAAGGTGCAAGTCTTAATAATCCTGTATGAGGAGGAACGATCCTCTTAAAACCAGAGATGGCAGCTCAAGGAAAGAATATTGATTCGACGGATGAGAATTCATCGGGAAATCTACAGTTTCCCCTCGACCGTTAGATTAGCAGGAGAAGGTAGGGCGTTAAAGGCTTTACCACCTGATTTTTCCTGTGTCTTCATGGGTAGTGAAGAGTCTAAGGTCGTATATCCCCTTGATCCTTGAGAACATCCGGATCACTGATTTCCCCGTCCATAAAGTTATGGAAGAGTTCCCAAAAGTGGCATCAGAGCCGTCAGATCTCTTAGAGAAATCCCGTCAACTGTTGGATCGGGAGAAGGTGCATAGGGATTAAACGCAGGTGTAGGCGTGCAGACGAGAAGTGGTCTGGGCCATTAGATCTGGGATAGATAACTGACATCCATTGAATCTGGAGAAGTCACGTGGGAGTTAACCCCGTGAACAGGAGGAGGAGTCTGGGAAGAGTCATCGGGATATCAGAGTCATCGGGGTTTGAAGGTCAAGAGAATCGAGACATTGTAGGTCACGACATCCCGAGAAAGGATCCTATCCATTGATCTCGGTAGGACACGCGTCAGACATCAGGACAGGAGTCGGGATTTAACCCATCAGGGATTCCAGGAGTGAAGAGATCGTTGCATCAGGATTTGCGATCCACGAAATCCCGATAAGCTCAGAACCATCCATCAGCAGGGACACGTGTCGAAAGATCCGAGGAAGTTGTGAGTTGGAGAATCGGGGTTCCCGGAGGCAAGAACCTCTTGCATGTTGGAATCGCGATTCACAATATCCCGACGGGAGATTTGAATTGTCCATCGGCGAGGATGCGTGGCAAGAGATCCCGAAGAGTCGGAGTTTGGACATCGGAGTTTCCGGAAGCAAGAAACTCTTGCAACCTGAAGTCGTGATCCGCGATATCCCGACGAGGGAGTCATGTGAACCACAGAGGAAGATAGTGGAGTACAAGTGTCACCCCGTATCGGGGATCGGGACTTGAAGAGTTCCGTGAATTAGTGCAATGGGAATCGCGATATCCCAATACGCGATTTCCCGATCACCACAGGAGCATGGGCCATAGGCACCAGAGAAAAGGATCAGTGTTGGAAGGTCAACCCTTGCAGGAGTCAACGCCAGGTGGCATCGGGGATCGGGAGTCGAGGATCCGTGAGGACAGTGGATCACGGCAGCGCAAGTGTCGATTTCCCGACGAGGAAATTCCCGATAAAAGCAAGGAAAGCATTTGGTTCATCGGGATATTGGGAATCCCGTGGACATGGGGTTTACCCCTTATGAAATCACGAAGCGTGAAAACTCTGACGGGGTAAGGTTGTGGACATGGGGTAACGGTCACGTGGACCGGGGCTGAGCCCGGGGGGGGCTAGCTGGGGCAGAGGCACGTCGGAAATTGGGGAATCGTGAACCCCGTGGGTGTATGCATATCAACCTCGAAAACCCTGAAACCCCGACAGAGAGGTTTGACTAGGGTCCCGGGGTAGTGGTCGCGTGGATCACAGGCTTAGCCTGGAGGGCTAATGCGCTAGAGGCATATCGGGGATCAGAGAATCACGAGTTCTGAGGACTCGTGAATTACGACATTGGAAACCCTGAAACTTCGATAGGAGTAGCCTCGAAAGGAGGTAAGGCCATGGTCACAGAGGCAGTGGACCACAGGCTTGGCCTGGGGAGGTAATGCGTAAGGAGCGCGTCGGAATTCGAAGGATCGCAAGTCTTGGGGGTGAATGAATTTTGACATTAGAAACCCTGTAGCCCCGATGGGAGTTATGAACATGGTCATATAGAGGAGGCCATGCAACCAAGAGCTTAGCCCAGGAGGCTAACTGGCTTTTAAGAGAGTCGGGATAGTTGAAAATGGAAATCCTGACGGAAAGGGACATAAGACCACGGTTATGTACAGAGAGTCGGGTAGGTAAATAGAAGACCTGCGACTCGGGGATTGGCATTTTGCTGCTACACGCTCCGGGGATTCTCATTATTGAGAAGTCAACCAATTTTTTTTTATTTATGATAGTGGGTATGTTACAAAGTGGTATCAGGGCATGGTTACAACACTCGGCCTGATTGGGCTCATGCACGAGTCGCGCATAAACCTAGTTCAAAACACTCCTATGAGGAGTAATCCCCTGACTTAACTCTCTTGTCCAGGATCAAAAACTTGGAATATGAAAACCCGACTTTGTATGCATGTGAAAGAGTTATGAAATTATGCACAAATTATAAAAAGTATTTAACTCTCGACTAATATCCAGCGTTTGTCTTTTCACTCAAGCGGATGATCAACCGCGGGAATCTACAGACGCAGAGTATGGTGACTCACCAAGAGGTGGGAGAAGGCTCCCACAATAGAGATGAAGAGTCTGATGAAAGAAGAGCAATAGGAACCCCTCCAGACCTAGCCGAGACTGTGAGGAGTCTCATGGTTGAGTTCCAAAGCTGCAAGGCCGATAATGAAAGGATGATGAAAGAACAAGAAAAGAAAACCGAAATTAATGCAGTTTTACTATAGAGCTTATCCGACCTACAGTGACAAATGCAGCATGAACCGAAGATGCAGAATCATGGTCGTGTCAGTGGCCACACTGAGAGAAGCACGTCGATAAATGTCCACCCCAGAGGTAAAGGACCAGTACTAGATGATTCCACTGAGAAGGAAGCTAGTGATTCAGAAGGCTCTTCCAGCAGCAAGACCAGTTCCTACTCTCGCAGAAAACAAAAGAAGCAAAAGACTTCCAAGAGTCACAAATTTGAGGAATTCAGGAAGGCCAAAACTCCCTCCTTCGATGGCGAGATAAAGAAGGGAGAGGAAGTTGAGGCTTGGCTACTTGGACTGAAGAAATATTTCAGAGTCCATGATTTCTCAGAGAACTTGAAGGCCCGAGTGGCCACTTTCAATCTGAATGGAAAGGCTTCCATTTGGTGGGAGAACCTTAAGAATATGAAAGGGGTCCGCGAGGAAGAACTGTCTTGGAAACGGTTCGAGAAGTACTTCCGGAAGAAGTATTTTTTGGAAAGGTATTTCGACGAGAAGGCTAAAGAGTTCTATGAACTCAAACTGGGACAACTTACTATGGAGGAGTATGTCAACAAATTCCTTGACTTATTGAGAAGGCGAAGGCACAACGCTTCATCAGTGGGCTACCCAAGGAATATCGGAACCGAATTGAATTTGACGAGCCAAAGACCCTAGAAGACACTATAAGAAAGGAAACATATTGTCGTGAATAATATGGACATCGGGCAGAGTCTCATGGAGACTGAAAACAAAAGAGTGGCTCGAAATTTCAGAAGAAAGGGAGCAAATCCTCGGGATTTAAAAACTACAAGAAGAACCACAAAATGAACTTTCCAACCCGGAGTGTACTCGAGCAGAACTTTCCCTCGGCGGACGGAAATAAAACTTCTGGACCTATACCAGTAAAAAATGATAACCCAAAGAGAAAACCTTTGGAATGTTGGGATTGCAGAGGAGATCATCTCCGGAGAGACTGTCCACTCCGACAACAGAACAGTCGGAAAATTTATAACATGCAGGAAGCTACCACGGTCAATGATGTGGAAAGGAGTGTGCCGCAGATCTATGTAGCCTTGGATAATAACCAAGCTGACCACCAAGCTTCAGTGGTGGAAATAGAAGGTATGATCTTCAACCATCTAGTGTCTGTTTTGATTGACCCTGGTTCAAATTTGAGTTATATATCCCCTAAATCTATTGATAAGTGTAAGCTATAGCCACGAAAACAAACTAAGCCATGGTTAGTACAGTTATCCACTGGCACCAAAAGAAAGGTGGTAGAGGCCATACCAGCCTGCCAGTTAATGTTGGGTAAATTCCCCACCCAAGCAACCCTTAATGTATTACCCCTGGGGTCATACGACCTATTGATTGGTATGGATTGGCTGGCCACCCATAAAGTAAATTAGACTCTTACCATAAAACCTTAGAGTGTGTGAACGAAGAAGGAAAAAGGATAACCCTTCAAGGGATCTGAAAACTAGTCTCGGTGAGACAAATATCAGCATTGCAAATGAGGAAGTATTGTTGAAAGGGATGTCCCCTATATGTAGTACAGGTGTTGAAAACAACCGAAGGTGTAGACCCAAGCCCTGATGATCACCCTATCCTAAGAGAATATCGATATGTGTTTCCATAGGAGATACCGGGTCTACCTCCTAGAAGAGACATTGACTTCTCAATAGAACCTGCACCAGGAGCGGTGCCGGTGTCTAGAACACCCTACTAGATGAGCACACCTGAGTTAGTAGAGCTCAAGTTACAATTAAAAGAAATGATGTATAAGGGTTATATTCGACCCAGCGTGTCCCCATGGGGAGCACTGGTCCTGTTTGTGAAATAGAAAGATGGCACCCTTAGACTGTGTATAGACTACAGACAACTTAATAAAGTAACCATAAAAAACAAATACCCCTTGCCCAAAATCAATGATCTATTCGATTAGTTGGGAGGTGCGTCTATTTTCTCAAAGATTGACTTGAGGTCCAGATACCATCAAGTCCGAATCAAGGGTGAAGACATTCATAAGACTGCTTTCCGGACACGGTATGGTCATTATGTTGAAAGATTGGTTGTTGTCATTGATGTCAACCCTAGTCATGGGTTTTGGACCACAAGATTGATGAAGTTATTTGGACATAAAGGAAAATGCACATGTAGATACAACACCCATGGATGGATAGTATACATCATGCTCTTTCCGGTGG
>ML798532.1:13239-26017 GCA_009831015.1 Picea engelmannii | reverse complement strand
TTCTGGTTAACCATCTAAATCCAACAATAAATTTATTAGATTTGGCACTAGTACTTGGTTTAGTCCATTATTTTAGAATTGGTACTATTTTGAAAGATGGTGAAGAATTATTTATCTCCAATAATATCATTTTCAATGAAAAAATTAATATATAATTTTAAAAACAACTTTTTCAAAATAACAAAATATATTTTTAGTGAATATGTTTAGTTTGCATGCACTTCCATATGTATGATTTACATATTTAACATGGGTGACACATATTTTTTAACACTTTTCCATTTGTCATATACCTTGAATAAGTGAGAATACCTCAAACTCTGAACTAGTTCCAAAGTATGTGAGGTGCATATACACTCATAAGGGAATTAGGAATTACCCTTGTATTTGCATGACTAAAGTGTTATATAAAAGGGTCCACACAAGAAGAATATTTTTAGACATAACAAGAACATTTTTAGGCATAAGAAGGAAAAAGGTGTCAAACATAAGGTTATATTATTGATATTCACATCATTTTAATTGATTCATATGATATAGTCAAATATAAGAGTAGGTCATATAATTCTTATCGATCATGTAGGACACGTTTATGGATTTTCAAAAGACTCTTTTAGTGACTCAAAATACGAGGTTGAAGGCTCTAGAACTTCTACTACTTCACAACTAGTGGAGTCCTTGAAAGGAATTTTCACTTGGCAAGTAGTCATGGCAATGTTTTCACTATTGTTCTTTCACAAGGATATATTCACACATTTTCTTAGGGTTTATATGCAACTCTTGGTTATTTAGACAAGTCACATCATAAAGAACCACATTTGTTGAAAGGTGATCTCGAATAATATTCATGTGGTACAAATTGAAGTAGGATATTCTTATTTTCTATCTCTTAGCTACCATTTACGCGGCATGTAAATTTTGTAATTTTTTTTTTTTTGTAAGTGAGTTGAAAATCTATATTAGTGTAACACTATAGTACAAAAGTAGCAACAAGGAGGGGTCCCCAGATCTACCAAAAAGGAGACCAGATCAGGGTCGTCGTAGATGCACAAGCAACCAAAAACGAGGGAGTTGGGCCGACACCCTGGGAAACCGACCCAGTCCTCTTAATCCAGTAATAGATAACAGTAAGTAACAGATAACAATAACAGTATGTAACAGATAATATATTCAGTATCAGATATTAGTAAGAAGTGCATAAAAATCGTGGTTGGTGTTGCGCTAGTCCAAGATGATTGGTTGGCTTTCGTCTCCTTCCTTATTTGCTGCTTTTTCCTCTTTCTTCTCTACCATGCATGTTCTTCTGATGTTAGCTGGAATTCTGCATCGTTCCTTAAGAATTATGTCCAAATGGTGGATGTGGTGGACATAGATGTGAAATTGTCCTGCTAGTTGCTCCAGTATTTCATTTTGACTCCTCTGGTCCTCCACTATTCCTCCGACGAGAGTCTCCAAGTGGCTGAGTCGGTTCATGATTTATGTGAGCTCCTTCTTATGTCCCCTAATCGCTTCCTTGTTGGTCTCTTTCTTGTCAGCTTTCAGCTTGCCTATCAACATTTTAGTGTGCCAGGCTTCTTCTACCATTTTTTGGTAGAGGGTCATTCTTGGTTGGGTGGTCCTTGGGTCCTTAATCCCGTCGGCTTCTTGAATGAGTTCATCCCATTCCTTTCCCTAGCACTAGTTGTTGACTTCTCTTTCCCATCTGTCTATGATTGCTTTCCCTTTGGGGTCGACCTGCTTGAGGAAGGTTTCATTGGCCTCTCTGGTCACCTGTTTCACCTCCGCGATCTTCCAAGCACTTTTTGGTTGAGTCTCCCCCTAGGGGTCTCTCTTGCTCTGTGTCTTCTTCGGTCTTTTCACCTCTGCTTGTTTTGGGTGGTTCGCGTCTGGAGTTCTTTCTCCACGTTTTTCCATTCCTTCTTGGTGCTTAGTATGGCCTTTGTAATTTCTTCCCTCCGTTCTATGGTTTCCCCTAATGATGCTTTCTTTATTGAGTTCCCCCGACTGTTGGCTTTTCTTGGGAATCATTGATCTCCTGTATAGGTGTCCTTTTAGGTTCTGTCGCATTGATTTGGATCGTGTGTTCTTGGGAAACATGCCATCATCCCTGCACTGCTCCCCTGTTTTGCACATTGTATGCCAATCATTTCCTCCCCTCATACCTGTGTATAGGTGATGTGTACTCAAAATTTTCCATGTCCAACCATTTTGTTATGTGTACTTTTCCTCCTGCTGGATCTCCCTCCTTTTCTCCCACGAGCAGTCCCTATACTCCTTTCTAGTGATAGGGCCGCTGTATAGTATCTCCTTTTGTGGTGTAACTTGGGTCTGTGTTGGAGTTCACATTGGCGTGTTGGCCTTTCAGGTTCTGATGGGGTCCTACGTGTCTTTCGAGTACGTCTGCGTCTCCAATCTCGTTGTGGTCATCCGTACTTCGGCTGCCATCATAGTCCTTTATCACTATTTGAGTGCAATCAGTTTGGAACCGACCACTTGGTATGTTGCTCCATATTGTGTCCAATTCTGGTCCTACTCCTTATGCACCTTCGTTAGTTATTCTATCTATTAGGCCATTAGTTGATCTTCGTACCCAGTGCAACTCTACTGCAATCCCCGACTGCATGTGCTCCTAAATTCTTTGTAGGGACTGTGCCAAGCGCCAGTGTTTTTGGATTTTGCCCATTCTGGTAGCACTTTGGAGCTTCTTTACTATGTTGATTACTAGCATTGAATCTCCTTCCACTATAGTATTGGTTATTGCTTCCCGGTGTAGAATCTCAAGGCCAGTCTCCAGGGCTCCAAACTCTGCTGCATTATTAATTGAGTTCCCCAAACTCCTAGTATACAATCGAATGATATTTCGTTGATTATCCCTAATAACTCCTTCCAAACCTGTCTGACCTGGGTTACCTTTTGATGCCCCGTTGAAATTCATCTTGAGAGAGCCCTCTGGTGGTGGTTTCTAGTTGCGCTCACCTATTTGGAGTTGTGTTGGCCGTCTTACTTGAAAGGGGTTGTGTTCGTCCTTTAGTCGGAAGGCCTCAAGAATTCTGAGATCCTGGGTTGTGAGTTGCGCACTGCTCAGTTGGCAGTTTGGGCTCTGTACTGTTTCTCTTGTCATGGACATGATGGCTTCCTTGATCTTTTCTACCGTCCATCTTTGGTTCTTGAAAATGAGTTGGTTCCTTTCCTTCCATATTGCCCAAATAATCATTCCGGGAATGAGGATCCAGCTGAGATTCACCACTTCATTGTCACTGTAGTTCTCTTTCTAGGTATTGACAGTTGCAGATATATTCCCTCTGATCCTATTAGATTGTCGGAAGATGCTTGCCACCCAGTCCCAGACTTCTGTTGTGAGGGTACATTCATCCAGGGGATGGTTCGTTGTTTCCTCTTTTCCTTCACATAGGGGACATCTAGAAGTTCCTATGAAACCGCGCTTCCTGAGGTTTTCCCATGTTAAGATTCGATTGTGGAGTATTAACCACTGGAAGATTTTTATTTTTGGCCATTGTGGGCTATTCCAGATCTTAACCCATTGTTGCACCAGGTTTTCTTGGTGCTGGATCATAATGTAGTGGCATACTTCTTTGAGGTTGAATTCCCCATCGTCCTTGTGCCCCCAGCGCAGTTGGTCCTCTCCTTCCACAACTTTTATTTTTCGTTTCCCCAGTTCCTCCTCCACTTCTTGTATTGTTTCTGCAGTTTGGTCTCTATTCTGTGGGGTAAGAGTGTTTCAGATTCTCCATTTGTTGCAATCAGTTTCTTGCTTCCAGTACTGGTAAAATCTGGTTTTGCCTTACGCAAGCATCTCCTGTTGGATTTCCTCCCTTCCAGGTCTTTCCAGTCTAGGTTCCTATTTCCAGGCGTCCTCCTAGAATCTTGTGGTTCTACCATTTCTGACCTCCCAAAAGTTGTGTGCTTGAATCCAAGCCTTGTTATGCCATGCTAGGTTCCAGATAGAAGACCCTGCCTTGGTGCCTTTGAAGTGGATTTTGTCTTGATCGCTTATGTTTGGAGCATATTTTTCCTTCCATATGTTTACCCATGGTGTCGTGGTTTCTTTGACCCAACGCCACCAAAGTTTCGCCCCATAGGCGTCATTGGTCATTTGTGGGTCATGTAGCCCCAACCCTCCATTGTTTTTTGGTTTACATATCTTCTCCCAAGCCACCAATGCCCATTTTTTATTTATTTCCGCTCCTTGCCAAAGGAAATCTCTTTGTATTGTCCTTTTTTTTGTAGTATCCCCTTGGGGGTTGGGAATACTGACATCATAAAGGTTGGAATAGCTTGCAACATTGACTTGGTTAAGATGAGTCTTCCAGCTAGGTTGAGGAATCTATAAGTCTAGTTTTTTACTCGGTCTTGTAGCCTGTTTATTACTCCTTCCCAAGTGGACATTTTGTAAGCTTTATCTGTCAGTGGGATCCCTAGGTATTTGGTTGGAAGTTTTTTACGTTCAAAGCCTAGAATGTTGGCCAGTTTTCTTTGGATGGCAGGGTTGATATTAAAGAAAAAGATCATAGATTTTGACTGGTTTATCTTTGCTCCCAAGGCTTCCCCAAACTCATCTAGGATTCATTTGTAAGCTTTCACTTCCTTGACCGTGGGTATGCCATGAAGTGTGGTGTCATCCACAAATTGTTGGTGTGTGGAGGTAGGGCATGTCGCAAAGGGTTTGCTCCCAGTTATTTTCCCTGTTGCAGTTGTGCGCTTTATGCTTCGGCTGAGACCTTCCATCATTAGAATGAAAAGGAAAGGGGACAGAGGGTCTCCTTGTCTAATGCCTCTAGTGGGCCAAAATAGTTTGGCAGGGGCTCCATTGACCAGGATCGTGTAGCTTGTAATTGAAACTAGGCTAACTATCCAGTTGATCCAGTGATGGGTGAACCCGACGACTTCCAGGGTCTTGACCATATAATGCCATCTAATTTTGTCATAAGCTTTAGCTAGGTCTAGTTGTATTATAATTCCACCTTGTTTCTGCAACTTTAGGGTGTGGATGAATTCGTGGGCATGGATGATATTGTCCATTATTTGTCTTCCTTCCACAAAACCAGCCTGTTCTTGTGAAACGAGTGTGGGTAGGAGGGGTTTCAGTCTGTTTTCTATGACTTTGGAGATTAACTTGTACACCACATTGCATAGTGCTATCGATCAGTATCTGTCCGGGGTTTTGGCTTCATTTTCTTTTGGGATGAGTGTAATCATTGTGGCATTTAGTGCTTTGAGAATAGAGGCTGACCTCCTAGAGTCTTCCACTACTCTATACACATCATGTTTGACAACTTCCCAGTAGGCTTTGAAGAATTCCATCGTGAATCCATCTGGGCCTGGGGATTTCCTATTGGGCATTTCCTGGAGTGCTTGGTCGATTTCCTCCTCCACTATGGGTTTGTTCAAATTGTTATTTTGTTCCTCAGTAACCAGTTGCAGGATATGCTGTATTATCCTTTGTATGGTTGTTGTTTTGTCTTGATTGGATTACTAGGCTGTCCCTTGGAAGTCGTTTACCAGAGCTGTTTCTATGTATTTATGTGATTCTCTCTCTATTCCATCCTGATCCCTAATCTTTAGGATTTCGTTGTGGGCTCTTCTGGCCATCGTTGTTCTATGAAAAAACTTGGTGTTTTGTTTCCCTTCCTTTAGCCATCTGATTCCGGACTTTCGTCGCCAGAGGGTTTCTTCTTGCTGGCATTGTTGCTCCCATTCCTGTGTCAACTAGAGTTATTCATTTTTTCGTTCCTCCGTGTAGCCCTCCCGGATACAGGTTTCCTGGAGTATTTTCATTTTTCCTTCTATGTTGTTCTTTTCTTGGTTTATATTCCTGAAGGTGTCCTTGTTCCACTCCTTGAGCCTATGTTTGATGTGTTTGAGTTTTTTATAGAGTTTGAACATCATTGTCCCTTTCTGTGGTTGCTCTTCCCTCCACCATTGTTTTATTCTTTCTTGGAAGATCAGGTGTTCCAGCCAGAATTTCTCAAATCTGAAAGGCTTGTTTTTTGGTGTGGTTTGGAATCCTGCTTCTAGTTGTACTGGCTAGTGATATAATCCTCCCCAAGGTAGGATATTGCATTCTAAGGTCAGCCCTTGTATTATGATTGACTCTGACACCAAGAATCTTTCAAGTCTTGTTGCTACCTGATGTTGATTCATCCATTTATTATTCCAGTTGAACTAGCCGTTACTTGTTTGCAAATCTAGCGTCTCTGTTGTGTCGATGAAGTTTGAAAAATCCTCCGCATCTCTATCCAATCGTCTTATCCCTCCTCTTTTCTTCGCAAGTGACATGATGATGTTGAAGTCACCTGCTAGGATCCAATGGAGGTTGTTTGATCTAGTTTTAAGCTCTTCTAGGTCTCTGATCATTCCTTTCCTTTCCTCTGACGCCTAGGGTCCATACACTTTAGTGCATATAAGCTCCTCTGTGTTCCCAATGATTTGCATGCGTACCGTAAGAGTATGCCTGGTTTCTTTAGCTACTATTAGGATGAGTACTTGAGGGTTCCATAGGGTCAGGATTCCCCCTGCCATTTGTTGGCCTCTTGTGGCCATCATTTTGTACTTGCGCCAGTGTTGTTGACTAATGGTTTCCATTCTGTTTGTATTACACTTTGTTTCTTGAATAAAACAGAGGTCTGGTTGTTCCTACTTTAGTTTATTTCTAAGGATTCGTTGTTTTCTTGGGTTGTTTAGACCTCTTATATTCCAGTTTATGACCTTCATTTTAAACATGCATGGGGGAGTTATGGAAGAGTTTCTTGATCTTAGTCGAGTTTATCGATAGTGCTCCAAGCTCCTACAGGGCTACACTATTTGATTTCCTTCCTTTTTTCCTCTACATCTGCTTGTGTGCTAGCTGTGGTTGTCCCTCGCCTGCTTTAACTCCTAGGTGTCCAGTCTCCCTGTAAGTATGCTTTTGGCCACGAGCTTTGGCTTCCTCCCTATGTAGGAACAGGTACTGGATGCAGTCTAGTTGTTCTTTTGGTACATTCTCTACACCCTGTTTTTTCCATTGTTCCAGTATATTTGTAAGATCTATCCCTTCCCTTTCCACAAGGTCTCTGAGATCAGGATCTTCTGTTCCTATTTCTCTTGGGGTCATTTTCGCATCTCCATCGGCCTCTTGCATGGGGTTGTTTTCGTCTCTGATTTCACCCTCCATTGGGGTTGCACAACTTCCTTATCCCTTCTAAGTACTTGGTCGATCGTTGGGCTCATTTATCTTTTGTTCTCTAACTTCTTGAACTATTGCCTTATCTTGATCACATTTTTCTTCTTTGGTAGATCTGTCCTGTCCTTCCATTTTGTTCCGGGCCTCTGGGTTGATCCCTACTACGGCTTTTCCCTGCTTCTTGTTTTCTCTACTCCTCAGGTTTGGTTTTACAAAACCTTCCTCATCTGGTTGTTGTTTGGGGTTTTTTGTTTCTTGCTTTTTATTAAGAGGGAATTCCTTGATCAGGTGACCATGTTCATTACATCTTCTGCATCTGAAAGGGATCTATTCATAGTCAATATTTTGGATCCATTCCTCTTCTCTGAATTCGAGGTTGATGGCTTCTGGAAGTGCTCCCGACAAATCCATCTCTATACATATTATTGCGTAGGATGTATATCTCCCTCTCAGGGTGGCGTCTGTTGTCTTTATATATTTCCCTAGTTTGTTGCCTATAGCTTCAAAAGTTGAGGGTATCCAGTAGTCTAAGGGTAAGGAGTAGAGTCTCAGCTAGATCGGTACCTTTTTGAAGGTTTCTTTTTCAGGGGAGAAATTTTCCTTCCATGGTTGCATGTAGAGTCTTGTTGATGCGTGGAAGTATGGCCCTCCTTCAAAGATTCTATCCCTATCCTCCAGGTTTATGAAAACGGCTGTGAAAAATCCTTTCGAGCCCATATGAAGTTCCACTTCCCCATTCAGCTTCCAGTGGTATTTAATCTAGTTGCGCAACATTCTCTCTGTTGGCCATAGTCCCACAAATTTGCATATTAGTGCATGCACTTTCATCTTATCTCTGTAAAGTTGTGTTTACGGATCTACCAGTACCACCTTTGGTATCATTGTTGTTTTGGGTTTGCATGGGTTGTGCCCTTCCATTGGGTTGGTCTTCTGTGTGTCTGGCATTTCGTTCTGGGTTCCTTTGGCTTCCTCTTCCAAGCTCTCGTGTGTGCCCTGATTCCTGTCCGGACCTTTCCCTGGGTCTGATCCCGAGGTGCCTGTCATTGGTGTTTTGAAAAATACGCCCCTGGGCCCCTTTCCTTTGTCTACCACTACCTGTTTGTATGAGGGGGTTCCTTTAANCCCCCTCTCTGGTGCTCATGTCGTAATCTGCTATGACTGCTATTGTCTAAACCCTAGCCTGCTATGGCCTCCTTGCCACAGTCAACTCCTTCCCTCGTTCTAAGAAACTTACGAGGATTTGAGGTATTGTTTTCATGTCGTTGGAGGTTGATGTTTAGTATTTTTTCTTGTACCATGTAAATTTTGTAACTTAAATATATTTTGTGTTTCCATTTATTTTATAAATCTACTTTGTGTCTCTGTTGTTCAACCATATTTTAATTTGAAAATAAAATTTCATGCATATATTGTGAAATCTATAGGTTATTATATCCTATCAATTGTAGCATAGGGGTAATATTTGACATGGCTCCATAAAAAATGAAAAGCATCCCTGATGATTGAACAATTTAAAATTTTGGAGCTAGAACCAGTCACAATAGTGGCTAGTGCATGGCATGTTGTTGTTGTGATATTCATTAAATAGAGGTAGGAATGGATTGTGTGGATTAATATGAAAAACTCTATATTTTGGAGTTCTGATAAGTTTTCCTTCTAGATAGATTCAAGAAAACTTAATGCATATGAAGTTGAAGAAAAATGGAGGCTTGGGATAGATATCCTTTCCTATCAAAGTGAGGGAAAACCTATAGCATGTTGATATTGATCTAAAGTGAATCATTTGGTCTTATGTTGATTGTTTCTCCAAATTCAGTTGAACCACATTGTTTTGTTCATTTTTAATCTAACATGTGTAACATATATACATTTTTTTTTACCTTTATAAGTATATAATACTAATTAAAAAAAAATTGAATTTTATTTTTTTCTTTTAAAACTACTTTGGGATTCCTTTTAGTTTCCTACCATAATTCTAATTCTAATTCTATGTTCAAATGAATGATGTTTATTTTTCAACCCTCCTTTTTAATTTGCATTTTATGTGTGCTCATATAATTCACTAAAATGCATAAATATTACTCATTTATTGTGCTTACATTAATTACTTATTACTTAATTGGTTAGCATGCTTATGTAGTTTTGTATAGTCCAAAAATGTTTCTATTTTACTTGTCCAACCACCCTTTTGAGTCTTACTTCCTCCATTCTTACATGTTTACTTGTGATCTTCTTTACGTATTCTCTTGCAACCTATCGTATGCATATTGTTTTGAGCCATATACATGAGTCAATATGTTTGAATATATGAATCTTTCAACATATAGGTTGTGGTCGTAATACTAATTTGAACGGTTAGCTACCGGGATTGTGCTTTATGATTTCAACATATAGGTTGTGGTCGTAATACTAATTTGAACGGTTAGCTACCGGGATTGTGCTTTATGATTAAATTGATGAGATCTAAATTTGGTTATAGTATTGGTTTTAATAATTAAATTTAAAATTTATTATTTTTGGGTTAAAATGAATGTTTTTTTTTTTAAGAGGGTAAGATTAGAATATTCAGCTTATACATAAATCAAATAAAATTTTACAATTATATTATAAAAAGAAGGTGTTAACAATGTTTTACAAGATTATATGAAAAAAAAGTGTTAAAAATGTTTTACAAAATTATATTAAAAAACAAAGTGTGAATGATATTGATACAATATGATGTAAGATTATAGTGTATATTTACTCAACTTTACAAGTTTGTTTCAGCCTTTTTGTTTTATAACTAGAATTTTTTTATTTAACTTAAGAGTAGTGAGACAAATAATCCCTTTTAATTTATCTTAAGAGTAACGTTAAAGATAATTATTTAATAGGAGTAACAATAATAAGATTATGATTACCGTAATTTTATGGAACTTGACCAACCGACTAGGCCTATTGTTTGGAAAGATGTGTCTCAACCATAAAATCAAAATAATATTGTTAGTGTTCCATTCAACCTTAATCTTAATATATGAAAAAACATAACAAAATGATAGAGTACCAGGAAGAAATGAATCATTTCTACCTAAAAGACAATAAAAATTATGTCCTTAGGTAAACTTATTGAGCCCTATGATCGCAATGTCTTATACCTCTTCTAATGAGAGTGCATTTCAATATAAATGATAAGAAAACAAGAATGGTTTATTGAGTAGATCACTTGACTAAATATCACTACAAAGACAAACTTGATAGAAGATATTTTTTCCTAAATTTTCCATGAAATCATAGATTTAATGGATGAAGACTTATAACTTAAGGGGGATTAACTTTCTAGATCTACAAAACAATATCTATATACATAAAACCGTTTCTCAACAAATGAGAAACCATGTTGTATACTCAAAAGACATGTGGAAGTAGTATTGCACCAAGCCATTCAACCAAAGGATATCTCACTATAGTGGCATATCCTTAAGTTGGGATGCCAATGGACATGTTTGCTTATTTTTGGGTTATTTTTATGATTTGTGGGCTTACAAGATTTTTTTCCTATCTAAGTAGTGGGGATAGAAATAAATCAGTGTATTAAGATAACAAAAAAAATGGAAACCTACCATATATAATAAAAATAGGGTTTTTTAAATTGGATAGATGTATTGGGAGGGAGGTTCAACAAAAGAATTTTGGAAGGTACTTTCTAATACCTAGTGAAATTAGGGGTATTATCTAATATCCCATGAACGAATATGATATGTCATAGGTTCATTGAAAGAATCCCACATGCTCTCTCTCTCTCTCTCTCTCTCTCTCTCTCTCTCTCTCTCTCTCTCTCTCTCTCTATGTCTCCCTATGTCTCTATCTCTCTATCCCACAATTTTCCTCCGTCTCCTTCGCTCTCTCTCTCTCTTTATCTCTTTGTGTGTGTGTTTCCATCTACCCCTTCTGATGCAGGAGCATTGCTCACTCATCAAGCAAGCCAACACATTGAGAGGAAACAACTGGACAACACCAGCATGCATTTTGAAATACTTTGGAAGTATTGCGTCATCCTTTAATTGAAGTCATTTATAAAGAAGCGCACTTGTATTGTAAAGGGGACCTTGAGCCTTTTAAGCTCTCGTCCTTAGTAGGTAGGAAGGCATTTAATAGATTTAATGCAGATAGATAGATGTTTAAAGTCTAGATTAGACAGTTTCGATTTCGAGAGGGAAAACAGATATAGACACCCTCCTTTGTACATTGTAAGATTATTATTCAGAATTATTCATTCAGGAGCAAGAAGAGAGAGCAAGTAGAGAAATTGTGAAGAACACCCATGTACAGATGTTTTTGAATTAATAGAAGAGAGTCTTTGATTCAATTTCATGGCTGGTGTTGTTTTCCTGTGTATGATGCTTATGTGTTCATGAATCTTTGTTTTCTGGTCATGCAATTGCTTTGAATATGATGTGCATGTGATTTCAGGGTTTTTAATTGAAGTCTTAGAGAGAAGAGAATAAGTTTCAATTGTTTCTCTGTTTAAGCCGGGAGATTCCTGCATAGAGTGTAGTTGAATTCATCCACATAGAGTGCATTGATGAGGCTCAACAGTTAAACCCTTATTCTCATTCACCCAGAAGATGGTTTGGGTTGGTAGAGTCGTGCAGGAGAAGTGCATGTTGAACTTGAAGGCTCGGTGGCTAATCTGAGCAGAAGAAGGCAGAGATTGCTATTGCTAGAAGTGTACAGAGTCTGGAAGATTCAACACTTTGAACGTTGTTGAAGGTTAAGCACGAGAAGTGTGTGCAAAATCTTTGAAGGAGTCAGAGTTGAAAAGCTCAGGAGGGATAGTTCCTTCGTGATACTGTGGAGACGGACCGAGGAGAAGGTTCGAACAGGAAGGAGCTCTAGCGCGGAAGAATTCCTCAAGGAGGAGGAATCGACGACCAGGATTCGTAGGGAAGATTCGTGAAAACCCCCCGACCGTCAGATCTTGGTGAAGTTGCGAGGGGTTTAGCCTTAGGCACAAGAGGAGCCCAAGAGCCATCGGAGTTTTGTCCATCGGCATTTCGGGGTTTTCGCGTGCAAAGAAAATGCTGCAGCAGAAATCGCGATCTCGCGATATCCGATAACCCGACAAGGAAGGGTGATGTGGAGGAGGACACCCGCACGTGTATCGGAGATCGGGGTTCGGAGATTTGTGGTGCAGTGAACCGTGGCATCGCATGGGCCGATTTCTCGATAGGGAAATCCCCGACAAGAACGGAGAGCATTGACGTTCTGACCCATCGGGTTTCGGGGTTTTGCGTAGCATGAGAACCGTGCTCACAAGTTTTGCGATAGCGTGAAACCCGATTTCCCGAGAAGGCTGTCGGGAGATCAATCGAGTATCCTGTGGGTGACAAAAGGTTTCGATACGGGATCTGAAGGGCATTGTAGCTCTTCGGGCCTGAGAAGAAGAAGGTCCTGGTGGGAGCAGACGTGCCTGGGGTGGCGCGTTTAGCATCAAGTGGTATCAGAGCGAAAGAAGAGTTCTCTTTGTTTTCGGTAGCAGAGAGAAGAAATTTTCACCATGCCGCCGAGAAGAGGTAAACAATCACCCAATCCAGAGGGGGAAAGAGAAATGTCTAGAGA
>ML798531.1:246935-265941 GCA_009831015.1 Picea engelmannii | reverse complement strand
AAAGTTTATCAATGTTTGAATTAATAATAATTTAATAATTTCAAAACAATCAAACATAACCCTAATTAAATAATAAAGAAAGTTTTTACCTAATAACATAAACCCTAATTAAATCGAAAATAACTTTTACCAATACAACCTTACCCGACACTTAACTTTCACACCAACTTTCCAGTATTAAAACAAATCTTTTCATTATCTTAACCCAGGCTCATTGTCCTGAAGATGGATCCTGATTTGGATCCGAAACGTCGACATTCTATTGACCTAACTGTGGATTTTCCGACCAATCATGAAAACTCCAACCACAGAAATATTTTTAATCTTTTTACTCCTGTCGTGACCCTCGACATGGTGTCCTTTCAGAGTGTGTTTCTTCCTTCCAGTGAAGACCTCTTGGAACCCATGACCGAGTTTTGTCCCTTGAAATGGTGTCCTTTCGGAGCATTGTCCTCTTGGAATCCATGATCAAGAAGAGAGTCAAGGATAGTTTTTGCGTCTCTAAGGCAAAATTGTTAAAAAATGAAACAGAGGTCTTCGAGCATGATTTCTTGATTTCAAGCTCATTAAAAAATGAAATCTGTTATGAGGATAGTTTTGCATCTCTGTGGCGACCTCATTAAAAAATTGAAACAATGGTATTGGGATTATACCTAGAGTCACGAGCATAGTTATTCTCATATGTCAAGCTCGTTAAAAAATGAAACAACTTCCCCCTCTTCGTTTGGGTCAGGTCCTACGTATAGTATTTGAAGCTTCATTTCATTCTCCTTTGTAGTTGGATGAAACGAAGCTTGAGGGGAAATGCTTTCAGCCTCTAGACTTCATGCTGAATTTAGAGCCACTAGTTTCTTAAGTTGGGGACTAAGTACCAACCATCCCTGTGTTATGTGTTGGGAAGTCCAAGCATAGTTTCCTCTGGTTCGAGCTTGTGTAAAAATGAAACCACCTACCTCAAGCATAGTTTTCTGCTAGTTCAATCTTGTGTAAAGATGAAACCAGGTCCAAGCATAGTTTTGTTTAGTTTTAAGCTTGTGAAAAAATAAAATCTATCCCAAGCATAGTTTTGTTTTGTTTTAAAGATTGCGTAAAAATGAAAACAATCCTGAGCTTAGTCTTTGTTCTTTCTCATGCTGGAAAATACGTGAGAGTGCAACTGAGTATACTTTTATCACTTTTTCAGACTCATAAGGTTATACAAAAAAGGAACCCACTGGAGTTCCCTTTAAGCTCTTTTAAGACTCTCTAAACATGAAAAGATTGTCGAGCGATCTTGTTCTTTTCATGCTCGTAAAAGTATTTGAAGAAAACATTTGGTGAGCAATAGTTTATCACCTTTTTGGTCTCATCCAACTAATTTATGAAAAAGGAACTAGGAGAGTTCTCTTTAAGTGTTTTTCAGACTCTCAAAACATGAAAAACCCTTGAGTTTTCTTTCTTTGGACTCATAAAACAAACATTGAAAGGCCCATGTGGGACCGAACCACTCCTTCCTAGGGTTCATTAAACATAATCTGAGGGACTCATCCGAAGGATGAACTTACATTACAAGCATATGTTATCCTCCTCAAGCTTGCGTAAAAATAAAGAGGTACTTGCCAGAAATGGTGGGGGGGAAATTGGGAAAGAAATATGTTATTCCATGAAGAGTCGCTTTTGAACATGACACCCTTTCACTTGCCTTGTGTCTAGGTTGGAAAATTCACTTGTCTCCTGATCATACTCCTATAATATTACAAATTGGTCTATGATCCTTGTTGTTGAGTTAGTATTTCCAAGACAGTTGTCATGTTGCCAATATGTTCAAAGAGAAATTCAACTCGGAAAGCCTTCTATTGCGCCAGCCATTTCTACAGTCTTTAAGCCTTCTGTTGCGTTGGTCATCCCTGAGTCAGTCCTTAATCACTTGTTACTCTAATCTACATCAAATCTTGTTACTTGTTTCATGTCATTGATGTGGGATACATTTAAGGCCCTCCTGTGATGAGTCTTTTCCTGTCGACTTCAAGTCATTATCCAGGAATTAGACTTAGAAACCAATTGGTACCTTGGAACTTCCATGCCTCAATGGCAGGTTTTCTCGCTTTTGACAATGGGTTTTCATAATTGACCTCTGATCGGGAGATTCCGCCGAGTGTTCGACTTCAAATCATTAATTCACATTTGTTGGATTTTACCAGAGTACCTTGGGAGTCATTGACATTAATGGTGATTTCCCTCACACTTGTTAACGTTATACAATAATGACCGGCAATCAAGTGGTTTATACCATGTTCGACTTCAACACATGTATTCACATGGTTAGATTCGTACTATAGAGTGGTGGAGATGAAGACCCTGGATTTTTTCTGACAGATTCAGGTTGTGTTGGAGTATATTCAATTTGTACTGTTGCATAGATCCGCATTGTATGTCTTGTGGCTATTTTCAAATTTGATTCTTTAACACATAGATCCACAGTGTTTTTTGGTGGCTATGTTTAGATTTGAGTCATATTGGCATGGATCCACAGTGTATATTTGGTGGCCATGACCTGTCTTACTTGACATGGATCTTTGCATGTCAACATTTATGTTCTGAGTCATTTGTATTCTGAGTATGCAAATGCCTACCTCAGTGATGATATGTTATTGTACTATATTTCCTTGTTTGTTGGCAGGTTTCTGACGGACTGTTCCTTATTCCCTACACACACTCGACAAAGTATTTCAACTATCACTCTGTTCTAACTTCATACTTTGGGGAGCTCTCTGTTACACATTATTTTCATCATCCCTATGACCATTAATGATGTAAACCTATCTGTTTCTTTTAGAGGGGTCAGTGGCTTGTTGACAGGTGAAATTGACCGCTCGTCAACTGGAGGAGTGAATCCGGTCGGGGGTTGTCTAAATAACCGAATCCATTTGGATTAATCCACTCCGACAAGTTTAGTGGCTCCGTTGGCCGATCTAAGTCCTAGGAAAGTAAAAAAGCTAAGCTAAAGAAACTAATCTAAGTGAAAAAACAGCTACTGCAACCTATATACAAGTCTAATATATATATATATATATATATATATATATATATATATATATATATATATATATATATATATATATATATATATATATATATATATATATATATATATATATATATATATATATAGTTTGCTAACTAATATTATAAAACAATAATCCTACTTATTAAATGTTCAGTAATCGATATAATTAAATCTCCATTGTATATACAGTATTTACAAAATACAAATTTTGATCGAAATCTGCAAAATCGTATGTGAATTGTCTTATGACAACGAAGCTATTATTTTTTGATTTTTATAACTTTTATGAAAAAGAAATAAAATGGCAGCTATCTAAGCTAAGCAATAAAATAAAAATCCTAGCTATAAATCTAAACTATAGAAATGAACAGTGAGACGTGTTCAGATTACAAGAAATTTATATATTAACTAAACTAATTAAATAGCACTAATAGAATGACTTGTAGTAGCGTTTCCTATTTGTCCTGTGCACAGTACTCGATTTAGTTGTTTGATGGGGGGAAACCCACACCAGATTTTCCAAAAGCTTCTCGTAAACAGGAAGCAGTGACGCTTGAATACGAATGACAGAACAAACAAGACATATAGCAACAACAATTTATAATTCAACAAATAATCACATTAGGATAAATCTGAGTATGAAAATTTGTGTATTACTATTTATTGAATGAAGAAGATCAACCTTCTAATCATCAAATGTAAACAAATTTATTGTTGTGTATAAAATGGGAGACATCAAATATGGACACTATTTAAATCAAATCACATCAACCTGTAACAAATTATGATATCTAAAGTAGTCAATAATTTGATTACAAATTGAAATGCACAAAACTTGAAATAAAAGTATGATATATTGAAAGCTAAAGCCGTACAAACATCCACTTTCATTCCATTCTAAATCATCAATCCATAGTCTCTGCCTCCAAGAAACGATGGTTTCTTTACAAAAAGTAATAGGTATATAAAGGCCACAGGATGAAACATTCCTTGTGGAAATTATCAAAACTGTTTGCAAAAATTATGGGAACAATCTCCCAAATTCCTATTTCTAACTAAGACTAACAGCCTAATCCAAAACTATGTAAAAAAAGACATGTTCAAAGATGCCACCATCGATCCAATTTCCTTTAAAATTCATGTGTTCCTGTAGATACACAAAAATACATGATTTCAGATTGTGTTCAGTTGTAAAATCAACAAAAAATGAAATTTTATGACTAGCTACAGAATCTCACGATTTTGTAGCTAGTTATTATTTACAAACATAATCATATTGTATCAATTCAATCATAACAGAAATATATGTGATTTATCAAACAAATCCTTTATACTAATTCAAAGCAAACAAAATCATTTTGAAATCACTTTTGAAACACCATACCTCGGTTTCAAGGATACGATTCGATCAGGCTATTTTTGAATTAACAATGGCAGTGGTTGCCTCTACATTTTTAAAAACCACAGAGCCTGTAGTCTTCTGCCTTTTATCATTAGCTAGCAATCTGTCATTTTCTTTGGTTAACACACTCACTTGGTCCTCCAAGGACTTTATTCGGGATTGGAGCAATGGGACATCTGAATAATATCGGTCGAGCCACGACTTGCATTCATTGCACTGTGGTTGATCAAGCCGTGTAATCACAAGTGAGGAATCTCTTAAATTACCAGCAGTTCCACTGTCGAGCTTGATCCTGGGGAAGTTGGGGTCATCTCTAAGGCACAATGGGAGGTTCGACACGTAGTCATAGGGCTTGACTGAACAGAGGCTATGTGAGTATGGATAAAATTGGTTTATGGTCTGTGTTTTGTTTAGGTTTATGGGGAGCACACCTTGATACCCAGCACGTATCCTTCTTACCCTTGCCATTGACATCATTATTATTACCCTTACCCTTTTTCTTTGTAGACCTCTTGACAGGCTTAGCATTGTCTTTTAGGCATGATTCAAGTAGGGTGTCGGGTAGGTTATCGTTCGGGTAAGTTGAGGGTTCAACAGAGGGTAAGAGTGTAGGAGGGGGTACAACATGCCCGACAAGGGTTTATGTGACCACGATTTTGTCAACTTGACCAATTTCAGGACTGGAAAATCCATTCCTCAACAAGAAAGCTTCCCAACAGTTTCTACTCAACCTCAAATGATGGACTATAACAATTTTAATTAAACAGTGGTGGAAGAGGCTGGAGTCGGATTTCTCCCTCATGTAACGTTTAGCCATTTTATACAAACTCTACAGGAGGAAATGAGGCATATTTAAAGGAAAATCTATGAAACTCATGAGCAGTCGGAGGTGGTATAGAAAAAATAAACCATATCTACCTTCACATGTAATGAATTTCTTAATAATGGCCAACAAATCATGCCACCTAGACTTAAGTGTTGTGACTGGCATACCTTTTTCACAACTGTTGATTTTCCTCGAGGTAAACAGGAGCGGCCATGGCACTTCATCCACCTTCGAATTTTTAAACCATTTTTTCCCTTTGGCTGGCAGACCAATGGCTGAGCTAAGGAAATCCTCATTTAATTCGAGTTGGATGTCCCCAATCTTGGCCCTGCATCCATCGAATGTAAGGGAAAATTGTTGAGCGACTGCGAGGTTGAAACCCTTGAATTTTTCAATGAAAACTAACCAACCATTCCTCTCCAAGTCCTCTTGGGCGTTATCAAATAACAACAATGTTTGGATGCTATTGGGTTCGATTCGCACTACAGGAGCCATAGAATATAGCACACGGTCAACAGGGTAATCGGTGAGGGGGTTTGACAGGGTATACATAGAACCATTTTCCCGTAGGTTTTCCCAAAACAAACAAAGGCAGCCCGCAATGCACGACATAGCATTAATGCTTATGCGTGCGAGGGTGGTGGAGTAAATCAAAACCATAAAAAACTATCATGTTGGCATGTACAATTGATGGTGCCTTGGTAAAAGTTTCATTCAAATCACAATCCAAAGCATTGTAAACCAAATGTCAAATGGATTACCACATAATCATTGAAAACCATAAAATACATAACCAACACTTGATCTGAATGTTTAAATAAACAATGGCATTTGTATGATTTAAAAGAAACGAATATGTTGAGCATTACACCAACGATTTGAGCCTAAAATTAATGTGTTCAATAAAAGCATTGCACCAAGGATTTGATCAAAGACACCAAAATATCATATAACCATTGCATCAACGAACTTATAAATCGAAACCATATTAACAAAAGTCAAATGCAAAGTGAATGGTGAGTTGGTGTTTTGGTAAATGTGTGAGCAGTGGTGAGTTGGAGGTAAAAAGAGTTATGACCACATAAACAAATAGGTTCATAACAATCCAAAATATCATCCTAATTCCATCAACATGAATCCCAACTGTAGGTTTTCACACTTGTAGTCGTGAAAATGAAAACAAGAAATAGATATGTGAAAGAGAAAGATAATAGTGTCGTTTTATTTAAAAAAATTGTGATAAGTAATGTGGGTTCAAAACCCTTGTGTAGGTAGCTTGTAAGGAAAAGATAGAAATGATAATGGCTCCCAACATGGCCTGAGTTCCCGAAGAAAGAAGAGAGAAGAACTTTTCCTGAGAAAATAAATTTCATTCTCTTTTGTAAAAACCCTATTAAAGAGGATGTTCGCAGGTTTCTATATAGGCAGGGTGCAAGAATGCCTGATTCTTGTAGGCTGCATCATAGCTGGGTTGCGAGAGGTTCGCAAGTTGATCTATAAGTGGGGTGCGAGAATGCTCATACATGGGAAAAATGAGTATATTCTCAATGATTCTAGAAGAACAAACTTCCATGGTGAAGTGGCATCCAAATGGTTTGGATCTAACTCGCTTTCATGATTTGGTGGGATCATCCTAACCTCCTCACCTTATCCTCTTCAGCTTATAAAAGGAGAGGAGATCTCATGGAGAAAGTTAGCTTTGGATTTTGGAGATTTGAAGATTTTTGGATTAGCTTGGATTGGATTGAGCTTTGGAGATTGTTAGCTTGGCTAGATGAGCCACTTTGTCAAGATAGATTTTGAATATTATTAGATCGATGCTCTCAGAATTCTTGGAGTGGAAGTGTGTGGGGAACGACGGACAGTTGGAAGGGACCTTACAACATCAAGGCCATGGTTGTAATCTCTCTTTCACATTTAATATGATACAGTAATATGATTCTTTCCTATAAATCTTATTGTGTTTTATTGTATGATTCCTTGATCACATACATAGGTTTATATTGAGTTTATGCTATTATTATCACTTTGGTTGGTTGCGTTATTTTGTAGGTTCATCATTGTATGAGAGTTGGAACGGAGCTAGGATGGTGATGGCGAGAGGAAGCAGTGTTTAAACGATATGTCACATATCCCTCTTCAATTAGTAAATTCAATATCTAAAACTTAAGGAAAGCATCATGTTCTGGTGTGTTTTGTTCTAGATCTAGGTGGATCTAGAAAGATCAGTTAGTGTCTGCACCTACCGATTTATCCAATAACAACCACCATTCTTCCAATGGTATCCATTGCACCCACAAGTAGGTTTCCAAACATTTTTTGACCACTTATGTTTGGTTGTCTATTTGGGGGTGATATGTTGTGCCCATGGTCAGTTGTGTTCCCTTTAATTTAAACAACTCTTTCCAAAAGGTGCTGGTGAAATTTAGGTCACGATCATACACAATGGAGGTGGGCATGTTGTTGGAGGGCTGACCCAGGTTCTACTTTAGGTTTCCAAGAAAACCATGCAAACCATCCACCTTTCTGAAAACTAGAAGGAAAGACTGTGCAAAGAGTGCACAATGCAGTCTCACCCAAGATGGATTATGGGTGATTGCAGGACCTAGATGTCTGCAGCCTTGGAAGGGAGACTTATGTGGGGATGGGAGACATTCTTTCTACCTTAAAAAACATCATATTCAACATTTTATTGCATCAACACATCATTATATCTTATATCTACCATTCAATAATCAGTTGTACTCATTTAGGGTTTATTCTGTAGTAATTCTCATGATTACTCTATTGTGTGCTTCATTTTACTACTAACTGTTGGTTGGTTATATTAGTTCTACCTTTAGCATGATTTGAACCAGGTTCAGGTCTACTAGGGATCCAACAAATCCTTTAAAACTATTGGCCCTCCTAGTAAATCAGAAGGCATTGCACCGCACAAATTTCATTGTGCAGTCTCACCCAAGATAGTCTTAATGGGTGACCGCAATACTCAAGTGCTTATAGTCCAGGGCTGAGTAGGGATCTGTGAATTGTACGTTGTGAATCCTATCTAATCATTAAAGGAATATATTGTAATTATCATTCATGCATGTAATGTGATTAGAAATCATTCTAACAAATACTCATAGATAGTAAAAGAGATACAAACATTCAATCACATAACAAAGGTTTTACCATGGTTCACCCCCTCCTAGGCTATGTCAACAAAGATTTGGCTCTCAAGCTCTTTTATTATGGTAGTTCCAAAACTACAACGCCGTGCGCTTTACAACTCATCCTCAATCGGGTCAAGATCTATGATGAGGCGGACTAGATCACACCAGGATCCTCGGCCTGTGATATAACCCTTCAGACCCTCTACATATCAACAACTTATAAGATTGGATCCAATTATAGTAGTGTTACAGACCAGTTACTTCTCCTCTTGCAAGTAACATTCCATGAAAACCAAAACCCCCCTAGACCTCCTAGGTATATATTTATATGTATTTTTGGCTCATTATCCATTACATTCTCTTACCAAAACCCTAACCTAGTTAGGTCTTCTTGCATGCTATCCTTGTGCACTTTCCTCCTCTACATGCACATTTTCCTTTCGTCCACTACTTTTCTTGCTAGATGTCTTTCTTTCCCATATTCTTGCATGTGTGCCTCACATGCCTTTCTGCCAACTATCTTTCCTTCATGTCGTGCATTTTCCCCAAAGTGGGCATGTGCCCAACATGCCCCCAACACTGACATCATGACTCATCCTGATTCACTGCCTGACTTATGCAACTGCCACTACTTCCTTCCTATGCCTCTTACTACCTGTTGCAGTGCATCATACATTTTGTTATCCACTGGCATTGTTGGTGAGCCTGACTGTTATTTTTGGCCATAACGGTGACAACCTGCTCCATGATAGGAGATTTTAATATCTCTTCTCCCTCAAACCCAATATGTTCAATGCTCCTCTTAGCTACGTCACTCTCCATGACCAGCTGCTCCACCTTTTCTTTTAGGGGCTCCAACAATGCATGTCTTATTGTCTTCTATGCGTGCAATGCTTTCTCTTCCAACTACAGAGTCTTCATTTCGGTGGAAGTCTTGATCTGCTCTGACAGTGACGTTTTTTTTGTCACTGCTTCACCTTCACCATTACTGAGTGGATTTTCTTTTCCTTCTCGTGTAGTTCCTAGAGGCTCCCATACTCTAGGAGGTGAGTCTACAGTTGTGCTCTCTTTTGTAAAAACTAAGTGACTGTCTGTATGCTTTGTTCAATGTCCTTCATGGGTGTTATTTCCTGCTATTCTCCCTACACTCTTACTTCTGGAGGAGTAGTGGGTGTGAAATGCTCCTCCACCTCTTTAATTTTCTTTTTATATTGATGGATAGTCTTCTCTATCCTTCACAACTTCTCTTCCAAAGACCCTGCCTCCTCATTTGTGTTCTCGGGAATTGCTTGAAACAACCCATGGATTTGATTCTCCATATTCTCCACTTTTTTTTGCGCTCTCTCTTTCCATTGTGCTTCAAGGTTGAGGAATTCCTTCAGCATGATATTTTCTTTCTGGCCTAGTTGTAGGTTTGTCACATCCGCTCTTGCTCTAGACTAAATCTCTTGCACAATGCTTACTTGAATTTTATATAGCACCTTTGTTGGAATATTGGTCAATTCCACATCCAATGTCTCGATGTCCCTTAGGGGTTTCTACATTGTTTCTCTATCAAGGAACATCATCTCTCGCATGATGATGAAATTGGCACTTTCCTGTGCTGCAAATTTCACTGTTTCGGGAACTGGAACTCCTTCCTTAGCCTGTATGGGTGTTTATTTTGGTGCCTGTGCTGCCCCGATCCTTAGCTTCTCAAGAAAAGTTTTTACTTCTTTCACTTGATCTGAAACTGAAGCCCAGTGATTATCTGCATTCTCCCACATGTCGACCATTCTCTCCTCGAATTTTGTCTCCACTAAATCCACATCATCCGGGGTTAGTGATATATGGCTCTGTGTCTTGTGGGCCTTCACCTTCTTTCGACCACCATCGATTTTTTCCCCTTGCCACTTATCCTGGGTGGCTCATGGATCAAGAATAGTGGGCCTCTGGGTATCTGTGATAGTGGTTGGCCCCATTTCTTCCACCTTAGGAATATCTTGGGTTCATGTCCCTTATTCTTCCTCCTCAGGGATCTCTTATGTCCCTATTCCTATTTCTTTCGTGAACACTTCTTCTGTTGAGTGTATTGGTGGATGTTCTGAACACGATGGAGCCTGTGTAGATCCCCTTGGTGGTTTGTTTTGTGTTATTGTGTTTTTCTTGGCTGGGGTGCTTCCCCGCTCTTGGCCTTGGGTACTCCTCTTTTTATTTCCTATCCTGTTGGTGCCTATTTGGTGTTTTGGGGTTGGTCTTCCCTGCGTCTGCGTTCATGATATTGGTACTGCGGTTGGAATATCTGGTACCTTCCATTCATTGGGGAACTCCTGGATCTCTCTATGGATTTATTTTGGAGTCACGTAGTAGTTGAGCTGTAGCCATTCCTTGGCTTTGTATCTCTTTCCTTGCATCCATAATCTATGACACATTTCCCTGAATTTCACAACCTATCCAAACTCCTGGATAGTCTATGGAATAATGCATCATGTATCCACAATGAGGTCCTCAATTTCTGTGAAATACCTCTCAAAGTTGTCTGTGTTTGTATTATTTCCTTGGGGTCTGCGCTGCTACGTAATGATACGTAGTGTGCTGTGCCACATTTCCCCGGTCTCTAAAGGTACTTATTGTAGACTGGTTCCTTCCAGCCAATGAGGCAAATGAGGATGAGTAACCATGAGTAATGGAACTCAGATCCCTAATCGTGTGTGTCCTTACAGTTCTCTAAGAATGAATTTAAGAGGTATGGGGCCCATATCATCGAGCTCCCCTTTGCACACTACACGATGATGGTGACCACACCAGCCGATACTTCCTCTTTGTGACACTTTTGCATTATTTTTCATCTGAGGAGTTTGGTGGAAAACCTTGTCATAGGATCAGTGATGTCACTGATCATGATGCCCCTGTTACCATGCTCCACACCATAATTGGCCTTGATCTCATCTGGGATGGCCTTGGCTCTGGTTTTATCCTCCAAGTATTTTTCTGGCCTATGATTGTTGTGATGAGGTCCATAGTGATAGACACCGACCTATCCATCCATAAAATCCCAACGTGCACTCATGCAAGTAGTTTCTTGACGCAGATGTTAATATTCTTTCCCCACCCAAAATGTGGGACATCTAGTAAATTCATGATGCCTATGTTGTAAATCCCAAGAATCCACTGCGTCAACTCTAATAGTGGCATGCCTGATGAACCATCTCCCCTACTTTCCAAGTAGTTTTGGGATGCCATGTCTGGAAATTTGGTGACATATACCATGTCATGGTCAGAGTACTTGATAATAGTCACTCTGTCGACCATGTCCTCATCGATGTGCACCCCACTCTGAATCTTCAGCAGAACCAGGGTCCCTTTGACTTATGATTGTGACCCTATGTATGCGCTGCTTTCTAAGTGACCTTTCTGTTTGGTTTGTGGGGATGAGGCCCCCACCTATAGTACACCCTTGTGTACTTCTTCATGTCTTACCTTTGGTTCGTGGCTCTATGGCACTGAACCCATGACCTTCTGGGCCTGTCGTGGCCTTAGTCCCCTCGAGGTGTCAAACTCAGTTCTCTCTGTGTCATCCTCTATTTGCCTGGCCTCTTGTGTTGGGTTCTACTCCTTGTCTATTGTCACTGGGTTTGCTTTGTATTCATGTGTATGGATTTAATAAACATTCACCACTATGGTTACATCTTTCTCCCTTGCGGCTGTCACATGAGCATTAATTCTTATGTTCCTTCCGACCCTGCATGGCTCTCCAACTCATGGTAGTGACATTGCACTGAGGTCTGGGTTGTAAACCTTTGAAATTGATGGTTGCTCACTAAAAATATTTCTCTATCACTCCTTCACTTAGATTTGCGTTCTTCTCCTTATAAATTGACACAATGAGTTGTTTCCCCCCCTTTTTTTGACTTTATAGTAGGATGCCAAAGTGACAATTGTTCCATACTAACAGTTGTCCCTTTTTAACTTTTGGTGGTGTGTCCTATGTGTTTGAATGTTGTACTTGTTAACTGTTGTGTTGTGTGTTATGTTTTCGAAAGTTTCCCTTTCTGTTGCATTAAGTTTGTTACCTCTATGTACGAACTATCGTGTGTTTGTCGTAGTTTCAACAACCGTCGCCTGCAATCCTTGACTGTCATTTTCCTAATTGCCGTGTTTTCTGACCATTGGTCTATTTTTTGGTGCGTTAGGATTTTTGAGAGCGTGGATTCCTTGGCCTTGATACCCTTTGATTCTAGCATTGTATTCTTATTTCGTCATGTTGACTCATTGACCAGTGTGCATTGTTACGAGGAAAATCTCTCCATGGCTAGGGTGAACCACAACATATGGAAATGACTGTAGAAATCAACTCTATCCCAACAACATGCTATATAAAGAAATGTGTAAGGGAGATAAGAAAGGGGCCTACCTCTTCCAGATGTTCGATGATGTCCAAAGCTATATACCTGCAAAAAGTTATCAACAAACAAGAAAAAACAAGCATATGGTGGCAATATAAAAAGGTTAGCAAAATAGATAGAATAATCCATCAATATTCATAACAAATACGCCCATGGATAATAAATCATATATTTTCAAGATGTCAATTGGATGGGAAAGGAGTATTTCTATTAATAAATTATCAATAGAAGAGAAAATATTACAGACTTCCATGTCAGCATGGTTTGGAACCAAGAAACCAAGTTCCTTCCAGCTGAGCCTCGACCACTCAATCCAACACCAAAGGAAATCTCATAGAAGGGAGACAATGAGGTTCTCCATCAATAAGGGAAGAGCCTCGGGGTTGAACATTGTGTTCAGAATTAAATGAAAAAGGGATGCAGACTCAATATGAAGTAAATAATTTCTCTGGAGTAACTTTTCTCTCAAGTTGAATTCTCTCCTCTTTTCCATAGCTCAGAATTGGCCCATTTATAGCCTTCAAAATGGAACTAAAGGTTCGATTCAGAACATTTCCAGTATATGGAAGGCCAAGGATCATAGATCTCCTGTCGTGACATGGAAACCTCACATTTAATATTTAATTTTCATTTTTTGGCACAAATCCTGATGTACACAGGATGTAGTGGAGCAACCTACGTATACACTTGTTGTATAGTGTGCAAGATGCATACAAGTGGAAAAATTTGTGTTTTTCTCTCTGGATTTTATCAACATGGAATATAAGTCTGTATAGGGAAATGGAATAAGGCCCTTGTAATGTCCCCACTTTGGGACATCATCACAGTGTAGAGACTTATGATGAAAAGAGTAGCCAGATGGATGTTATAGCGAGTACATGGGTATTTGAGAGGCATTGTGGGGTCCATCTTGTATCGATGATCATATTCCATCATTATGAGACATTCCGCATAGGTTGGATTTGGTTTCGTTGCATTCCGACGATTTCCATGATTTTGACTATTTTAAGCTATAAGTCAATGGAATTCACTGAAGAGGTCATTTTGGGCACATTACTTGGAGGAACCTCTCAGTGTAATAGCTCATTGGAATTGGAAGGAGAAACCCTACATGATGGGATGGCTAGAAGTGACTTTCAGTGGCCAGGGAAGCCACAAGTAGAGATAAGGAGCTTTTCAAAGGTAAAAAGGTTAATTAATTAATTAAAGTGATTTAATTAATTAATTAAAGTGATTTAATTAATTAATTAAATATTAATAAAATGAAAGTCACTTTGGAGGGACAAGGTGAGCCAAAAAGTATAAAGGAAAGGCAAGGGCCTCTTCTCATGGATTCATGTATGATCTTATTTTGATATCTGGCTTTAGCTAGTGAGCCCATCTCTTAGGGGTTTTGAGGGTTTTGACATAACAAACCCTAGAGGACGATTTGGTGGTGAAAGATTCCACCTATATTGTCCCAAGCTTGGTCTCAGTGATGCAATACTCTCCCACACCATTCTAGTTCTAGATCTATTCAGTTGCAGGAGGATTCTACATCAGTTTCATGTGCAGATAGAGAGAGTGCGCACCAGTTGAGGGATTCCAGCAAGAGGGGCGCACCATCTTTGGAGAGAGATTGGCAGGGCCGTTGAGGATTCTATCACTTGGGTTTTCATTGCAGGGCCTTGGACATCGGATCTAGTGCTTTCTGAGACAATTTTATGGCTCTGATTATTTCTTGAGCAGTGGGGCGAATTGAAGAGAAGGAGGGCGTTTTTGAGATCCAGATCTAGTCCGTTTGGAGGGGTTACACTTTAGATCTAACCTTGAGACTTTACCTAGTGACTTGCAGTGTCCCGGTCTATATTTCTGGAGAGTTTTAGAGCATTTGGAGGCCTCCTTCAACAGGGACAAATTATCTAGGGTTTCAATCATTCAGTGGGGCACACCATTCAGTGGGGGATTTCAGATCTACAGAGATTGAGAGGGATCTTGGAGATTCAGTCAGCTGGGTTGTTCTTACCATCATTCGATCTATCATTTGGCATATTTATTAGGTTGATTGGACATTTTTGGCAGCAGTGCCAAGTTATTGAGGGTTTCAGCCTTCTATTGGAGCGTGGCATTCTTCAGCTGGAGAGTTTGGCATTCAAATCTGCTTGTATTGATCTTCATTTCTCATTCATCCTTTGGAGGCATATTTTGTATTAGCGGGAGAATTTTGTAGAAGCTCTTATCTATTTTCTATCTTCTTGGCCATCTGTTGAGCATTCTAGATTGGCATCTTCATTGTAGCAGGTTTCTCTATTTTATGAATAAAGAAGAATTGAGATGTTTTGGCTTGTCTATATTATTGCATATGGTTGAGGTATGTTCCATGGTTATCTCTTTCTATTATTTTCTGCATACACACATATAAACACATCTAAAAGGTAGATCAACAAAGTGTTTGACGAAATACCTCACTCAGAAAAAGTTTTAGAAAGACACCAAAACAGTGATGATCCTTGCATAATGGCTTGGGATCATTACAGTGGTATCAGAGCTTAGATTCCTGCCAACTAGTGGGGATTAGAAGAGTTACAATAAGATGGATATTCTTATCAGAATTGAGGAATGTGAAAGGGAATATAAAACCATCAATAATTTCAAAGGGCTCATAACATTCCAATGGTTTCTATCCTATAAAAATCCTAGTTGGAGAAAAAAGAAGATTGCAGATGGGATCAAGTCAATCGAGGAAATTAGAGCAGCCTTTGGGTGGAATACCACGCCCACTAAGAGGGAAAAACAAATAAACCCCACACCCATTAGGAGCATGCAACGTTGCTACAGTTGCAAGGTGCCTTGGGAACCTGATCATAGGTGTATGGGTAAGGGTAAGAAGCATATTGTTGAGGTGTGAGAGGATAGTGATGATGAGGCATGTGAGGATGGATCGATTGAGGCTTATCTGGGGTAGTCCGATGATGATAGTGACTCTTTCACAGAGGCTAGTGATAGTGACTCTACCTCAGAGGATAGTGATGATTACTCTTGCACAGAGGCTAGTGGTGCTTGCACGCTTGAGGAGGAGGATGGCCCTTGTGTAGTGGATAGGCAGCTGGATGGACAGGACGATAGCACCAGTGTCTCAGCAGACACGTCACATACCATTGATGACCTTACGCCTCAACAGAGTAGTGACACTAGTGAGGAGTCACACGTGTTATCACCTAGAGATGATGAGCTTCCTATGGGGGTCGTGACACATTTGTCACCCTTTCATACACCCATGATATCCACGTCACATGAGGCGATCAGTGGCATGTCAGATGTGATGGATGAGCCTATTGTGAGGGTTTCACACCATGGACATGTAGATCCATTGATCTAGGAGGAGATACAGGGAGTACAGACAGGGGACCTTACACATACAGATCAACTAGAGGAGATTGAGTCACAGTTATTAGAGACTCCATTAGTTGAGCAGATTGCAGAGGTTGACAGGTTGATGGAGGATTTACTTCCAGGATCGGCCTATAGTAATGAAGATGCACTATTTAGTATTCAGGATGACCATAGCATGTGTCTGGACACATCTATATGGGATCCAGGTGCAGATGATAGTAGTAGGTTGAGTGCACAGGAGGATACAACTGCTCACACTGGATACAATATGACTCATAGGGAGCTAGCAGTTGAGGACGATGTGCAACTACGTATGGGCATACTTAGTGGCACAGTAGATAGCAGGAAGTCGAAGACTTTATCTTCTGTAGAGAGTATTGTTAGTGATGGCACTAGTAGTGAGAGGCATGAGGGGGTACCTCAGCATGACCATGATCAGGAGCCACACCACTTAGCAGAACAATTGAAATCCAGTGAGGCTATGATCAAGGCAGCCGCCAGGCACATTGATGACATGACGGCACTGATGGCCAATTGTTGTTGGAGGGCATCCATGGCACATGATAGCCTAGATGAGGCATTTTCCATAGGTGATTTTCACACTCTCTTAGAGAGAATGTCTGTGATGAGGTCAGACTTCCAGCAGTTGTTGACAGACAGGGACTACCTACTGGTGATGAGTGAGATGTATTATCGAGCCTTGAGGGAGAAGGTGTTGGAGATGGTCCAACTCACTCAGGAGTTGGAGAGCACTCGAGGATTCTTGGGAGGCACACAGACAGCCCCTCAAGAATCAGAGTCTAGATTAGATGAGTCTCTTGAGGAGATTCGTCAGAGATTCACTTCATCTATCCTAGTGGACACTTAGATTTATCATTCAGTCACATTGCTAGGAGACGTTGATGATCTATTAGGGGAGCATCAGATGATGGATGACACTTCCATTGTCTTCCGAGAGAAGTTGGCCTCCATGTAGAGGTTGATCCAGCAGTATGCCCAGGATCTATGAGACAACATGAGTCTATGGGGGGCGACATGGGTATGCCAGAGCATACAGTGATGAGTGATAGCTCACATGCCGAGATGTATGGTGGGATTCAGAGGAGTATAGTGCCTTGCAGGGAGGAGACACACCTAAGGGAGCGTGCAGGTGTCACTCCTTTGCAGCAACACCTAGTTATGAGAGATCACTTTCACCATTTCAGCAGTTGCATGGGAGATGAGAGATGGAGGTTGGTTGAGCAGAAGTTGGAGGAGTTACTTCCAGTTGTACTGGATGGTGGAGATTCGGTGATGACCACAGGAGAGCATCTATCATGGATACCAATGGACGATCTTCTGGTCAAATCCTTGGGATTGACCAAAGCATGTGACGCCTTCCAGTCCTACAGTTAGATGCAGATATGTATGTTATCCTTTTCGACACATTTATCATTGACAACAACATGAGAAGGATAGAAGATCAGCACAGAGGGCTCTTGATAGTGATCAGTCTCACACAACAGCAGTTAGAGGAGGTTGGAAGTGATAAACTTCCAACTTTACCATGGGATCCGGGGGTTCATTTGGCTAGCAGAATATCTGACTACATGATGATCTAGGTTGCACCAGGGAGTCACACACTCCACCTTGGGTTGGGTTGGAGTGGGTCTGCAGGTACTTGTCCTATGGGGCGAGACATTTCCTTCTGCTTGATCATCATGATAGGGCATGGAGATGTTTGGATAGGTACTTCTTTTATAGAGATACCTTTACAAATATAGTTTCTGGACAACAGGTCCGGTGGTCACAGGTGTTTCAGATTGAGGATCTAAGAGAGGAGGATTCAGGATGTATTCAGGGGGCAGACAGTCATGGTCAGAGTAGTGCAGTGTCAACATGAGGATCTTCGACAGAGGTTAGCATGGGACCCAGGGATTGCAAGATTGAGCAGTTCATTGACCGACAGGGGAGAGTGGACCATGGCAGGGGAAAGTTACTCTAACTTTCCATTGATCTTCAGTGTTGAGAGGAGTGCATCGGTTGCGGGTGCCTCATAGAGGTCTTGCATCATCTCAGTCGGGCATCATCATGTGCAGTTGATGGAGGCTATGTGGATCTTGGTAGATATTTGGAGGATGGAATCATTCTGAGATGAGGCCATGTGTCATGTGCAGGAGGTTCACGGGGTTGATATCTTTCAGGACTATGCATCGCAGAGTATTGCAGTTCATTTCCTGATATGGGATCCAAGGGATGGAGTGTGCTATTGTTCATCTTTGGATGGGTTCTACTATGTATCCCACAGATGGACATGGCATCCTGGTATTTTATTTGAGATGGTTTGGTTATTGCTTGAGGACAAGCAATTTTCTAGCAGGGAGGACTGTAATGTCCCCACTTTGGGACATCATCACAGTGTAGAGATTTATGATGACTAGAGTAGCCAGATGGATTTTATAGAGAGTACAGGGGTATTTGAGAGGCATTGTGGGGTCCATCTTGTATCAATTATCATATTCCATCATTATGAGCCATTCCGCACAGGTTGGCTTTGGTTTCGTTGCATTCCGACGATTTCCATGATTTTGACTATTTTAAGCTATAAGCCAATGGAATTCACTGAAGAGGTCATTTTGGGCACATTACTTGGAGGAACCTCTCAGTGTAATAGCTCATTGGAATCAAAAGGAGAAAACCTACAGGATGGGATGGCTAGAAGTGACTTTCAGTGGCCAGGGAAGCCACAAGGAGAGATAAGGAGCTTTTCAAAGGTAAAAAGGTTAATTAATTAATTAAAGTGATTTAATTAATTAATTAAATATTAATAAAATGAAAGTC